>VXAY01006252.1:864882-916820 GCA_013399855.1 Oxyruncus cristatus
TGGCGAGGGTCGGGGGGGGCGGCTGCCTTCGCTTCCCGAGCTCTGGAGGCTCCGGCGCCCTGCGGGCTCCGAACGCTTACCCTGGGAGACTCGCCCCTGCCCCTCCGCAGGGCAGGACTCGCCGGGCGGAGGGACAGAGGAGCACCCGGCTTCCCGGCAAGCTCCCCTTTTGTTGTGGTGGCAGGAAGGGCGAGGGGCCGTGTCCTGCCGCCCCGGGCGCCGGTGGGCGCAGGCAGGGGGCGACGGGAGCCGGGGCTGCCGCGGTGGCACGGGAAGGGAAGGGGCAGCTGCCCGCCAGGCGCCGAGGCGCCCTCGGGTTACCCTCTCTCCTTCCTGGAGGTAGCGGAGGATCTGCAGGTGAGGGAAGCTGCGGGGGCAACGCCTGGGTCTCTCACATGTGTGAGGAAGTGGGCTGATATGGATTGATGTTCTTGCATCAATGCCATAAGCATTTTGAACCCTTCTTTAAGGGGAGGGAAAAACGCATCCTGAGGTCCAAGGGGGATGGAAAAAAAAATCCTTTAGTGGAAGTGCAGGAGGAGCGCTGGATGAGAAGCAGCTGCTTTTCCCCCTGCCTTCACCATTCCTAACATGCGATTTTCCACAGTATCCCCTCACAAAGACATCCCGACAATAAGATCTGGCCCAATAGGCCCGTGCGGGACTCTGAAAAGCCACCCTTAATGCAATTTTTCGTGCACTAGCTGAGCCGCTTACACTTTACAAAGAAAACAGCATCCCATTCAACAGTATCCAAGAGAAGCTCATCTCCAGTCGTTGAGGAAAGTTTCCCTTTCCTGTGTCGCAGCTACACTGATTTCTTCCCTGTTGTAAAAGTAAAAGCACACGGGTACTCCCAGTGCCAGCTCCAAACAGCTCTTGCTATGGAAACTAACAACTGATTATTAACTCCAGCTCAAGGCGTCACTTAAAATCCATTCCTGTGAGCACTGGGGATGCAAGCACACAGTACAGCAAGGAGGGCATGCCAGAATCAGTCTGCTCCTGCATGGCAGTCTGAAGCTGCTTTGTGAGCAATAAATGTGTCCATCTGCTAACAGGGACTCTGGTTTTTCAAACCCTGTGCATGGATTAGTCAGTGACTTAACAGAAAATGTTCCATTTCAAAGCTGGATTAAAAACATGCTGCCCCATGGTATTGCTTATATTAACATACTCTAAGTGTAATAAGGCTATTCATGCTTGAAACATTTGCATGTTGACTGGCTGCAGATAATGGTTTTCTTTCATGCTTGACATGCCTGTTATGCATAGCAGGTGATCCTAAAAAAAGCCTGTAAAGTGAAGTAAAAACAGGAGGAAAAAAAATGGTATTTGAAGTTAGAGCTGCTTTTCATGCTAGAGGGAACTCTTAACGCTGTAGGACTGTTTTCCAAAAGAATGAGATGGGTTGAACTAGTCTTCCCAGATTCTTCATGGCTGTCTTGTTGTTGGTTTTGTGTTCTTCTAAAATACTTTCTGTGATCCAACAGAGTTGATACAGAAAGCGTAAGAAGTCAGAACAGTCTGTTTTATTTATTGAACACTGGAGTGTTTTCTCACAAAATTTCTGTTCCTTTGGTCCCAGGGGTAGCCTTCATTCTCCATTTAGTCTGTTTATATGTAAATATCCCAATTAAAAGGACAGTCCAATGTCACTATTCAATTCATGCTACTTTGCTGTGGATGGTCTCGATGCAGTCATGAAGCTGTGAACAGAAGATGCTGTAATAACAATCTTATTCACGTAGTTTTATGGAAACCTCGTAATAAAAAATCTTATTTAATAAGAAAGGCTTGTGAAATGTGCCTTTTGTCTTTAAGAAAGACTTTGGCAGGGCAGGGGAAAGCTGTGTTGTTGTCATTAACCTTTAAAAAAGAGGAAATTATTTCTGTTATATTTTTGCTGATGCTGCGCACTGGAGGAATAAAAAAATAAATACAGATCAATAGATGAAAAGTATATAATGTCACTCTTTAGAATTACATATTTTTTGTTAGTTTTTCTTTCAGTAAAGCAGGTGTGAGCATCAAGAAACAGAACTGTTAAACAAAGATGAAACTGTTTTCCTCTTAGTTTTCTCTGTTATATCTGCAGTGTGTCATTTGCGTCCAGTTGTTGATAGAGGCTTCAAGGAAATAGTAATGGATTTGAAAACAACAGAAGGGAAAAAAATGAAACAATAACAAGTCACTTAGGCCTTCTTCATTCTTTATCACTAATGAAGAGCTGTAATTTGAAGTATGGAAGGGGAAAGCAAAGGGATACTTAAAATGCTGTTGATACACATAGTAAGACAGACAGATTCGACTGTAGTCCAGGTGTTTCCAGTGAGATTTGTCTTGCAGGATTACTATGGCCTGTTTCTAGCGCCTGAACTGTACAAAAGAGCCAGGGAGCTGGCAGATCCAATCTTTGGAGAATTCTTTCAGTTTGGAGAACTGTTCAGATATTACAGGGACTGCACTGCAGTCATTGCTCTTCCTCACCCACGCTGGCAGTCACCAGGGGGAATGACCCTGAAGAAGCAGGGGAGATAGCTGAAAAATCAGGAATCTGATATAATTCCTGGTTAGCACATTGGCACCTCACAGGCTTAAAGTAGCTGCTCCTAAGTAATCAGGTAGCATTCACTCCTAGCACAGGGTACCAGGGGCATAATGCTGTCCCAGTTTTCAGCCCTGTGTTGAGAAGAGCCCAAGTACATCTGTGATTCAGGCCCAACACACCTCTACAGAATGTGAATCAGTGAAATTATTTTGGCATACCATCAGTGAATCATGGGAACATTGCTAAGATTAGGCCTGACTGTACAAAACACAGTAAGTTAGTCATAAACACTAACCCTAAATTTCCCCATGCTCTTCCATGGAGGTGCTAGGAAAGACTCTAGCTCCAGCCTCATTTCTTTAGCATCAAGTTGAAAAAGTCAGCTGGCAGTTATGTAACAATGAAAAAATACTAGTAGTTGAAATTGGACAGCGGTTGGAGTATGCGTGCAACTATACCAAAAAAATGAAGTTGCACTCCAGTTATTTTGTTGCTTTATTAGACAGAACCAGTAAATCTCTTTGGTGTGTCCTATACTCTGTCTTCTTTTAACTTCAGTCTGTTTCTGAATATTTTTCTGTTATTTTTAAAACAGGGCAGCTTTTGAAGCAGGTTAAGCCGAAAAAAGTAACAAGAAACTCTTGTTCCGGAATAAATTTACACACATGGATTAAGTTCTTTGCAGGAACAGCTAATCAGAACAACCTTAAGGGGAAAGGGAGTGCATTTTAATCATCCACTTTTAAGTGCTCATTAACCAGTTGTGCAGTGAGAGCGAGCAGTACTACTGATGCCAATGATGCCCTTTGGCAAGTTTTTACCATCTGCTTGTTAATAACAGCAACTTAGCATAGAAGGCTTATGGGTTCCCCAGCGAGAAGCATCAGCCCAGCTACTTGGACGAAGTGTAAAATATCTGCCAGAAGACAAATTATTTCAAGTCTTTTCCTAATATTTATGCCCGAGAAATGAGAGGCTTTCCTCTCTAGAGGAATTGTGTGGGAAAATCTGTGTCTTCACTGAAATAAAATCCTGCTGTGTGAGATACGTCTTGCAGTCTTTAATTGTTCCCAGAGCAGCAAGAATTCCACATTTGTTTCAGAAAAATACTTAGGTGACTCCCAACTACTCCTCTCGGTGGACCAAAATCTTCCATCATCTTTCCATTCATAATAAGCTTATTCCTATAAAACAGCAAGTGGTGTTAAGACCACTGCCTCCTTGAGAGAGCCTGTATTTCTCACTTAGAGAGCAAACAACTGGAAACAATTAACCAGCTCTTGAACTCAGTGAAATTTAACTAACGTAGGACCATCTGGCATTGACTATCACTTCTCTACAGAAACACTTCAGTGTGCTGCTCAGTGTGTTAAGAGTGCTTGCAAATGTAAGCAGAATTAGGGAGGGTGGGGCAGCGTATCACCTGCTTCTCCTAAAATTCTAACTCCTGCAGTATTCCTCTTAGGAAATCTTAACTCATTAGGCTCTTTTGGAAATGCTGATTATGCAGACTATTTTGTTTTCACAAAGTGAATTGTCTGGGAAGTGGGGTACTTTAAAAATATTTTTTCCACCTGTTCTTCTGGAAGTGATAGACAGAATGAAAGTTGGTGCTTAACTTGGAGTCTGACAACTGGAAACAACCAAAGATCTGAATTTTAATTTTTTTAAAGGAATTGTCTACCATGCATGGATTATATATTTTGTGTGACGTGATTGTTGCCTGCTCAGATAGGGGGGAAAAAAGACCCTTAAATTAATTACAATATCCTGTCCTAAACCAAATAAACCCACAGTAGAGCAAAACTGTTTTTCTTTAGATAGGGAATGTTTCTGTCCCCCCCTTTGGATAGATTTGTAGTCTTAAAAACGATGCAACAGTGTAAAATCTGTATCTGTAAAATCGGGTCTTGTACAGGGACTTCAGAATGGCCACAGTATTTAATATAGGTATCTTTAACAACTCCAGTTGAAGCCTAATCACATGGATATGAGTCCAAAACATTTCTTTCTGTTAATTCACTTGGAATCACACTTACTAACAAACGCTTCCCTAAAGAAGTTTCAAGCATAGGCCGTAGGGATTCATACCAGAATTCGGTGACTTCTACAGTCGGTGACTGCTCCAGCACTATAAACCCCTGCTGGTGAAGCTGTGCAAATATCCCACTGAGCAGACATTAAATCCAACATATTAAAAATGTTCCAACAATTATTCTCCATCCTTTCCCTATTCACCATGCATGTCCTGATGGGTTTACTGACATAGCTACACAGCAAGTTGCCTATGGGGTTGCCATGGGTCTTGTTTTTTGTGGATGGGAATAATTTATGTCCTGAAAACAGAGTAGGGTTTTTTGTCTCTCCTTTGACTGTGCACGATTTTCATGTGTAGATTGCATGGGCTGTTTTAAAGTGCTTCTTTGGGTCTGTCACATCATTGTTTCTCCTGAACCTCACTGCTCTCCTGACTAATCTAAAAACAAGTTGCTTCAGTTTCTCACAACTCCGTAAACAAATGTAAGAGTATAAAATAAAGCAGAGAGGTATCCCACTGCTACCTATTTGACTTGACAGTCACTTTTTACCTCACGGTTCCCCCTCCAGAGCTGTGTTTGATTACAAGCAATGCTCTGGCCCAGGACTCGCGAGTTTCGCTACCAACCTCTTTTATGGGACAGATGTGGGAATTTGACATCAGGCAGCAAAACAAATGGTCTGGTTATTTGCGTTCCATATCGAGCTACTGAAGGACTTTGAAGGGACTGCTCGGGCAGTTTCTTTGTTTTAAGGTGGCGCGCTGAAGGCACAATTTCCTGCTGTCGAGGCGGGGGCGGTGCTGCCCCCTCGCGCTTCCCGCCGTCTCCATGGCGCCCAGGGACGCGGCCAATGGGAGGGCTCGGCGCGGGCCACGTGACCACCCGGCGCGGAGGTGTCATGGCGTCTGGGAGGCCCGGCGGGAGCGGAGCCGCCGAGCCGATGGAGCCGCCGAGGGGAGAAGGCGCTGAGCTTGTGGGCACCGGCAGTGAGAGCGGCTCCTGCGGCTCCTCGCTGTCTGCGAGCTCCGAGTAAGAGCGAGGCCGGGAAGGGCGAGCCGCGGGCCGTGGGTCGGGGGCGTTCTTGGGGCTGCGCTGCCCCGGCGCAGCGGTCGGAGCCCCCCGGCGCTGTGGGTGCAGCGGTGATGGTTCTAGTAGCAGAGAACGCTCTGTGTTTTCTGAGACGTCTCTCTGCGGAGCCGTGACAGTAACGCGGCGAGCAGCAGCGTTAGTTCACCTGCGGGCAGTCCTTGGGATGAGTCCTGTATCCCCGCTGGACACGGCCTGCGAACCGGAGGGAAAGGAGGGACTTCGCACGTGTGTTATAAGTGCCAAGTTCAGACAGAGCTGAGAAGTGAATGGTTACATGTGCCAGTGGGAAAGTAGCGTGTTTGTGTTTTTAATAGTTCTGTCTATTTTAACAGAGTTTAACATTTTCTGTCACTAGGTCAGAATCCTTCTGGGCAGCATAGCCAGTTAGAGGATAGCAGCTTTGCCTTTACCAAATCGATGCCTCAGCATGGCGTTGTGCTTAGTTGTGGCATAGCCAAAGGTTTGGAAAACTAAAGATGACGATCTTCAGTTCCGCAGAGTCTCATACGGGTGGAATTTAACTTGAGTGCACTTACCTAAAAGTAGTTAACCCTTGATTTGTTGTTTAATTGCTTTAAATCAGGCTCACTGGTCACAGAATCACAGAATGGTTTGGGTTGGAAAGGACCTTAAAGATCATCTAATTCCAACCCCCCTGCCTTGGGCAGAGACAAGATCTTAATGGTTTTATTGTTTCAGTTTCCTTGGGTGAGAAGAACCTTCTCTTGCTTCAGAAGAAAGAAACAGAACTTGGATCCTTTGTTTCTGGTATATCTTTCATGTATACGTGGACAATTTCGATTGGCACAGTTTTCAGGCATTTATCCCGAAGGAGAAATACCTGTGTAGGATCAGTGAAACTGCCGTGGAGGAATGGGGTCTTTCAGATTTTTAGATCCCTTAACTTAAGCCTCCAGACCTAGATGGAAGCGCTTGTTTTGAGACAAGGGAAGAGAGATGGAAATGAGGTTTCCCCCCCCCCCTGCTTAGTTTAAATCAATTGTGAGACTACAGCATTAGGGGTAAAATGTGTCATCCTAGGTGTAGATTTCTTGTTTCAAACTTTGCTTTTTCAGATGTCTGTATGGATCTGTATTGAGACAGTGATAGTTCCTTTACATTATAATATAAATAGTACCAATGCCCACCCCTTGTTTTTCTTAGTCTATAATGTACATTGTAGTAAGAATACACAACAAAGCTGGAGAACATGAGTGTATGAACTGACATTCAAGTTGAAATTTTGACATTACCCCGAAGAAGAAAGAGCTTTTCCAAAGAGCACAGTCCCTTTTATAGAGGGAGTAAAATGGCTGTCATACATCACAGGAGTTTCTGCTAATCCAGATGTTATTTCTTCATAAATTTCTAGTGTTTCCTTAATCGATTTTGGTTTTTCCTAATTTTGCTCACATATACCAGAATGCAGAAGTACTTAAAAAACAAAACAAGGAAAAACTCCGGCATGTTATTTCTTGCCTACCACCTTTTGAAAGATGTTGGATCAGATATTGTCTGGCCTTAGCAGCCTTGAGAAAGATACTCAAGATCTTGAGTAAGGCTTAGTAGAAGTTGCAAACTCTGACTTACCCATGACCATCAGGATTAGCCAAATCCTCACAAGTCATGGCTCTTCCTTTAAAACTATCAACTTGGGCACAAAAAAATAATAAGTGCAGAGGAAGTACGTGATGTTTCTTCCTGTCTGCAACATCCATATGCTTTTCACAGTAACTGGGGCTCCAGGAAGAGAGTACCGACAGTGTTTTCTATCTTCTTAGTCCGACCAGATCTTTTAGGTGCTATGGTGCAATGTCTTTGTATAGTGTTCTCTGTTCAGCTATAATTTGAAGCTGTTTCATGTATCTGTTCTCAAATTAATGCTCTATTTGAATTATTTAATACTAGTTCTAAACAAAACTCACTCATTACTCTGTAAAAGTAGTTCTAGTATAAAATGTGTGAATGTATTTTAACTTTAAACAATGAATTATATGAATTCTGGTGTAAATCTCCAATCTAGTTTTTCCTTAGATGATTTTTATGGAACAGGGAGACCTGTTTGTCCTCTAGTTGGGATGAATGAACTGTGCTTGTCTGTTCCTGGAAGTCTTCCAAACAGAGCATTTTAGATAATTAAAACTCTTAAGTGCTTCTACTTCGGTCATTATTGATCCTCACCCTGAAGTAACTAACACTCGTTGGTTCACCTTGGGGTTCATTTGGCCTGTTGCCTCTCAGCAACCATTTTTCTGGTTGGTTGTGTTTTTTTCTCAGCCAGAAGACTATGATTTCCTTCAGTCTCTTTCCCTTTAAAACATGTTTATACACTACTTACTATTTGTCTCTGTGCTGTGGATATGTTCCAGTTATTCCAAAATGTACTATCCAGAACTGGACATGGTTGACACACCGTTGTTGCCAAATTAGGACAAAAAATTTTTTGTGCTGTGCTGATGGTACTTTTGTTAATACATCCTGGAGCTGCTTTGCCTTTGCTTTGCAGCAGCATGTTGCTTGTGACTTGAAGTGATCCACTCCAGCTGTCAGAACTGTTTCTGTAGCAGTGCTGCCTCTTTTTAGTGTGTATTTTTGCATGTGAGCTTGAACGTGCTATTTGGAATTGGACTTTTAAGAAGTGTTACCTAGATTTCATCTTGGGTTGTTTTGGGATTTTTTTGTTAAATGTAAGTGGTTTTAAAATGGTAATCTTGTCTGTCCAAAGGGCTGACAGTACAATCATAAAATATCCTAAATTAGAAGGGATCTACAAGAATCGTCAAGTTCAGCTTCAGATTCTGCATAGGACAACCCCAAAAATCACATCATGATTATATTATAAAGACAAAAATAATGTGAGAGAACAAATAGGATGGCATTTTTTCTCCAAGAGAAAGCCCCATCATGCCCATGAATGTACTTACTAATTAAAACTTGTATGTGAACTAAATGGTTTGTGGTTGTATTTTGTTTGTTTTCAGAAAGGGGAATGTTCCTTTTTGCAATGGCTGTTTTTCTGTAAGGCATTTGAAGAAACTATTTTAAGACCTGGAAGGGATGTCTTTCCTTGCCATTTCCATCATTTGTCTAAGGCAAGCACTAATTCTTATGGCAAACTTAAGCAATTGAACTGTCAATGTTCAGGAGGCAACTATTTTTTTTTTCCTTTTTTTTATCCCTTGCACACTCTGTCCCTCCCTACTTAAAACAACCAGATGTCACTTGCATAGCAATCTTCCTTATCAGAACTGTCACTGATCATTCTTCTTTCTTTCCCAGTGATCTCGAGCCTGAATGGTTGGATGGTGTGCAGAAAAACGGGGAGTTGTTTTATTTAGAGTTGAGCGAAAGTGAAGAAGAAACTCTGCTCCAGAACAGCTGTCCAGAAATGCCAGCAGTGAATCATGTCAGGTTTCGTGAAAATGAAGCCGAAATTATTCAAGAGGGATCACGGAAGGAAAGGAAGTATGAACTGAAGAAATGGACCAAAATATTAAAAAAGAAAAATCTTTTACCAAAGCATTCTGGTAAGAAAGGCAGTGGAAGCTGTGATGTGCACGCCAGTGGTCCTACTTCCATATTGAAACACCAATCCACACAGAAAACGGGTGTCACTGTTCAGCAAAAGTACAAAGATGTGTATGTTTATGTAAATCCCAGAAAACTGTACAGTGCTGGAGAAGAGGAGCAGCAGAGGCTGCTGGAGGCCTTAGTAGGAATTGTCCATCAGTCCTCATGGAGCAGCAAAAGAGTGGAGAAACAAGGCAGGAAGGATAAAGTTATCAGAGGAGTTGGTGAAGAGAAGCTTGTGGTACATGGCTTGGTGCCAGGTAGTTCTGCAGTGAAAACAGGTCAAATCTTGATTGGTAAGTAATCAGAGGAATAGTCAACTTCTGCACTCTTCCTTTGAAATGAAAGACTTGTGGGTTTTTTTGCTTTCTTAGGCAGCTGATTTGAATATTCCTGAGACATAAGCAGTTACATCAGTTCTTGAGGGACGATTTTAAATCAATGTCACGGCGTCTGATGCTTTGTTAACTAGTCAGTTTTACTATATTAGTGGTTTTAAGAACATGTGACATAACCTAAAAGGTGTAAATACAGTAAGGTGACGACTATCCCTTAGTGTACAGGGATTGAGCAGCTTGAACATGGAGCAAGAAATATACCACCACCAGCACTCCCCCCCTTTAATTTAATGCAGGATTTACTCCCTAGATAAGTGGGACTGGGGAAAACCTATAGTCTGCCAAATACTGTATTTAGTTTTCAGTCTTTTCCACAGCATCCCCCTTAGATGAAAAGCTTTACTGTATATGCTTTAAATGGGTTTTGTATCATAAAAATTAGGCAAAAATACCATGTAAGATAAATGTTAAAAATGTTCTGTACAGCCTTGTTTGGTTATTTTTCTGTTAAGCAAGTCTAACAGCTGCTTCCTCAGCAGTTGTGATTAGGAGACTCCAAGTCTATAGTGGTGCTGCAGTTTGGGGAGGCAGTGAGCCAACTTAGTCACTCTCCTTTGTGTTGGTTTGGCTCATCAGACACTTCCATGAGCTGATCCAACAAAATAACCTGGCAGGACACTAGCCCACAAGAAAAACTGGCTGTATAGTTTTTTGTGGGTGTAATACATTAAACTTGGGTCACAGAAGGTCTGACAAGCACCCGAACATGAATAATTGAGAGGAATGAACTGCTGGGAGTGGAAATGAGGGAGCAGAAATACTCCCACTTCCACTTTAATTGAGGCCATTAAAAGGATGTGGCAGTCACAGGACGCGAACCTCGGAGACAGTAAATGTGAGACAACCAGGCCACATCTGTAAAGGGTGGGAGGTTGTTTAATTACCCTTGAAGTTGATCCCTCATAACGCAAGAAAGCAAAGATGTGCTGTGGGTTAGAAGATCGTGAAAATCTTAATACTATAGTAGCACAAATCCCACAAAGTCAGCGTGAGTTCTTTTTTAAATTGCAGTGTTGTGTGTGTAAAAAGGCAAATCGTGCTTTGACTAGCTGATTATTCCAGCACGTGTTTTTGGTAGGGATCCTAAAGAATACTCCAGAGGGAGAACTGGATAACTTTCAGATTTTGCCAGCAAGAACTGATTAGTCAAAAAGCGGGGGATGCGGACTGAGGAGGAGGAGTGAGTGCGTGAGTTTGAGCTGCTTAATGCTATTTAATCTAATTAGTGCAAGAGTGTGTATTTATAACCTGTAAGTTAATTTTGGGACACAAATTTCTATATAGCATGTTCGTAAGAGCAAGTGTCAAGTCAAAACAGTGTAGGCAAATACCAGATCCAGGAGATCAAGTGAACCTAAACAGAGATAGTATTTCATCTGTTGCACTTAATGATTTCCAGAGCTAGTGAGGACAAAATCTGTGGGGTTTTTGTTTTGCTTCAAATAGAAGAAAATTTACTTTAATCTGAAGTCTTGCAGTTTAGTATGTCCTAGGCTATCACCAATCCTTGCCTTGTTTTTGCACACTGAAAAGAAAATAGTTACAAGTGTACTGGAGTTATTCAGCTCTTAACTGGGAAAATGAGCGGTATTCAGTGCCAACAGTATAAAACGTATAATTTTCATGTAAAAATACTTTAAAACTATGTATCTATAGTGAAGTTGAATACTCTGGAATTTTTATGTGGTGTCTAGAAATAGGGATGCTGTGCATAAATTAGATGCTCAGGTTTCAGTACTGTCTGCATAAAGAATATACAGTAAAAAACTGTCTGGTTTACTGGATCTGTATTGCACAACTGAGGATGGGATAGATGTGTATTACACCCAAAGCCTGATTTTGAAGCAACTGTAGTTCAGTAGATCTTCACAGGAGCTAAAGTTGGACAGAAAGTTCAAAAAAAATACAGTAGAACTTTGCCTTTCAATTGTTGTTGATAAAAGCAGGTTTTAGGAATCCTGTTGTGAATTGTGTCAGTCAGTAAAGAATATTTTTGTGGTCAGGCTAAAATTGAAGAATTGGCACAAAAGTGAGCAGCTTCTTGAACTATCTAAAATAAGGAATCTGATCAGTACACCGTGGTACCTGCTTGCTGGTCTGGTTATAACTCTGTTCATCTTCATTTACATGTGTAGGTATAGACATTAACCTGTTCTTGTTTTGCTCCTTAGTATTTTAGTAGCCTCCAGTGGTGCAGACCAGTTTTTGTAGTCTTTCGTGAAGCAAACACAAACCATATTTTCCTCTTAAAATACATGCTTTGAAATGACATCCAGTGGTCTTCTGGTGACCAGTTTGCGGCACTCATTTTGACTCACCAAGTGGTTATTGCTTTAACATTTTCAGTAGAAATAGCTGCCTTTTCCATCCCCAATAATCACTTTCCTCAGGTGGCTTCTTTTATTTGTTTTGAAATGTGTATCCCTTACAGCTTTGAACACTTAAAACATCTGTTTATTATTTGTGCGCTACACTTTAATTTTTGTTTTTAAGATTGCACATGGAAGTCGTAAGTCTTTTTGCCGTACTTTATTAGGCAAGTGGAATGCAGGCACTGACCATGTGAAAGTAAATACAATGTTTTTTCAAGCTGAAAAACCCTGCTGCTTTGTAACTCTAAAAAGATGGCGCTCCGTCCATGGGTTTTTATCAGTTCATTTATCTTGTTTTAATTAATATTTAGCAGTTCAGCATCCATCTTAAATTTTCAAAACAGAAAAGCCCTCATTGACTTTTAAACTCTTGCTGTCAGTTTCATTTTGGTTAAGATGAAATGCAGTTGCTTTTATGTCATGTTTTTTAACTGTTTTTTGTGTTTGTGTCAAAACATTTTCTTTGCTTAAGTTAATTTTCAACAGTATGGAAAACTTTCTAGTCTCATCTTTGAGTGTATCTTCAAAAAGGAAAAGCTCCCCAAAATACCCGCTTTTAGGTCCAGACAAATAAGATAAATGCTGTTATGGTTTACTTCCCATCCCCCTTCAAGTTGAAATCTGTCCTACTCACAGCAGGGAAAACTTTGTAAATGCTGATAAGCATCATCTTTACTATATTACAAATGAAAAAGTAATTTCAGTCACACTGAAAAGTACAGCAAAGCTCTTGTCACTAGCAGAGCATACTGTTGTTATCCTCTTTGAAACCATCTTACTGCTCTCATCACCAAATATCTCAGCATGAATCTTCTCACCTTATCAGTATGTACAATTGTCAAAAAAATGTGAAAACTCTCCAGGGACAGCAGTTAATTGTGGATGATCGTAAAAATGGACTCTAATAATCCAGTTTTGAACAGGTATGCAAAAGCTACAGGCTGCTGTTTCATTGGAGAAGTCCATAGCCTTAGAGTCCTGTTAGGAAAATGTGTCCTTGAAAGAATCAAGATACTCTGAGAGTTTGAGATTTTTATGTGGAGTAACATGGTGTATTTCTTGAGAAGACTCTCCGAAGCAGAGGCGTTGGGCACGCAAGATGGCAACACAGAGCTTGCATAAGCTTTGCTGTGTTCTCACTGTGGCGTTTGGGGTATGATTTATATTCTTTTCATCTTCTCTTGAAGCATAGCAGCATTGGTTTGGGTGGAAGCAGCCTGCTAACATATAAAACAAGTTGTTGATCTGGCTTTCTTCAGTAGGAATGCGTTCCATGGTTTGCCTTTTTTGGAAAGGAATATATGAACTCCGGTACATACTTCCACCAAGTCATTACCAAGAACAGAGGAAACCAAATACCAGGATTCCATGACTAAAGTGTCCCCCGTCCTCTCCCATGTGAACAACTTGATTCAGAAAGAAAGGTTCATTTTCCATCACAGTATGGAAGTGGTGTTCACTTACCCTTGGGTTAATGCATTGGAGATCTGCTTTTAGAAATGGTGCTTGCAGGTTTATCACTAGGGAATGGGTAGTTAACAGAAGTAACAGCCCTGTGCCTTGCCTCATGTGGCAAAGAGATAGGCAGTTCTCAAATAAATATTCAAGAGATTCAGCACCTCCAAAGACTTCTCTAAACTTTGTCTTTAAGAGGCAGGAATAATTTTATCAGCTGTGTTCAAACTGGGTGTTTGAGATCAATACACACTGTTCTGAGCTGCTGATGACTGGATGAGAGAAGTCTCTTCTCATAAGAAGATGGAAAGACAGAACAAATACAATAGGAAAGAATTCCTGCCTCACCTCTCTCTGTTCTATCACTCAAGTAAAATTCAGTTCTGCTTAACATTGTGTGAAGAACATTTATGGGTATTTTATAGTTTCTTTGTGGAGAATCATAGAATGGTTTGGGTTGGAAGAGATCTTACAGGTGATCTGGTTCAGCCCCACACCAAGCCTCTCAGAGCTCTACCCAACCCGACCTTGAACACTTCGAGGGGTGGGGCATCCATAACTTCTCTGGGCAACCTATTTCAGTGCCTCATCACCCTCACAGGGAAGAATTTCTTCCTAATACCTGATCTAAATCTACCCTCTTTCAGAAGGACATATATTTTTTCTAGCAATAAATTTGTTAACTCAAGGTCGGATATCCTGGAGCTGCCTGAAGAAAATTCATTTCCTTATTGCAGTTACTCAGTGTGTCTCTAAAAATGGAACTGAAATCCTTTTTCTTATGTTTCTCTCTATATCTGTAAGTCACCAGTATTTAGTCTGAGATAATTCAACTTGACTCTGCAGACCATCGAGTTAGATGAACTTAAACAATTGCAAACACTATTTAGACTTTTATTTCATTTAACCTAAAGTGGTTGAGCATTAAGTGAAATTAGATTAAACTTTATACATTTGTGCATTTTTTTTTACATACTTAATGTCTGAAGACCTAAGTCAGTCTCACTTTCTGGAAGTTTTTCACACTGCTAAAGCAGAGGAGACAATTCTCAAATAAAATGTAGATGGGACACTAACACAGTTAACTTGCATGTATAAACTCTTTCGCTGCAATTAATTATTGCACCGGGTAGGTCTTGGTCATATCCTGCTTTAAAGATACTCTGTGTTCATAGTTTTACATACTTCCTACTTTCCCTAGTGATGTAATTCATTCTGTTACTCCATAGTCTCTTTTCTTTGAATGCTGTTGTGTTTGGCAAAAAGAAGGACAAAATGCAAACACTCGCTCCCGCCACCTCCCAGCTCCAATTCTGGAAAGTCCATACTGCTGAATATAGATTTTCTCAGCTGTTTATCAAGTTGCTCTTCCTTGATAGTGACATAGTAATTCAGGCAGAAGGAAGGCAGCCTTACAGGACTGCTTTGGCTGTGTCCTCTGGAAAGCTGTTCCATTTACGGTATGTGATTAGATTTTTTACCAATTGAATGGAACAAATATTTATTGCCGCAGTTAAAGTTGTACATATGTGCATTAGGCATACAATAAATAATACACATTGAGTATGTAACATGTAAATAGTGATAGCTCTTCTTTCAAATTGTCTTTGTGTATTCCATCCTGGGAGATGTGGTTCCAAAAGTGCTAAGGTGCATATGGCTTCACAAAGTGTGTGCAGCTCCTCTGAATGGCTTTGTGGATCAGATGACTGTTCTCCTTATAACAGAATTCCTGAGATCTATAGTAATTACTAAACAAACAGAACACAAAACAACTTTTGTTTAAGCAGTGCTTCAGTTGAGTAGAAGAGCAGTTTATGCTTTCTTTTGTAGTTGTGAGTGACAATTTTTTATATAGTGTTCTTAATAAAGAACATAGTAATTCTGTTTATAATTCTTGTTATATTAGAGTAGCCTCTGCTTTTCATTACTAATTTTCAAGTTCCAGAACTCTGGCATGGACTTAGTGAATTGCTTTTAAATGCTGTTTAACTCTTAACTTTTCTGTCTTTGAATTACTGTTGTGTTGAAGATTCGATAGGCTAAAACTTCACTGTACTGTGCATTAAGAAACACAGAGGTTAGTGAGAGACCTACTATTACTGAAAGAGAAGAAAACAATTGAACTTATTCCAAGGGGAGTTAACTTTTTTATGTGTATGATACAACTTAACCTTTTCTTGGTTTTGCTGTCAGAAAGAGTAGGAATGAATTTTTCTTTAATCTACATAAGAGCGAGTGGTTGGTTGTTGTCTGGTGTGTTAAAGAGGAATATTGCTTGCATTTTGGGGGAATTCAGTATTTCCTTAGCACTGGTTAGTTAAGAAGAATGTTCTTTCTCTCATTAACTGTGTGTTGCACTGATTTGGAGCAATCAACCTTGTACTTGGGAAGAATTTCTGTTGCATTTGATGGTACTTAACAAGAAGGTAGAACATAGAAATAATGTTAACTGTCAGTATTCTTCCAAACTTTCGTATTCTGTGGCCTTTAATAGATTCTCAGGAAATGGAGAGACCTCAGAGACACAGGTTGTGCTTTTCCTTAGTACACATGTCATTATCATCACTGTGTCAGTTTGAGCTGAGCAAGTCTCCTCCCTTGAAAATTGAAATACGTGCTGAACCTTTCAGTGAGTGGTTCAGTACTTTTATTTCTGCAGTTGATCGCATTTTTCTTGCCAAGTAAAGGCTTAAAATATAATTATACTAACATGCACATTTGCTACAAATCCTTTTTCTAATCTCTTTACACTGCCTGAGTGATGAACGCTGTATTAATGATCTTGGAGAGGATGTGGAGGTACTTTAAGGGAGCCTTTGTGCAGCTGAAGCAAAATGAGGCTTGATTTTCAAGTTGCTCTTCCAGAGAAGCTCTTGGTATTTTTAGTTCACACATAAGAATGACCTTGGAATCAAGTCACTTTAAGTGTTAGGTAAGAAGCTAATTTCTTTATTTCCCTTCCTACAGACAGCAGGTACAAGCTGGAAACTAATCAGGTTTTTCACCCAACAGGACAGAAAGCACAGACAACTGAAAGTGACACCAAAGAGAATCAAGTAGAAAGTAAGGCCTATTTTGTTACTCTGAAGTTGAATATTTGGCTCGGGAAAGGACCAAATCCCCAGGAAAGCATCAAATCCTATATCCTAGTGCCGCTGGCAGTCACTTTGTGTAGTTCTTGTCATGAATTTATGTTGCCTCATCTAATCACGATAGAGTGTAAGGAGGACTCTATGGGATCACTTACCCATCTTCTAAGGAAAGGCCTTTTCTGATGCATCCAAGTGTTGTGTTTGTCTTTTTCGCATTTTATGTTACTTGACTACCTTCTTGGGAATGAATATACTATTTAATTCCATTATATTTCTCTTACTCCAGTAATATTTATTGGTTTCTTCCTCTATGATACAGTTTTTGTTTTATATGTGCTTCCACCTTTGCGTGTTGACATCGCAGAAACCATGAAGGAGTGTCCTTTTAGTGAGAGTTTTTTTGACTTAGGTTCACCCTAAAATCTCACCTTAAACACTGGGCTGGCGTTCTAAATTGCCAGCTTAAGTAATCAAATCTTTTGATTTTAGTCTCCCACTACCCCAGCTAAAGATACCACATATCTTTAATATGTATCCTTTTTTTAATGCTGCTTCCTTTTTTTATTTTCTTTTTGAAAATAAATGAATGGTAAAAAACCTTCTATTTGCAATTTCTATTCCTTTTGACAGGTTATATAGTTTTATCTCTTGATGTTATTTTACTTCTATGTTTTCTAACTTTACAGGTTGGTTTCCTTTTCCACTGGTCTCATATTTTTCTTGCACACTCTGTGCTTAAACATGAATCTTTCTGAGGGGGTTGAGGCAGACGTTATCAACTAATTATCACTGGGATATTTCTTGGGAATATTTTCCTTCAGCAGGAGGAAACATCCTTCAGTTTGATGTTTGTACTTTAAACTTGAATGTGGATTTTAAGTTCGTAAGCTCTAATTCGGTTCCGTTTGTTTTTGTGATTGGTGCCTTTAATTTTCAAACCTTTTCGATTTGCAGTTAATGACTTTTTCTTTGGGATCCTGAGTTTTTTTCCTCCCCATTCCCACTGACGGGAAGAGTGTCAGATGTAGAAAACGCAAGATGCCATTGGGCGGGAAGAACGGGTGGATAAAAGCACGGAGAGAGCAGAATAAGAAGCCGCAGCAGTGGACAAGGAGTGGAAAAGAAGGGAAAGGACTAAATTGTGATGTGGCTTGAGAGACGAAGGAGAAATGAGGAAGAGTGAAGGTTTTTCTGCCAGTTCAGTGAACTAAGCTAAGAGTTGCTAATGTGCACAGTAACTGCCAGGACTGCTTCAAAGAGGGGGGCTCAGGGTGGTGAGATTCTCCCAGAGTTAGGCTCAGCCAACACTTGAAACCTGTGGTGTAAGTGATAGCCTAGAAATTGTAAGATGCTACAGGAAGAGTGAGTTTTGGAGTGCTTTTGGGAACAGTAGTATTTTTATCTGTGGAAGTAGCACTGGAGAAGGCTTGGCAAGTGAACAGAGGTGGTTTCAGAGTGGGGGAAAGGAAATAACCTGATTGGTGAAATTGTTGTGTTTTTTGGTAAAGGAACACGAGTGATACAAGCCTGGGTGGAAAGAAGAGGCTTGGACAGTTACTCTATAGGAGGACCACCAAGATGATTGGAGGAATAGAGCACCTCTCCTATGAGGAAAGGCTGAGAGAATTGGGTTTGTTCAGCCTGGAAAAGAGAAGGCTTTGGGGTGACCTAATTGTGACCTTCCAGTCACAGAAGGGAGCCTGCAAGAAAGATGGAGAGAGACTATTTACAAGGGCTTGTAGTGAGAGGACAAGAGGAAATGGATTCAAACTGAAAGAGGGTGTGGTGTTTAAATTAGATACTAGGAAGAAATTCTTTATTGTAAGGGTGGTGAGGCACTGGAACAGGTTGCCCAGAGAAGCTGTGGTTGCCCCATCCTTGGAAGTGTTCAAGGACAGGTTGGATGGGCTTTGAGCAACCTGGTCTCGTGGAGGGTGTCCCTGCCCATGGCAATGGAATTGGAACTGGATGGTCCAACCCAAACCATTCCATGCTTCAGTGATTTTTGTAAAATGATACAAGCATGGCCTTAAGAGCATTGAGGTGACAGACTAATGTTTCTAAACACAGTAAATGTTGCATGTAGAAACCACCTTCTTAAATGTAATAAATAGACATTTATGACTGTTTGAATGTCATACTGATTTTTAAAACAAGACACTTTGGCTGTGTATTGTGGTGTGATACCAACTAACTTTCTGATGTTTTGTCTGTTTCACCTCCAGGAGATGCTTTAGTTGCTGTAAATGATGTCGATGTGAATTCTGAAAATATAGAAAGGGTTTTATCTTGCATTCCAGGTCCTATGCAGGTACAGTGGATGAACATTTATTCCAATTGTCTTCTATAAGTGTTAAGATTGTTTCTAGCCTTTTTTTCCTGAGGAAACAGAACTTAGGGCGGGAGATGTGCAGCACTAGCATGCATGAAACAAGATACTGATGTCTAGCTTAAATATAAATATGTCAACAAAATAGTAGTGGCTTTTTTTGGTCAATTACTGTTCTTAAAATGGCAATAATTGCTCTGGAAATACTTAACTAAAATAATTATATATTCATCAATATAAACAAGATTTGCAAACCACAACAGAATAAAAACAAACCTGAATTAACAAGTAGTGCTATTAAAAATATTTAAGAGCACTTAAATGGAAATTGATACTGCTTTCATATTTAAATAGAAAAAAGTATTGATGTTTTAAGACCTTTTAGATTAAATTAAGATCTTTCAGAACTTAACAGTGATGAAAATTGATAGAAGCCAGTAATAAAAGTTGATAGAAAACAAAAATTCCAAAAGCCTGACCCGATTAATAATGTTTCTTCCCTCCAAACCTACTGCATGTATCTTTTCTTGTAGCTGAATAATAATTTTGGACCTATAATGAAGAATTAAATAACTAATAAAGAATTACATAGCTATTTCAGAGCTAAATCGGGAGAGTTGTTACTTATCTAGGATGTTAATAGCATAAAATTTAGTATTTTGGGTTATTCTGCATAAATCCAGTTCCTGGTGAACAGGAAGACAAGATCAAAGTTGCAACTTACAGATATGAGAAGGAGCCTTTTAAGAATTGTAGTGTCTCTTGGTAGTTTTTCTTGAGGTAAAATATACGAGGTGATGATAAAAATGTTTTACAGTCCAGAGATAGAAAGTGGAAATTGGAGATTTTCTTAAACATGCCTCTGTTTGCAACTTAGGTAGTGCAAGTGCCTGTGGAACTATATCTGTAACTGCAGGGAGATTGAGGACTGGGTTGTCAGTTCAGGAAGCTTTCCAAGATATTTGACAGTATGAAGCTACCAGAGTTGTGGTCAGGTATTGGCAGAGCTCCATGGGAGAAAAACTTTGTCTTGTCTGTCTTTGACCAAATATGGAGTTGCTGTAACTGCTATTAAATACAGAATTATTAAAAAAGCAGAGATTCTATAGTTTATCTAATTGTATCCTTGCTAGATTAGAGTATATGTATTGCTTGTTGGTAAAATACAATGCTGCCCTTTATAGAGTAGTTACTTTTAATGCAATGTTAATGTTTAAATTGTCAGTAAATCTGTCAAGTAGACAGCGATTATTTGAAATGTTAACAGTTTGGCATGTTGACTTTCCAAACCCTTTTATTAAAGTGCAATTACTCCTTTTTTACTGTGCAGTTTGAGTCAAGCCAGTAGAATGATTGCTGGAATAGACCAGAGGAGATTTAAATACAGAGTTCTGGAGTTTTTTTTTCTGGAGTGTAGAACACTGTGTTTATGCTGCTAAAGAAACAGAGAGTTGTTGTATCTGAGATTTTGTAATACAAGCAAAATTGTTAATGTATTCTCATTCATCTTACATTGCAAAATATCGAATAAGAAGCAGTTCCAAGCCTTTTTACTTAAGTACAAGCTATTTCCATAAGAGAAATCCCTGCTCTTGTGGATTCAATGTTAAAAATTGCTGGAATTAATTTAAAAAACTTAACTCATATATTTTCTCAGTTTCAGCATATAACATAACTTACTATTATATTTCCAGAATTTTGTTTTCTTTGCCTCGGTTTAGGCAACTAGATCTAGGCATGTAAGGGCTGGTTTAGTATATTTATTGAGCAGTAAAAGTCCAAATGCTACATCAGTCCTTCTTTTTCTGTCTTTCTTTAATCAAAATAGCTGCTGTTTCCTTGCACCAGGAGACAGAATAAGAAGGGCAAGATATGCTAAAAAAATATACGCTTCCTTACTGTGATATTCAGAAGTTGGAGAACCATTTTAGCCAAAACTTTCTGAAAATATACAGCCTGAGGCAGACATTCAGAATCAAAAATCCCAGCCAGAAATTCTGAGTTACAGTTGTGCAAACGGTAAGCACATGGAAAACAGAGCCTTAAAACAGGAAATGGCAGGCAATCTTTTTAAAAATGCAGGCCATGCCACCAGCTCTGTCTGTAATAAAATCCGTATTCTCAGCCATACACTTTCCTGCAGATGAACAGAAATCATGCCTTTCTGCAGCAGAGGAATGATGTAACAGCTACCTTTGCTCTTTCTACACTGACAAATGTAAAAGAGTATTAAGAAACAAATTAAATACAGAGTGACCTTCCAATCATTATTTTCCAGCTTCCAGCAGTTAATAGTTAGGATCACTGACAGGTTTGCACGTTCTCCTTTGTTAATCGAGTTCTTAAAATTCCTTTGACCTCCACAGCATCCTGTAGCAGTGATTTATGTAACTGATTTGTGTTATGTTCATTAACGTTGCCTTTCAAATTGCCATCTAATTAAGTGCATTTTATACCCCCATGTTTCTGTGTTATGAGAACAAGTTAACTGTTCATGTCTTACTCTTCATATCATTGCATGGCTTAGGAGAACTCTGTCATATTCCACTTTGGTCACATATTTCCTAAGCAGAAACTTCCCATCCATGTCCCTCACAGTGTTCTGTTCCTGCCACCTTCATCATTTCCTTTTTGCCATTTGATTAAATTCTTTTTGAGAACTGTTCTAAGCATTGTGAATATGGGCATGATACATGGAGTGGAATACTGATGTTTTCTGTGCTTTTCCCATTCTTCATGTCATTTTGTTTTCTGTTTTTCTGCTGTGCATTGATCTGATTTTCTTTAGGAGAAATGGAAGCCAAGCTGTGGAAGGTTTCACAGTCAGTACTTATAAAAGGGAACTTCAGTAGTCATACTTAATCAGGTCCTGTGCACTGCTCAAAATGAAGATTCGTTTCTCCTCCACAAAAACAAGAATAGGTTTTAGGGTATGCAGAAATACAGTCTCTTGGTCCTTTTCTATTACAGTGATGTGGGAGGCAGCATGGATGCCTACAGGAGGAGGGACAGTTCAAGTTCTGTTTGGCCCAGTTTGTTTTGAGCTCTTCCCTGGACCGTGTGGTGGTGTCTCTACGACAAGACAGACTGAGTCTGGTTTTTTAAAAACTGAGACACTAAAAGACTGCAGCAAGAATTACATCTGTGCATCATTAGTGTGGAGACTGTAGCCTAAGTGTCATGTATAAGTGTCCACAGACAAGATGTAATAGAAGTTAAGAGGAATAACTATTGAGCCTTGAGGAAGTCTGCAAAAAGTTAAACGGGGTATGAGGAAAATGCTCTGAAATATATGCAGATGGCATGACAAAGAAAGAGAACTGAGTCACAAAATGCTGGAGAAGAAAACATAAACCTCTGCAACTGTGAACTATTGAGTTACTGGGTCTTAAAAAGTAGCTGTTTCTTAGTTGGATGTTTCTGCTCCTCGAGCCCTGTTAATGTGCACTGTAAGGAATCAAAACTGAAATGATGAGGAGAGGGCAAGGGACGAGTGACTGTAAGAAACGACAGGGGTAGCACAGGGCAGGAGAGCAGGATGGAGGGCAGTGCTGTTCCAGGGAGCGGGAAGAGAAAAGAGAAATCAGCTGATAGCAGCCAAAATAGGAGAGGAAAAGAGTCATGAGAAGTGGAGTGGAATGGGAAGGTGTCAGCCAGTGACATAAATGTTGTAGCTCTAACAGTTGATGATGGCACTTCTGTCCTGGCCGGTCTGACAGGCAGTGGGTGTTTTAAAGCATCATTATTTCTTGCTGGCACTCCTCTCCTGAAGTATGTGCGTACACATCCACAGTTATGAAAATGAGAATGATCTCCCTTTAAATGTGTACATTTCCTCAGCCCAGGCTTCTCAGTTGTATTGCAACCGGGAAAATATAAACCTTTTTTGTTGCATCAATCCTTAGGCTGAGCTGTCATTGACTTAACAGAGAAGTAGGATTTGGTGTGATGTGTTATGTTCACAACTTCCCAGTCAATAGGCATGTTATGGTGATTTTAAGGCAGACAAACAATCTTGAGTAAAAACATACAAAAGGGAGAGCATGCCTGCTTAGTCCAAATATGTCTTCAGTCACTGTAAACACTGATAAAAACTTGAGGTATCATCCGGGAAAATAAATCAAGTTTTTCTCCTTGGAAATGACAATTTTATGCTCAGTCAAGAGCTAAATGTTTCTCAAATCTCCTTCTTTCATGCTTAGGATATCAGCATTCATTCACAAAAAAATTAAAAAATTACTCTTTCATCACTGCTGGAACAAATAGCAAACATAATTTTTGTAAGGCAGTGATAATAAAAAGTATGAAAAAAATATAAAACAAATTCTGAAACATATTTCTGCATCATTTGGATTAGGTGTTGCTTGTTAGTCAGGAAATATGTGCTTCTTCTAAAATTCCTGGGTTTTACTTTATTTGGGAAATAAGGACAAAAACCGTAATTCTTTGGCAAAGTAAGCTTGATCATTTTAACTTTTGTTATTTAAGAGAGGATGCTCTGTGCTTTGATCTTTTTTCTTTCTTCTAAAGACAGCACAGCAAAAGATGTAAACAATTTTTATGCTTCTTGGTAGTTGTGTGAATTGTTACATACAGCAACAAAACTCTTATTTGCTGATTTTACAGTTAAAAAAAGTTAACATGGTGAAAATGAAAGATTGAGAGAATTGCTACTGTTACAATTTAACAGACTTTTTCAGTCCAATGTAAATTTAAACCAATTTTCCTGTGCACTCAAAATGGCAAAGAAGTGCTCCAGAAAGAGCCTTGAGGATAGATACTTAGGAAAGTGCTGACATTTTGAAAGAAGTCGAATATTGTGTGTTTTTCAAAGTCAGGGTGGTATAGGTTTTGTGTTCAGACAAACCCAGAGCAGTAAGTATATTTTTCCATTCTCAAGACCATAAAAATTTAGCATGAAAACGCAGCAAACCACATGCTTACTCACATGGTTCGTAGAGCATATAATAGCTGGCTTTGTCCTTTGTAATAGATGGTTATGTAATGCTAAATGTATAATTGGTTTTCTTGAAACAGCAGGAACTTTTGTGTGCTTACATGTCAGTAAAGCTGAGAAAACAATCTCTTAAAGGGCTCAAACTGCATCTCTTTCATCTGATGTTGGGACATAATTTTAAGTACCGCCTCGTTTTCACAATAATTAATTATCTTAATAGGTTAAACTTACATTTGAAACCTCAGTGTTTGAGCCTGAAGGAACTCCTCAGCAAATGAACAAACAGGCACAGTCAAGTATGAACAATCTGGTTCGGCTCCTGTGGGGAGAAGACAGTACGGACCTTCAGCAGGCTGTTCAGGACGTGCCTCATATTGTCATGTTCCTCACACTGAAACTGGACTCTGAAACATCCAAGGATGAGGTATGTGGCTAAATAAATCCGAAGTGAAATTTAACAACTGACAACAGCAACTGCTGTGACATTTGATGTTAAATGAATAAATGAATGAAGAAATAAATAAATAATCTTGCTAAAATGTTTTGGGTAGTGAGTCATCTGCAAAATGTCGATTTTGGCAGAAATAAGGCCTGAAATTCCAGAGGGATAAAAAACAGCATCAGTGCTGACAAACTCTCATTGGACTTAAACGCAGTTCAGGTCAGCACATGAGGAGAGGCCAGAGGTGTAACTGCAAAGCCGAGGTACCAGTGCGGTGTTGTCTCTCGGATACTGGATGCTGGACAGGGCGTTTTCAAAGTCTCTCCAGCTTGAAACTATGGAATCTGCCAAGCCAAAAGAATTTCCCCCAGCAGGAGATGTTGGCAGTTCACATTAATAATCTGTCTGGCTCCTGTTTTGAAATGCTAATGTGCCTTTTCTTAGAGGACTCTGGCCTGTCTGCTGTTTGCAATCAGCCGCTTCTTGCTTGGGGCAGCGTTTTAGAGCTACTGAAGTACTTTGCCTTTGTCCTGTAAAGCTTCCTTTCACATCTCCTTCCTTTCTGTGTTCAGAAAAATTTTGCCAGTGTACATGTAAGCCATTGTAAGTTTGTGTAGATGCTGTCCATGATGTAACCATAGCTACAGATACTCTTAATGCAGGGACAGAGCAGTGGGGGAGAGCTGAGTTTGGCCGCTTGCCTAGTTTAAAAATGACAAATGGACAAAATAGACTTTTAGGGACAGACATTTGGAAGAAGACTCTTCTCCCCTTTTGTGAATTCTCAAATTTAGCATTGTGCCCTAGTGATCTTGTATTATCTGTGATGAGGAGACGTCAAACAAAGCATGAGTTTTGCCAGTCGTCCAGGACTGGGATGGCAGGACACTGATGGAGTGGGGAGCAGAAAAAGACATTTTGCTTTCTCTCCCCTGAATTTATCCTTAGATTCACTCAGTGCTCCATCCCTTCTCTGAAATATCTTGACTTCCTTTAGACTATTTTTCAACTTGTACAGGTGTACGTTGTTCTGTTGGTGATGTGTGATAAAGTCTTAGAGCTGTATTTTCTAGAGGCAGGGCTGGGGAGGAGAACCCTAGAAAATTACATGATATCATGTCATTTTAAAAATTACATAATATTACGTAAGAAATGTTGGGAAGTTTGCAGAGTCAAGTGGATAACAGCTCAGAAATTACAAATTTGTATCTGCTTGTGTAAACCATAAATCCAGTAGCTCATAACTCTGGAGTACTTGATTTGCAAGATAAATCATGCTCTTAACATAATAATTTTAAGGTAATGTGTGCTCTACTGCTTGTTAAGCAAGATACTGCACTGTAACCTTTAGTTTGCTGTTCTTCCTAGTCTCGTGTAAGAGATTACAGTTTTTCATGGGAGGTGCTGTCAGTGGAAATTAGTTTATAGAAGTGTCTCTTACCAGTATTATTTTTTTTTTTACTAGTGTAGCATTTAGGCACTGCCATTCCAGGCTCTTTTTCCCACACAGAGACTGCTTCCATTAAAACATACAATATCACAGTGTTTTTCTTCTTTAACATTTTCTTATAATAAAAATTAAAATAGCTCATTTAACTGTAAATTAAATACACTTAAGATTCTTTATCAAAGTTCACTTGCATATTTCAAACAGTTCTCTTTTTCTTCAGTTCTGAGTTTTTAGTAGTCCCAGACTGCTATGTTATGTGGATAGAACACCTGTGGGTGGTTGTTGTAGACTTAGAGACCAGTATTTTCCTGGTCCCATAAACTTCATGAATATTTTAAAAAAATTAATTCGGGATCGCTGGCTCCTCTGTTGGTAGGGGAATAGGCATGCAAATGCCCCATTGCAATTCCTGCACTGCAGAGTAGATAAGAGTACTGCTTTCTTGCCCCATTATTTCTTTAAGCTCTCACAAGAAAGGGAATTAATCCTGGACATTGAGTAGAGGTAAAAGGGGAATTGTAATGCACATCTTGTCCCTTCACACCATGAAATAATTGTTTCCTGAGAAGTCTTGGCAGTTATGCAGCCCCAAATAGTCTAATGTCGAGGGATGCTTTGCTGGTGTAATTAAGCCCTTTATAACGTTTCCTTACAAAAGAATGCTGCCTTCTTCAAGGCATTTGTCTTTTTACTGAACATTAAACAACTTACAGCCTGTAGATGTTTTGTCTCAAATTTAGTTTATACAGTACTTTAAATTAGCACTGAAGTTATGATACACTTATGCCATACTGCACAATAAAAATATAATGATCCTTTACTGCTTTACCCATATCCAAAGGTATGCAGATCACATCCCTGTAAACTATGGCAACTGGAACTGGTAACTAATTCTTCCACTTGTGAGCTTTTGGCATCTAAAAATAGAATTAATGAGCTTTAAGACTTCTAAGCTCTGTCCAGCTATAAAAGAAAGTAGTACTGGAAACCATTTGGGATGTGTGTATGCCTGTGGGGCGTGTCCCAGATGGCAGCAGTTTCAGTGAGTAAGATTGATCCTGTCTTTTTTAGATTTTGGTTTAAGGTAGGTATTACAGTTACACATTATTCGTACCAATGTGTGAACACTGCTAACATCTTTGTGTTTGACCTGATTTTTGGTGATACCAGGTCCTAAAAGGAATAGTGTTCATATTCCTCCTACATGAAAGTGTTACTAGAAGCCATTAGTTCAGAGTCTGTCCAGGTCTGGATTTTTGGGTTGAGGGAGGGTTTACACTTTCTAACGAATGAGCTGCTTGTCATTTATTAGTTCTGCTGTGTTTGACCTGTTACCTTTGGGCTTGCTTTTGAGACAGCTGACCTGGTATGGTGGCATGTGCTAAACCTTGCTAAATCACTGTATACAGACATAATGCTGCTTTGCCCTTTTGTTACAGTTGGCTTTTCTTTCCCTGGGAAAGTGTACAGATAATTTGCAAATTAATTTTGTGTAAAGGCCTCAGTTCATAGTGAGGGGTGGAAAAAAGGCTCTTGCTAACCCTTTGCTCTGCTGTAATTAGAAAGCAGCAGGGTTTCCCCAGCTGAGGGATTGATTCCAGAAAAAAAGATCCTTGTCACTAATGAGTATTTGTAAATAGAGCTAATTAAATTGGATAAGAATGAAGAGTTTTCCAGGTCCTTCTGTAATGAAACTTTGCATTCTTTTAGCCTTGATGAGGAAAATTTTCCAATAGCTGAATGCGCTTAGTGACATAAATAGGGAAGTTAATCATGCTTATGTTTCTTTTGTTCGTGTAAAAAGATAATTTACTATACTCTTTGCAGTGGATATGGCTAATATTACAAGCATTATTTTTGGCCCATCATGATTTGGCAGAAAGCAATAAATGACGAGGAATCATGTTTGCCTATTACTGTATTTTTATGGTTGCTGAAATAATACAAAATGTTTGAAAGTACTTGCATAAAAAATTATTTTAAAAATGGTTAGAAAAAGAAAAGTAATTGTCACAAATATTTATCTGAGCTTCAAGATGACTGATTTTACTAAGTGGCAAGATGACCTGTTTAAGAATATGCTGACACAGATGATTGAAGGTTTCATGAGAAATGTTAATGGTGTAAGTTATTTGAGTATATATCTCAGTTATATTTTGTGCTGTACATGTAAAACAGTTAGGTAGGGTTATATAGAGAGACTGGAGTTTTCATTTTCTTACTGTTGGTTTTGAAGAGCTGTATGTTTGATGATGATTTAAATCAGAATTTAAACACCGAAAGAACCATACAAATAGTAGAATCATAGAAAGCTATAATGGCTTGGTTTGGAAGGGATCTTAAAGATCTTCTTGTTCCAACTGCTTGCCATGGGCAGGACACCTTCCACTAGACCAGGTTGCTCAAAGCCTGACCAACCTATCCTTGGAACACTGCCAGGGATGGGGCATCCTCAGCTTCTCTGGGCAACCTGTTCCAGTGCCTCACGACCCTGACAATGACGAATTTCTTCCTGTCTCTTGGAATCAGATGGTAACAGTGTACTTAAAGCTGTAAAATGCAGTGGCCGTACTGTTTGTCATCTTATGTTTCTCCATGTAATAATGACTCTAAGTATAGTCGTGCTTTTCTGTAAAATAAAAAATTTAAAACTGTCAGAAACATTCATGTGTATTTTAGAACTTTCCAGTATGCCCATGCAGCTCACTGCTTGTTTCACTACCATATGAAAGTACATGAGAAAAGCTTTCTTTTTTTAAAAAAACCTGTTACCACAAAAAAAAAATTATCTTGTTTTCTGTGGGGATTTTTTTTGGCGGGGGGTGGGGGGGTTGGTTTTGCTTTGCTTAACTAACAGCTAACTTTCTTCACAGCAAGAAATTCTTTATCAGTACCCCATATCTGAAGCATCCCAAAAACTGAAAAGTGTGAGAGGAATATTTCTCACACTGTCTGACATACTGGAAAATGTTACTGGTACCGAGATTATCAGGTAAAAGTATTTGAAATGTAATGTATTGTTATTTCTGTTATTTTATACATACATGTACAGCAAACATGGGTGATGTGTCAAGTTATAGACAAAACTAGGGTGACTCAACCTGTTTAGGCAGTAATATTTTACTAGAACAACATGCCTGAAGTTGGACTGCTCAGCCTGCAGGTACATTGACGTGGGGGAATTTCCTTGTAGTGGGTAGCAGTAACTAGGATTTTTACTTCAGTGAAATTGTTTTTAGCTCTTCTATAACTTCATACTGTTAACAGAACTATTTCTGGTTTAATTTTTCTAGTTCCTCCCTCTTCTTATGTGAAAAACTGGTTCAAGTTGTTTACTGGAAAGAATCTGACAATTTGCTCGTAATTGGCCTTCCTGAAGAGAAGTGAGTTTCAGAGGAAAGGTTTTGTTTTCCTTAAAATTTTATTTTGTGTCCTCAAGTTGTACTCTTCTAGCAAAAAAATGTAGTCTTTTTACCAAAACTAGTCTTTATACATGTGATTCTTTTTTGATTGACTTTATTCTCATCTTTTATATATCCATTGTTGCAGTTTCTTTTTCGTTTGCTCTGAAGGAATAAGATCTCAGAAATACTTGTAGGTTAGAAAACAGTAATATTACAGGATTTGGTAAATTCAGGTACTTCGTAGAGACTGCTGAATAACATCAGTGATATTACACATGTGTGTGTTCTAGGAGGACTACTTATTCATAGTAAAGCTGTACATTTTTTATTTTTATTTTTTTAGCGTGCCACTTTCTCAGCTGAGGAACATGATTGAAGATGTTGTCAGGACCTTGACATTTATGTACGGTTCTTTGGACAGGTGAGTTCTTTCAGAAGTGTTTTCTTTTCAGTAACACATTTCTCATCGGTGCTCACTGAAAAAGACAAATAGCATTAATTCTAATGTCTACATGGAATTTCTTTGCATGTGCCTTTACACTTCCATAAAGAACAGAGTTATGTTCTTCTTGCCTTTTGCTTTCAGTCTGAACACTAGTAAGATACTTTTTAAACAGTCTTTGTCCATTCAGAAAGTTTTGTCCTTGATTAGGTTAAATCATTTACATAATCTAAGTCCCTGTGGATGTCAAAAGCACTCTGCAAATGTTATCCTTTGTGTTCAAGCACTGTCTGTAAAATATACATATGAATCAGTATTATTTTTTTTAATAAACACTCTGGATTTGCAGTGTCTGTCTTTCTCTGCATTTGGAAATCGCCCAGAAAATTTTCAGTCTTGGCTGTAACCTAAATAAAATTGCCAAGATAGATTATTCATATGCTTGCATCAATTCAGGCTTAACGTGTGTGTGTGTGTATGCCATAGAGAAGGAAAAAGAATAAATCTCAGTTTCCAGAAGGACGAGACTGATATTTAAATCATATAAAGTTGCTCTAAGACATCTACTGTGATACCATGCTGCTTTAGTTTGTTCTTTATTTGTAGGTACTGCCTGGATATTAGCCTAGTGGGGTTTTTTTCATGTTAAAAACGAATGTTAAAAATACGTCCAAACGTAGCATCATGCTGCAAAGAGACTTGTGTAGAACTGAGGGTTATATAAACAAGCTGCAAGTTTCTCAGTGTTATTCTAACTTGGAGTTCATGTTTGTTCAGTGCTTTTTGCCAGGTGGAAAATGTTTCTCGCCTCGATCATTTTTTCAACCTGTTCTTCCAGCGTGCACTTCAGCCTGTGAGGCTCAAGCCCAGGGCCAGCCCCAGTGCTCAGCACTATGAGACCTGCAGTGCCTTGTTCGTGGACAGTCTCCCAGGCCTGCGCTGGCTGACGCTGCCTCGGGAGATCAAGGTAACGTCCTTTTCACATCTCTCTGGAAAAACGTGTATGTGAGAGACCAAAAAGTCTTCTGCTGTTATTGTGTAATTAACCTTTGCTCATCCTGGACCATCCATTTTCCTACCAGATCCTTTATTCAAGTTTGGAGCTACACTGTCATTCCCACAGTGTATTTAGTGGCTTTAGAGTTATCTAGGAAGAGATTATGATGACAAAGGACTTAAACCTTTATTTAAAATATATACACACACATTTCTAAGAACTAGGATACAGCGTAGAGAAAGCAGCCCCCGGTATGTAGCTTTATGTTTGATTTTGACCATTGAAGTATTTTTCCAGGTAGGGAATACTACTCCAGAAGCCCATAGCTTGTAATTTAGGAGAGTTACAAATGGGTGTCGCAGAATCAGAAAAAAATATCCACATGCCATTTGTGTGACACATACAGGTACAGCTTTTCTGCACCATTCCACTGCGTCTGGTTACCTCCTAATTAGAAACTTAAGTTGTGCGTTAAGCACTAGTAAGACAAAAGTTAGATCACAGTAAATAGAATTATAGCTGCCAGTCGTAAATGTCATTTTCATGGCTTTAATATCTATGATTCTGGTTTATAATATGTTAATCTTGTCATGGTAGAGTTTGTTTTTTAATGAGTATTTCCCATGATTCAGTGCTAATAAAACAGCTTGGAAGTTTTAAGCTCGGCGTTTCCTTTCATGGATAGACCCAGAATATTTGTAAGTTTGTAGATAACATAGTTAAGGCTAATTCTAATTATTAGACAATGATTGTAATCTGAGCTGACCATAAACTCCATTATCCAAACCTATTTCATCAGCAACAATAAAAGAAATGAACGTTGTACTTGCTGAACTTCATGGAAAATTGCAAGTGCTTCTCAGAATGACTTTGTGAAAGGACTGAGTCTGGATGTTCAAAATTACCTTTCTCCTGCCGTAGCATATTCTGTAATTTATAGGGTCTTTATTTGAAGACAGTGTTAACTAGAACTTTCCTGGGTTTCTGATTTTTGTGTTTAATAAGACCTCACTGTATAATTTTTATAAGTGTGTTTGGAGGGGAAGGGATGAAGGGGTAGGTCTTTCAACTTTACTATTGACAGGGACTTTTTTGTAGAATGATTACAGGTTTGCTATGATTCAGTAATAGAAATTGCCCTGAATGTTGCAAGTTGTGCACCAGTCAATGCTATTAGTTTCCAAACACATTTCTGTGGCCTTCTCTCTTTTCTCCTTTAAAGAATTGTCTCCTCCTTTATCTTTAGTTGCAGGCTGATAGTTATTTAGTTCTTTCTACCTTACTCTGTAGTATGTGTCCGGATACATTTTTGCTAAATATGTGCTTGAGGACAATATGTTTGCAATTATTTTAGTCCAATCTCTGCTTTTATAATATGTATGAACACCCTGTTACATACGCTTTAGCTACAGAAGTGCGTATTTATTGAGTGTCTCAGAAGAGATTAGTTTTTTTCCTCCATGCTTTTTTCTTCTCTCTCAAGTTTCTGTAGAAAGAGTCTATTGCACTTTGTTCTGTAGTTCAGCTTCCAGGTTCTTTCTTTCTTGTAAAATAGTAAGTTTTAAAGGGATTTAGACAACAGCATCGTTGATATTTAAGAAACAGACATCACTTTCCAAAGTTGTCTGAGATCATTCATATTTTCCAGAAAAAATGTTGTTGTTGCAGAACATGACATTTCCAGTTAACATTTTGGTGAAGATCTTAATATCCTACAAGGAATATAAAACTAAAAATGTCAGTTCTTTGGGCAGAAAGCCATTTAAATTTTGACTGGGGAAAAGCTGAGAGACTGGTTAATTTTTGACTGCCAACAGCCCCGCTGACATTGCTCTGTTTGAAAACTGGCTGTTTCAATTAGAGGCAGCCTGTTAATACAGCCCAAGAAGTTTGTAATTATGGGGTTTAGGTTCTTTTCATTAAGTACTACATTTCAGTGCCTAGCACCATGTTTCTTGAAGTACTCTTAGTAAAATTTATATTAACCAGCAGCTCTTGTAGGTACAGAAATTAGGACACCTAAAGCAGTTTGAGTAGAACAAAGATAAGGTGTGACAAAGTTCTGGCAATTTCCATAGAGACAAAAAACCCTAAATCCATTGTGTGAAAGATTTTTCTGATAACTCGGATGCAGTAGTGTGCCAGATTTGTCTCTAGACGTAGTGTATTAAAGCACCTTTGTGCCAAACACTGTGTTCAGCAGGCACACAGGGAGGGAAATTGTACAGTTTCAAAGAGCAGGGGGATAGACAGCATTTAAGAAGGATTTTTCTTTCATCTGATGGCTCAAGGTGTTCTTGGTATTGGATGTTACTGTTGAAAAGTACGTGCAAATTTTTATCTGCTCACTTTGTATTTGTCACTTCTAATCTGAGACCAGCGAGACAAAGCAACCTACGCTATTATGGGATATTAATGTGTTGGAAATGTCTATTAAAAAGTACTGTTTAAATATTTCAGATGGAAATTGACACAGCACTGAGTGACCTGGAAGCAGCTGACTTCGCAGAGCTGGTAAACATCTTATTTTTGTTTGCATTGCACACTATCGCTTTGCCTTGGTGTCATATTCAGCACTCATTTCAAACTCATCTACTTTTTCTAATCGAGTGAGAGTCAAAGCAAGGGAATACTGTATTATTCTTTAAAGATAGATCGATTCACCCATTCTATTTGTCCTGAATTTCTCTCCATGTAATATTATATTACAATTATATTATAATCCTATAGGATTAATCACTGAAAATCCATGATTTAATGTAACTTGAGTCCATGGGATGTTTGAGACAATTTGGAGGGGCAGAGACCTTGGACAGAAGTCTCCTTCCTCCGATTCAATACCCCTGCTTCTGTCCGAGACAGAGAGAGAGAGAGTGATCTAGCGTGCTCGGATGTAAGTGAAAAAATAACTCTTTATCAGGAAGAATGCTAAACAATAATGAAAAAACTGGGATAAGCTAACCAGAAAAATTCCCGAGCTCCCACCCACCGGAGCAAAACGAGATGGCAGGGGGCCTCCCCCCACCTGGTAAAACCTGGCAGGAAGGGTTTGGAGGGTCAGTGCTGGAGTGAGGCTGCAGTGCCGGCTGGCACAGGCAGCTGGAGCAGGGCTGCAGACCCCTCAAGCCACTGGAAGGACCCACAAGACACCTGCTGGTCCAGCAGTGAGACCCGGTTGCTGCAGCTCTGATGGTGGCTGCAGTCCTGATCAGCTGAGCAGGAGGTAGAGGCCCAGGTGGTAGAAGTCCCATGGAGTGAGGGTGGGAGATCTTGATCTGCCGAGTGAAGACCGAATGTAGTCTTTTATTGGGCTCAGGTTAGGTGGGAACACCTCTGGTACCTCCCCTGGGGCAGGGAGTTCTTCACTGGATGATTAACACTGGATCACCAGACATTTCAAGAGTCTCTGACACCTTCTAAGCACGGGGTGATCCATTATGGCCATCAGCAGAGAAGAATATCTTTAAGCGGGGTGTGTGTGAATTGTCCTCATGCCTCCCCAGGGGGAGTTGCCACAGATGAGTCATTTGTGTAAGGACACCCTGCTCCTACCCTGAGGTTGGCAGGCGTGTGTGCCCTCTGAGTTATCAGCCTTCCAGTCTTTTCACGCTGCTGGATGCATTTTTTCTCTAGGATAATAGAGTACCACCCTTATCTTAAGTCCCTCCCCACAGTCTGAATTCGTAGTCATATGTGGAGAAAAGGGAAAAGGTGGATACCAGAGTCTTTGTGTAACCCAGGACAGATGTCTGCAAAAGCAGTTTAACACAGCTGATTGTTGTTACATTTCTTCTTTGTGTGAATAACTGTCTCCTTCCCAAGCAATTGTGAATAAACCTGAAAACACCTGTGGAGCACTGAGAACTTCAATTTTCCAGTTTACAGAAAAAAAATTAAAAATTATGCTTAAATGAAAAATTCTATTCAAAAGAATCACTGTTATAAACAACCTGGATGAATACTTACAGAAAGCAGTGTCTGTAAATTACAGTTTATTGCACAGAAATTGATTGCACCTACTTAAACTACAGTATATCCATTATATACAGTATATACAATATATCCACTATCTAAACATAGTGTTACTAATCAGAGAGCACTGAGCATTAAAAGATCAATGAATGGGTATATTTTAGGTAAAATGTCAAGTACTGGGAAAAATGCTTTGACTTGAAAGTTTTACTCTATGAGGGCCCCTGGTGTCAATAGTTACGCTGCAGGGACTTTGCTTGTGAGAGTGACCATATCATAACAAAAATTGTTAGGGGACAAATAACAGTTAAATAGGAAACTTGTTACTTTCAGGTGAAATTTTTGGAGAAAATTTTAATGATATGAAAATCAATAATGGAGGCTAAAAGTTTGGTAGTTGCCTTTACTGCTCAGTATTAATTGCTGTACTGGTAGTAAGAGGTGGTCAAATATGAAAACATTAAGTAAAATATCGATTACGTTTTACCAGAAGTAGTTCACTTGCATTTGGTAAAAAAAAAACCAATTCTGAATTAAAAATGATACAATTAATTTTTTTTTTCCCCGCAGTCTGAAGATTATTATGACATGAGAAGATTATATGTGATTTTGGGCTCTTGTCTCTTTTACAAGGTAACATTAATGATTAAGACCTAAAGATTAGCAAAATGCATGTAGAAATCTAATTTAGTCATGGAGTTACACTTCCAGAACCTCACAAATATGAAATAAATGTATGACTGCTTTAAACATGTATTTCTAGTACCAGAACTCAAACACCATAACAGGAAAACATTGTGAAAGGAAATTATATGTACTGTATCATCCGTAAGAACAAAATATATCTTTGAAACTGGAATTTTTTGGTGTATGATCAGAGGATTGGAGAGAGAGAGAGTAATAAAGCAATAAGAGTCAATTCAAGTGAGACTGTAGGATATTGTAGTAGGAATTTTTTTGTTCACTGCCATTTTTTAACAGCCGGAGATCTATCTTTAGTCTGTCTTTAAATCCAAGACTTGAGAAATTGTATCGACATCTTTTTTCACTTTGGCCTCATTTGTAAATTTATTTAGTAAAAAATAGCGTAATCAATAGTATAAAGAGGAAGATAACAGCCTTTGCTTAAAGAAAACTTCAGTGATCTTATCATGCAATTGTTCTTTATGTTGGTAGTGTTACGAGACTGAACTGTTCCCACAAATGGATCTGCACAGTATCTACCATGACAGCACTTGAGCTGAAAGCCCTTAGTGCTAAAACCGCTGCTTTACTATGTATCTTCTTTGGAAATTTTATTAATTCCAGTGAAAGCTCACTATTTTTGGAGAGAGAATTAAATGAGAACTCAAGCAACTTAACTGTAGGTGTTTTCAAGCTGTTCAAGCCACGCATTTCCCAGCTTGCCTTTGATAACTTGCATATATGCTGATGGTTTATTTGTGTATATTTCAGTATTTTGAGTCTTTAGATGTGGTGCAAAAGCCCAGTGATACCTGTTGTACAACTGTATACCAAGATGACAGTCTACGGGCAGAAAGCTGAAGATGATAGTGCACGTGCAGCAGGGATACCTCTACATAGAAAGTACTCCGAAGTGATATGTGGTGGTGTTGTATTTCCTACTGAATACACTTCCTTTTCTGTGTTTACTTAAGGGTTACTTGATTGGTAATCACTTGCCAAAGGAAGATCTTGTTGATATAGGCTCGTACTGTCGGCACTATTGTCTGTTACCCTTGGCAGCAGAGCAGAGGATCGCTCAGTTAGTGATTTGGCGGGAAGTATTTCCACAGCATCATATCCAGCCATGTGAAAGTTCAAGTTTTACAGGATACAGGGAACCTGAAGCAAGATACTTCTTACTGATCGTTGGCTTGGTAAGTTAACAACTGCAGTATGCCCGTTCCCTGGGGCTCCTCCTTGCTGTTGTGTCTTGCTTATTGTTCCCTAAGATATATGTACTACATGCATTTTCTTTGGTAATTTTACAAAATACTTACATTGTAGTTGCTTTATGGGATAGATATTTCTCAGAGAGTAGCATTATTTATACATCTGCAAAGCTTGCAAAGTTTAAGTATAAATTCGCATCATTTTTATGCCTTTTCACTTCAGTTGAAAGTATTTTTACCTTCATGACCTTATCTTTTCGGACAACTCATTTCAGAAATGTGTCTGGTTTTGTTTTTTCAAATGCACACTTTCTTTAAAGCAAACAGCTAATAAATCTGTGAACAACAGCTTTTATGTTTGGGTCATTAAATAACACAGTAACAGGAAGATGTCCACGGATGTGATTTGATTAGAAGAAAATAACTCCTCCGGAGGGTGAGGAAGGAGTGTTGAATATAGTGCTGTATTTTACCCAAATCTCAGATAGGATATAACACAGCGTATACTGTATCTTAAACCAAAGGCTAATGTTACTCCCTTCATATTTACAGAGACACTTCATGCTGTGTGTCCTGCTAGAGGCAGGAGGCTGTGCATCCAAAGCTATTGGGAATCCAGGACCAGACTGTATATATGTAGATCAGGTCAAAGCAACCATACTCCAGCTGGAAGGAATAGATGCCAGCATAGAGGAAAGGCTCGATTCTCCTTCCATTCCACCTTTGGCTTGTGCTGACTGGTTCCTGCCCGCAACACGTGACAAACTGGAGAGCTCGACCACCTCGCCTGTCCTAAGCAAGATACAAAACACTTGCAAACCAGCGACCGCTCCGGCGAGCAGAAGGTCTCTGTTTGGGGACTCTTCCCTAACAACACAGAAGCTGAGCCCTACGAGAAACAGTGGAGGACCCCAACAGGGTAACGAAGGCCCTGCAGAAGATGGAAGCACTAATCCACAACCTGTAGTGGATCAGGTCTGAGAACGAAGGCAGAGAGAACCGATGAGGTTCTGGTGGGCTTACGGGAGGTGGCAGACCTTTCAATGTAAAAGTATAAATCTAAGAATCCCTGAATTCAGTAGCAAATACTTCTGTGGCCTTGGGAAGCTTTGGGTCAGCCTCGGAGCCATCACGTGTTTTTTTTGGTTTATTGTAGCTCGTAAATATTTGGAGTTTTCACGTGGCTGAAGTGGGCACGGCTGCATTTGAATCAGCAGAAATAATTGGAGAATATCTCTGAAATAATGATGTAAACATAAGTTACCAGGACAAATTGCTGTACAGTTGTACAACTGCTTCTAACCCATTTTAGTCTAAAATAGGCTATAAAATACATTTATCTAAGTTGATGCAACTGTTTGGTCATTTTAAAATAATGCTACATTATTTTCTTCGAAGTCTCTCATTTGGTGGTTTGATTCTGTTTTTCCTCTAGCTGTGTTTTCTCTGTTATTTCATGTATCTGCTTGTTTTTCAGGCCACTAGAAAAAAACACACCCTGCCAAATCCATGTCATTTAGGAAATCTAAGAAAAAACCTTTCAGAGAAAGATACAGAACTTCTTAATGCTGTCAAGTAAGAAATTATTTTTTATTAAGTAGTTCATTTTTTAGGCCATACTTGGATCATTTTTCGAGTATACACAGATCACAGAAGTTCCTGCATAATTTTTTTCTTTACTATTCTTTTTTATTCTTTTTATTAACTTTACTATGCAAGGATTATCAGAAGTGAAGTTCTTAAACTGAGAGCTTAATCGAACAAAAAATATAAAATAATACAATAAAACACTGTTTCTGAAAAATATGTCACTGTTGTATGCACATGTCCCACATCTATATGACCTTGAAAGTTCAAATAAAAGCTCTGAGCCACACATATACATACCTTGTGCCTCCTTGGTGCCTCTAGGTAGGTGTACAAAGTTTTTATTTCTCTTTCCATTTTTCTTTGTTGGGGCAGATTTTGAGAACACAAGTGCAGTACTGAATTAGTACCATGATTTTTTGATTTGTTAGTTGTTTTTTTAAAAAGAGTATTAACAGTCCAAATCAGGTTTTCTTTCCTGTAGAGAAAATGCCTGTATCCATTGTTGTTCTCTATTACAGTTACCAGAAAAACAATTCTGCCTTAAGAAACAAAGTACATGTTGATAAACCGAAATTTCTGAATTCTGATTTATTTTTTTTTAAGGTTGACATCTGGTCCTGAGAATACTCTCTTCCACTATCTCTCTTTGGAAACAATGCAAGGAATCTTTATTACTCCAACTCACAAAGAAGTAGCACAGCTCGGTGGCTCCATCCACCCTCAGTTAATTGAGAATTTCTATCGGTGCTGTCTTTCAATTCGTTCCATTTTTCAGCAATCCATAAGGAAAGAGGTACAGAAACTTTGCTTTTGTTTTTCTGTTTACATTCTCAACTCAGTGTTTCAAGGTTGTTTTCAGTTATTTCAATGCTTTGCTGTATTTGCACGTGTGGCCTTTTATAATGCTCCTGATATTACTGGTATGGACAGGTTCTCAATTTATGAGATACTCCAATTCAGATCAGTCATTTGGTGTTCAATGAGCACTTTTATTCTGCTAAAAGTCTGCTTTGCTAATTGCACAGTTGATTTTTACTGACATGAAGCAATGCTATGTACTAAAGAAAAGTACAGGAAGGGTTGTCTATTGTGAAATCCCTATGAACCTATGGGTAATTTAGACTATGCTTTATTAATTTAATCCAAAGCATGTTTAAGGAAATTCAAGGCACTCAGACAAATATTACCTATTTGTTTATGAACTGCTAAGATTTCACTTTTTCTTCTACTATTTTTGACCAATTAGGACAGTGGTGTTTTGACCATCTTTTCTAGATGTTCACCCCCACATCTTCACTATTGTAGGCGATTGAAAGTTGTGGTTTCTCTTTCTGCATGTGGCAGACATAAGGTCCTTGAGTTTTTTTCCAAGAAAACCTTTTATTTCACCTTTGAAGCAACTGATTGGAATATGAGTTTCATTTGCAGATCCAGAGATTAACTGAACTTTTAAGGTTTATTCAAAAGCTTTGTATAAAACATGGCTCTAAAAGCTCAACGAAACACAAAAATGTCTTTTTTTTTCTATACGTCTTATGCCCTCATACTGAGTAAGAGTAAGAAAATGCTCTGAGCAAAGTGCTTCAGCTGTTTATTTACAAAAAGAAATTCCAGCCTGGCCAAGTTTATTCAAAGGACTTATACTATCACAGTTCTTAATTAGGGAGGCACACAGAGTAAGAAAGATGAGAGCTTTAGCTGTTGTAACACTTTTTTAAAGGTGCTATATTATTTCAGATATCTAAATAGAGAAATAGTGTTCAGCTAGAAGGAAAAAAAAGTCAAAAGAGGGAGCATGTGTCTTAACTCCAAGTTGTGTGACAATGGAAAAGCCTTTTGATGCCAAAGGAACAAAACCATGGAGAGAAGAATCATGTAAGCAAGTTAGTTACATCTTCTAAGCCTGGCTTTTTGACAGCAATGTCATTCATCAGAGAGTCTTGAAGAAATCACATAGTGATATTTGCTGGTGTTTATGTAAACATGTTTCATTCTCTGCTAACGTTTCTGCAATTGTTTTACAGAAAAAGGCAGGCAGTGGAATTTCAGAATTTAGTAAGGCAGCTGAGGACACAGGTCTGGTAAGAGAACACGGTGTTTTGTTTGAGTGCTCTCCTGATAACTGGACTGACCAGAAGAAACCACCTCCAACAATGAATTACTGGGTTGTGGGGTAAGTTTAAAGACAGATTTTGTCTCCAGCTTTTGAGTATGCCATTGTACCCTTTAAGAATAAATGTAACTGTAGCACATCACCGAAATGCTTGAGCAGACTGACTGAAGTAGCTTTAATTTGGGACTGGGAAGTTGCGCTGGTGTGAAGTTCCACCTTTAACTGAGGGGAGCACCGTGCCAGTGTGACAACAGCATGGAGCTGACAGCTTTTGCAGAGGAGAGGGAAGATGTTTAAAGAGAAAAAAGAAAAGCAGCTGTTTCCCCCCAGGAATGTACATAACTACAGTTTGCATGGAAAAATTAAAATCATTAATTTAAACATTTCAAAAACGTTTATGCTACTGCTGGTATCTGTAAAAAATAACTGTAATGCTACACGAAGTTATGCACAGGTATTAATAGCTTTCCTATTTTAGCTCTTTCACTAAAAGAGCTCATTGAATTAGTATGTGGGAATTAGTAAATTTTTTAATACTGGGGCTTGCTCCCAAGGACCTTGATTGCAGCTTGTAGCCCAGAAACCTGGATTGCTACAAACGCACCAGTACCACACAGATAGATCCTGAAATCCTGAAGATTTTTTTCCATACACAGCCATGAGAAAACAGAATAACTTGATTTAAAAATGAAATGCAGGAGAGACGCTGAAATTTGCCAGCTCTCTTACACAGAGGCTGGTTTTAACTTCTTACTGAAACCTCAGAGTACAACCAGAATTTATCATTTGAGGAGAAAAAAAACTAACAACTCCGATGATTTTCTTCGTTTTATTCTTTCTTTTTTCCCAGGAGACTCATTCTGCATCCAAAACCTCAGGAGTGTTATGTCTGTTTTCATGACTCAGTCACAGAAGCTGCTGTTGAACTGGCCTTTAAGCTGTCTTTTGGCTTAGCTGCATAGATGATCTTCCTGGACACTCAGCCATCCGTCATGGTGCTGTTATTTCTTTAAAGTATTCCATATAAAGGGAAATTAACTCAATTTGGGTGCCTACCCACCGTGTGTCTTTGAAATGCTTCAGAAAAACATAAATACCTTGTGGTATGACATAGGTAAAACTTCTGTGGTGATTCCAATGATCTTATCAATGAATACTTATTTCAGAGAACCAAAGTTCCTATTTTTATGTACTGTCAGTGTTTTTATCCTGGTCATAACTTTATTACGTGAAAACATCACATAATTTGTACAGTCACTGCGGTCAGTGCACAATAGGCAGTGTAAAATGATAAGCTGATCCTCGGAGTATTCTCTGAACATCTGGCAATTGGTGATGAAGGAAAAAACCCTTTTTCCCAATTAGTTTAAATTTTGCTTCTCTAAGGGCCTTGAAAATACTGAGTGTTTTCCAGTAGCGTTGAATTGATCAACACAGAAAGAAATCTTTCAGACAATTCATGGCACTTAGCCTCACAAAACTAACGCCTAATCATTTTTGCTATTATGCTCTTCTGCACGCTCAGTGTGGTTGATGTTTTACTTGACTTCATGAGTTTTAACTATAAATAATACTTACATTTGTTAAAATGCAATTTTGAAGACATAAAGAAAGATGGGGGGCAGGGGAGATGGTTTTAAGACTTCTGCATGGACTTGGCTTATTTTATATTCCTAATTTCTTAATAAAAATGTATATTTGTTAAAAACAGTTAAGCATTCATCTTTTTTTACTTCATATATTTTCAATTTTGTTTATTTAAACAGAATTTGTCTAATTAGATCTTCTACAATTTACAGCTGGATATTACAAGATACCTGTTAAGTTATAACTATGCAAGGCAAGAGTAGGCAAGATGTCTGCAAAATCAGAATTCTTCTACAAAATTTAGCTTATTATTAAAATATTTGTAAATTACAGATCAGCTGCTCCTAAAGCTTTGTTTTTACTTAAGTTTGGTTTAAAATGTAAGATTGGTGGTATTTTTACCCCCAGCCTGCACATTTAGATCTGGTCATTTCATAGTGTTCCATGTCAAGAGTGCACTTTTTTCTCTTTCTACTGTTTCTACTTGCTTTTCATAAAATGCATGACTGAAGTTGCATTTTGAACAACAGGATCAAAAAGTTTTAAGTGTTCAGGAAAGTAAATTCAGTTCCGTAGGCATCATGACCAAATCATAAGATCTTGTTTTCACTTGAAGTTATAACTGTCAGGAGTAGTTCTGAAATAGTCACTCAAATGCTTCTAAGAGCCCACTCTCATGGAGTGATTTACAGCTTGTCATTCAACAGTTGCTTTAGTTGCAAGCCATAGAAATCTTAGGCTTGAAGTTTAGGCATATGATTTAAGATTTTGTTAATCAGCTTTCTCCAGAAGTTACTGGTCTTAGCACATAAGCAACAGTATTTCACTTTGAGACATGAAAAGCTGAGGGTTTTTTATCAGTAATGTGTTAGATTTGTTCCCCATCTGTAAATTATGTGATGTGAGATGTAACTTTTTCTGAAAAATGAAAATATATAATTGTATGGATGACATCTGAACAGCATCTCTGACAGGTCTAAAATACGTGAGGTTTGGATATTGGATTTCGTAGTAGATGGAAGAAGGAACATACAGAAAAGCAAGCAGTCCTTGCAGCACTGCTTTTAGCAGCAGTTTGTGCACAGAAGTGCGTATCTGTATGGGAAAAGGTAATTTTGCTGATTTTTGTCTTGTTTCTGCCTTTTAAAGGCTGGGCTGTATGGTTTGAATGCTAAAAAGAGGATATTCTAATGCCTTAAAAAGAGGGCAGCTAACATCTAGATCCTTGTGTTCAGTCAGGTAGGGTTACTCTGCTGCCACTTACTGGGTTAAACTCAGCTGGACCAAACACACAAGTGAGTCACTGCGGAAGAAACACTGTGAATATGTAGATGTGTGTGGAGGGGGGACTCCTTCAGTACCCATCAGCTACTTAGCTTGGCTTGCTCCTTCACAGGAAACCTTTCTGTAAACAGAACTGAGGGCATCTGAGGATGATACAATTCCTTTACTGGAAGCAGTGAAGTAGCACTGCCTCCTCAGCTGCCTCCTGTTAGTGTCCAGAGGAACCCTTTCTTTAATTCAGAAAAATAACGTCATTTAAAAAGTGCTACCAAGTTTCTGATACCTCTGTAAACCATTTGGCGTTGCTTTCACATGGAGTGTGAGCACCCCCTGTGGCTGCCAAAATGCGTCGGAAAGAACTTTCTACGCTTTCCTGTGAAATGCTCTCCTGTCCTATAGTTTCCATAGGTATTATCCCTAGACTTAGAAATGTATGAAGAAGGAAGTTGAAAATCTAAGCCCTTTCTCACTGTTACTGATATTTCACTTGCAGTTTGATATTTTCTTGTGCTAACACCAAATTTATACACTGAATGTGTGTCGGGGTAAATCCAGATTGCCAAAACCAAACGGTTGAAAAAGAAAGGACCTTAAAAGGAAGGGTTTTGGCCATTGTTACAGCTCATACCAAATAGAAGAGATATAGTACAATATACTTGGTGTAGTGTAACCTTTGAAAATTTTAAAGTCGTTGGTTATTTCTAAGATCCATTTCTTTCTCTGTAGGATTTTTGTTGTTGGTGATTTAGCAAATGTTACACAGTATTTCCAAACGCATGCTCTAAACTTTGCTTTTAGGGACAAATGCAAACAGATTTTCATGTCCAAAGTGGATAAAGAAAAACAGGTAAATAATCTTTTGCATATTAGTTGTGTTTAATAAACAAACTGCATCTGGTCAAGAGCTGTGCAGTTCTTTCCCCCAGCATGGGTTGGTAATTAGTTGGAGTATATTGATAGGGTTTTCTCATGAGCTTATACTCTAACAAGAGGAAGAGTCATCATGGCTTACTGTGTAGCTTGAGTAATAAAAATGATAAAATCTAGCTTCTTATCTTTAATGACTTTGTGAGGTGCCTGTAAATGTCCCATCATTCAGACGGATTCTTGAAAGACACAGAGGTCTACACCCATGTAATTGATTACAAGAAATCATGGTCTTGGAATATGAAATGTTCTATTGACATTTGGCAAATTACATAAAATCCATTCATATCAGCAGAATGGAAAAAAAATCTTCGTATCTAATTTGTTAATATGAAAACAGATGGAAAGTTGCTTTTGTCTCTGTCTTAGGTTATCTGGTTTAGGATTTCTCTGGTTAGTTTTGATAATTTAAACAAAAATCCAGCCAGAAACTTTTCTTGCCACAGACTTTTCTGGTAATGCTGACCAGGAGAAATTCTGTTAGTCATTAATGTTTGATTAATCTCCTTGTATCACATGCAAATTCTTAAATAGTCCTTTTTCAGTTACAATAATTTTGTATGTAAAGAGTTTAAGGCGGTTTTATTTCTTTCCTTACAGTGGAAAAAGTAAAACATGCATTATGTAAATAGCACTGTTTATGGTTCTTCAAATCTCCCGTCTTCTGGAAGTGCTTCCAGATGGCTTACATGTGTATGACTCAAATTTTAGAAACATTCCACGAATAACACTCAACATTAATTTCCTTAGAAATATAGTATTTAGCAAAGTGGCTTATCCATTGTCGAAGCTCAGAATCTTGGGATGCTTTCTTCTGTGTTTTGCTCAGGATAGGGAATAGAATACAACAGCTGCAGTGTCGTTGTTACTGAACCAGCAAATAAAAACTGAACTGGAGTACATCCACATGGTCCGCATTACTACACAAGATGTACCTGTGATGTAGTTTAAGTCAACACAGCGATTATTCTACTGGGATTAGCTTTTACAAGTGCAAATTTGGCAATACCCTAGTAGAGGAATTACTCCATGTTTCTTGATTATTTTGTAGACAATACAATGTTGTAGATAGATCTTGCTCTTCATGTTTTAAAGTTTCATTTGTTGTCTATAACAAAGATCAGTGTACTAGTATCGTAATAGTGTATTTTCATAACTGTATACAGGAATTCTCCTGTTTTGGTTTTGGGGGGGGGTTTTGGCAAACCTGGCTTCTGGGAGAGCAGCAGGAGTAACATCCTTGTGTGGAGCGTGCCTGCCACACTTCACATGAGCTCATGCAGCTGCTGAGACTGGGAAAGGCAGTGAAATCTCTGAAGTGGCAGTTTCAGTTTTACCTGATGTGTCTCAGGTATTTATATTCACTTCACTGTAGAGGTAGACCAATATAAAACACTGTTAGATTTCTGTTACTTAAAAATTTACCAATATGCAATTGTAAGCATAAAAGTAATAAGAAATGTAGAATCTTTAAAGACGAGGATGAAGTTGAGTGTGAGAAGATTCTCCAGAAACAGTGCTGTAGCATAGCTCTCGAAGTTTGTGGGTTTTTAAATTCTGTAGGGAAAAGTTTAACAACTGAATTTTGCCAACTTCGGGTACAGAAATCAGAGGAGTTTATTTTTTGGTAACCTATGGCTGTATGGGGTGCCATTTAAAGAGTTAATGACCATCTTTGGTCTATATCAAGAACATCAACTGAAGATTTTCAAGAAAGATTTTGGGTATTTTATGTCTCTAGATACGTTTCGATTAGGTAGAATTAATTTCCTGAAAACAGGGTCTGGAAGGCTTTGCAGTGGAGAGAGAAACCTCTGTGGTTGTTGGCTTTCCTGATTTGCCTGCAATGGGACAAGTTAACTCCAGTTGCTGTCTGTGCTGTGCAAGGTTGTCCCAGGAACTGGCTGCTTTGATTCACCTCTTGCTCTCTCTGCCCTGTACTTGGGCTGAATCAACAGTTCTGTGATACCTGCAGTTTAAGAAGGTGTTCGGTCTGTAGTTCTTCCTTCAAAGGCTGGTTTATTGTATGCTGTGTTCTCACCTGTAGGGAACCCTAGGAGCTGGAAACAGATGAGAAACCTACAGACACAAAAAGTGGATTTTTTTAACTTGGTCACAGTTTGTGGCTGGTATTCCACTATAGGGGAAAGCTGAAACAAGTAACACTTCTCATAAATATGAGTAAGAATTTGTGGGTTGGAAGAGAAAGCGTGGTATTACAGAGAAAATTTCTTCCCAGAGAAAGAGCATGAGAATTCGTGCTGGATTCCGCTGAATGAGAACAACACTGGAATGATAGTTACTTGAGCTGAAGTGTTTCAGCAAATGGGAATCACTCTCTGTTGAATAAATTGTGTTCATCCCTCCACATCTTGATTTCTTTGTTATGCTTTATTAATAAGGGGACAAAACAATGATCTACTATGTTTAAATGTTTCAGTTGTGCAAGTAGTTTGTACTTAAAATGAGGGTGTCTGTAATGCATAACAATATGCATAAATTTCTCTGCTGCTGAGCGACAGTTCCAGGAACCTGGTGACTGTATTAAAATTGCAAAGACAGATGGACTTCTCTTCTGTACCAGGGGTTTGGTGGTTCAGTACACCAGGTCTTCTATTTTGAATGTTATAACACCATTAAGGTAGCTTTTACAAACAAAAATGAACGCATTTTAAATCTTTATCATGATATTCTAAATATTTATCATGAACTAATGAGGGTGTTAGTTACAGTTTTTCTGTTTACAGTTATTTGTGCTCAACAGACTATTACTGAAGAGCCAAGTCATTTTACAGTAGGATTAACAACATTTGATCAAAATTATACTTCTTATCTCCTGGATTTGACATACATTGTACAGAATTTGCGCAGGCTTCCATTTTTGTTTTGTGAAAGTACAAACCACAGCTTGGTGACAGCTTTCAGTACAAAACCAGGATTTGTTTCCTTTTTCCTGCCCAGAAGCTGTATTTGGAGTAAGACAGGTTTGTGGGTAGAATAATATCCTTTATTAGCTCGGCCCATGCAGCTAGAAAAATAGCCTGTGTGGTACAGCTGTTCTTCAGGTGTGAGGCATAATCAGAAATAGTGAAAGCTTAGTAAGAGCTGAGAGTTACTTATAATGGATATGATAGTGAATTATTAGCAGTGAATGTTGGATCTTGTTGCTAACTATTAGGTAATTTTACTTGAAGTACATTTAATAATAAAAATTATTGCTATGAAAATCATCCTTAAGCAAGAAGTAAAAAAACCCACAAAAATGCTCTTGAAAAATCAGGACCTTTTTCCCTGCATCCCTGAGGAAGTTTTGCCATTTGACAGTAGAAAGGAGTTGTTAGTTCCAAGGTATGTGTATGCTTTTGTTTCTAGAATCTATTCTCTCAGTATTCCAGGAAGCCCAAAGAAATTCTGAATAAATGTTGGCATAGAACTTGCTTAGGTCATTTCAAAAAATCCCAGGGATACTTAAATTCTTATGTAATGCCTACATACCTCTGCTAATCTGTCCTAAATAACAGAAACCTTGAAGCTTACACCCTTAGCACTACTGGCATCTTCCTTTCAGACTAAATATGATTTCACTGTCTTCATATTCCGCTTTATGTGCTCCATGAGCAGCAGGCCTGCAGTTCATGTTGTTTTTACTCGCAGGTGCTGGTAATTCACTTACTAGGATAGGAAACATTATCACAATTATTAAAAATGTAAATTATAATCATATGGAACAAGATAAGGGGTTTACTAGCACAAAAGATGAGACTGGGAGAATTTTTATATATGTTGTGGATGTATAAATATATTGGGGGGGGAATCCCCGTTTCATTCATTTAGTTCTGAAGCTTTGGGTACAAATGAAGCTGATTAGTATGATTTTTAACAACTCCTTATCATGCTGCTTATTCTGATCAAAGTCTGATCAAATATTCTGATCAAAGTCTGATCAAATATTCTGATTCAGGGGGCCCTGAATTAAATATAGACCTTTTATTTTTCCACTTAAAACTGTACTTTCCAGATGGGATAACTTTCCAAACTAACAAGCACACTACAGTTGCTGATTTCAGCAAAGTTTGTTTCTGTCAGCTAAGCAGTAATAGCCATTACCAAATAGCCTTTCATTTGCATATATGCATGTTGATTTAAAATATTTTCAATGGTTTTTAGCTGTGTTACTGCACTTACTTAAATTGACTGTATTTCAAAGGTGTATATCACAGTGACCTAAGGCAAGATTGCCCTTCTGCCATTATGCAGGACCTAGAACTTTACCCGGATATTGCAGGTGGATTTGATTTCAGATGTAGCTAATTTAAGTTAAAACTTCAACATGTGTAAGTTTAGGTTAAAAAAAAAAGTATCTTCTCTCCAGTTAGAATTGGACATGAAGAGAGGGATTTGGATTCATCCCTCCCAAAAAACGTGTACTGTTTTTTGCTAGTGAAGACAAAAACCAGTGTTGGTTCCCAATACAGCTCGTAATATGATTTAGAGGAGTCTGTTGATCACTAATGAACTGCAATATACTTGGTATAAAACTATTTTAGTGACACTAAAGAAGGAAACTAGCTGTGTAAATTTTAATAGCATTGAAACAATTCAGAGCACCCTTAGGACTGGAGTGACCTCATTTAATTCCTAAGCCTTCTACTTGCCCAGTAGAGCTTAAAAGAAGCATCAGAAGAAGGATCACAGCCTTTCTAAATTTAGTCATTGGAACCACCTAACAGAGCATGACACCAGATAAATATTTATTAGGCAAAAGATCACTCCCTTGGAGAAAGCGAAACACTAGGAAAAAAGTTCCTTAGTGTTCTTTATTGTGGAAAGACAATCCAAGAAAATACTTACTCGCCTCTTGTTTAAAATTTTCATTGTTTCCATTTTATTCATACTGAATGTTACACCTCTTGCATTTTAAATTACAGCTCATCCCTGAATATATCCTAGTAACAGCAGTTTCCCTGGGCTGAGGGAGCAGAGCCCATGTCTGGCCTCCACCTGGGAGTATGGATCTGCCTGGGACAGGTTCTACATGAATCACAGTAAAAAGAAAACTTGTTTCTCGCCTGCTGATGTGTTCTGACAGTATTTTAAAGCACAGGTCAGGATAGCAAAGGAGTTTGTGTTTCTTTTTAAAATTGGCATTCAGAAATACAGCCGTTCACTTTTCTCCCTGTCCCATCTCTCAAACACCACTGAGAAGGCTCTTACCTGGCTGGCAGCATTTTAAGGCAAAACAGCCCAAAAATACGGAACCCCAAGCACTTAGACACTGGAGACACAGTATTTCTTGAGAGAATTTTAAATGGCTGAGAATTCTGATCTCAGGATTAAGTTGGGCTGATTCCAACGGGATGAGGTTCAACAAGGGGTCCTGCACTTTGGCCACAACAACCCCCTGCAGCGCTACAGGCTGGGACAGAGTGGCTGGAGAGCAGCCAGGCAGAAAGGGATCTGGGAGTTTGGATGGACAGGAAGCTGAACATGAGCCAGAGTGTGCCCAGGGGGCCAAGAAGGCCAATGGCATCCTGGCCTGGAGCAGGGGAGTGATTCTGCCCCTGTACTCAGTGCTGGTGAGGCCACCCCTGGAGTGCTGTGTCCAGTTCTGGGCCCCTCAGTTCAGGAGGGATATTGAGGTGCTGGAGCAGGTCCAGAGGAGAGCAACAAGGCTGATGAAGGGACTGGAGCACAAGTCCTGTGAGGAGAGGCTGAAGGAGCTGGGGTTGTTCAGCCTGGAGAAGAGGAGGCTCAGGGGAGACCTTATCACTCTCTGCAACTCCCTGAGAGGAGGTTGTAGCCGGGTGGGGGTTGGTCTCTTCTCCCAGGCAACCAGCAGGAAGACAAGAGGGCATAGTCTTAAGCTGTGCCAGGGGAGGTTTAGGTTAGATATTAGGAAGAAATTCTTTACAGAGAGGGTAATCAGGCATTGGAATGGGCTGCCCAGGGAAGTGGTGGATTCTCCGTCCCTGGAGGTTTTTAGGATGAGACTGGCTGTGGCACTCAGTACCATGGTCTAGTAACCACGGTGGTAGTGGATCAAGGGTTGGACTTGATGATCTCAGAGGTCCTTTCCAACCCAGCTGATTCAATGATTCTATGATTCTATTCTATGATAAATCTTAGCATGCACATCAATGAGCTGACTTCTTTTTATTTCTGAGGCAATAATTTTCAATAGGGAAAGAAAAAATAAACCAAACCTTGTGGAGTACTGGTAACTTAGGGTCCAAAAGAAGCATTTGGGAGGCCTTTATGTAAATGTTTGGTTTCAAAGAAATTAAACCTAGCAGCATTCCTAACGTTTCTCCCCAGCCATTAAGTTTCACATGAAACCCTTAGCTCACTGAGTTTGTACCAGTATTTTTTTGTAGCTGCTAAAAAATCAGATGCAATCCGTAGGCCAAGAATTGGCAGTACTTGGACAACCCCGGTTGCGAGATTTCTACAGTGGCAGTAGATGATAGGAGGGGAGATGTGCTCAGACAAGTCTGTGTTTTATCTGACTGAAGTGAGTTTTGTTAATACTCACAGGCTGGGCATCATGACACTGAGGCACACAAACATGGCTTTTTACAGAGTAGGAGTTTGGCTTACCCTGCTTGTGTTCTTATCTCACAGCTCTTGGCAAAGCAAATAAAATGTCCATTGGCACTTTCTGGCCCACTTGCACAATTTCAGCTGGGCCTGGTTTAGTGAGGTTGCAGAGGCACACAGGAGCATTTGCATACAATCTCTTGGCCTGTGGTTTCTATTCAGTCAGTAGTCATCCTTAAGTGGTGCTGCAATACCTTGAGTCACTGGTCTTGGAAGAGGGATGGAAAGAGCAAAGCAGAAAGCAGAGCTGGGATGTGTCTCCCTGGCTGCCGCGGGTGGGACTGGACCTGGTTTGCCTTTCTGATCCCAACACTAGCAAGTAAAATGAGGTTGTTAATGCATATATAGTAGTTGTCTTACAAATAACTCTAGGTAACAGTGGTTTCTCTTGCTCCTGGAGGTTTTAGGAAAATTCTGGTTATTTAGGAGACTCTTGAAACTGTAACAAATGGAGAGATAATCAAACCTCTTGACAGGGATGCTAAACTAGTTTAGTGGTTTTAGTGCTTATTTTTAGTCTCTCCAGTAGAACAAAACTGCAGTGTAGCGTCACATGCTGTCCCAAAGTCATCACATTGCTGTGTGAAACCGAGAGGTCATTTTTAGAAGCCAAAAAATACTTAACAGAGCTTTTTCAGTTGGTAGGTTTGTTTTGCCGAGTTTTAGTCCCCAAATACCTAAAATGGCACCCATAAAGCATGGGTTAAGTGCAGTAGAGATACTTGGGGTTCAAAATGTCTTTTTGTGTTTTGGGTTTTTTTCCTAGGGAATTAAGACAGATGAGGTGCTTCTGGGAATACATTGGCACAAATCAAGGACAGTCTTCCACATGTGTTGGCAGTGGGTGGAATACTGGACTTTACGGTCCCAACTCTCTGCCTGTCCCTGGCACCAGGAGCCATCCCCACCTCGGACAGAAGAGGTCTTGGTTCCATTTTAAATGCGTAACTTGGCTTTCTGATACAGGGCTAACCCTGCACCTTGGGCCTCGGGGTTTTCCAGGCCAACCACCTGCTCCAGGAGCTGGGGGGGGTCTGCCCCGCTCCTCACGGCAGGTCTGTGGTGACGCCCTCCAGGCACGGCTGCGTTAATGACCCCAATCACCGCCCGGCACTAATTGCCGCGGATTGCCATAATCCCATTAGCTGGGGCCGTGTCGCAGTCAGCCCCGGCCCTCAGCGGGGCTCCGCGCTCCCTTTAAGGGCGGGCGGGGCGGTCCTGCCGCAGCGCTGACGCGAGCGCGGGGCGTCGCTCCCGGTGGCACCGCTCCCTCCCTCCCTCCTTCCCCGCCTCCCTCCCCTTCCAGATCCTTCTGGAAGGGCAGCGCCGCCCGAGCGGTGCCGGAAAGAGCCGAGGCGGGGGCCGGGGCCGGGCGGGCTCCTC
>VXAY01006252.1:917118-953100 GCA_013399855.1 Oxyruncus cristatus
CCCCCGGACGGTGCGGCCCCCGCGGCGGGAGCGCAGCGCGGCCCCGCCGGCAGCCGGGAGAGCGCCCCTTCCCGGGAACAGGCGCGGCGGTGCGTGTGCTGGGGCTGGAGGTTGCCCGGGAGACATTCGGGTGTCTGCGTGTGGCCGTCCCGGCTTCTGGCTCTGCGCGTCCTTGAAATCCCGCGCTCCCGGCTCCGGAGGCACGGCGGACTTTCATTTCCCTCCTAGTCACGGTTTGCTTTGGGGTAGCCAGAGATCTCGGTGGAGTGCATGTGTTTCCCCAACTCTGGAACGCCTGCCAGAGCTGGAAGCGTTTTCATTAACAATTACATGATGGAGTGGTGGCGAGACTGGGGAGGAGGAGGACGTTGATTCACCGGGGAAACAGGGAAGTGGCGCGATGAATTCCCTCTCCTTAAACCTGTTCTTACTTGCACCGCATCTGCTGGGCACGGAATACCGAAGTCTGGCGAGGAAGAGAGGGGGGGCAGTGGGCAGCGTCTGTGATGATGGGATACGCAAGAGTAGGTGGAGACTTTGCTCTGTTTCTATGGGATACGTCTAGGATTTTCACAGCTCTGTCTGGGTATCATTTCCAAGAAGGATTCAGGGATTCGTGTAATACTTATGAAAATCGGGGGTTGGATGGTGCTTCCGTTTATTAAAGGAACTTGTAGCCAACAGAGAAAACTCCTTCTGCTGTGTGAGGCTGTAGTAACTTTGGCGTTGCTGTCCTTTTGATATCAGAGAAATGTAGGTGTTGGTTTGCTTTCTAAAAAGTTGTTTTGTAAAAGTGCAAAGAAATGGACTGCTGAAATACGTACTTTCTGTTTTAATGGAAATACTGTTTAATATTCCTTATACTCTTCAGAAAAATATGCTTATCACATTAACTCTCAAGCAGTCACTATCCTTGTGCACGTTTTATGAGAGCTGAAATTCAGGGACGCTTCAGAGTCAGCGCAAGGAATCCCATGAAGTTGTTGCCCAAAGAATGCTCAGGCAGCTGCAGTTTGCTTCCCCTTTAGGATGAAGAGCACTTCCAATTCTCAGTTGTTCTTGGAGTATATTCTTTGCAGGAAGGCTTCTCTGCATTTAATATTTCTCACATTAATGTCTGATTAACTGTACTTCCAAGATATTTTCAGAAGGATTATAAAGGATGTACAAGTTGCCAGTTGCAGCATCTGGAGTATGTGTACTCTTAAAGGCAGTAGGTGTCTCACTTAAAGTGACGTTTTCCTTGGCCTTCTCTATCTCAAAATGCAGTAATATGCAAGAACTTGAGGAGCATCCTTTCTAACGCTGTTGTCTTAAGGCAAACAAAAAAAAGGGTCCATAGAAATGTAACAAGTTTATTAGTTATGTAAGTTTATCATAGTTGCTAAACCTTTACTTCAGACAGGATTTGAGTGATGTAGACAGATATAATTCTTGAATCATCAAAACTTTTTATTGCACATGGCAACACAGTAAATGAACTCCTTACTTAAATGTTCCTATACAGGTGGTTACGTCATTCAGATACTTAAGTTAGCTAATAGTTAACGTGGATTGGAGATGTCCCAAATACTTGTGACTGACTCGCAGAAATACAAAGTCTGCTGTGTCTGTGTAGCGCTGTGTAAAAAGACCTGGACAAGTTAGTAACCCTTTCACGTGCAGTGTGCTGTTACTAAGCCACGTAAATATCCTGGCATAGGACCTAAAGATAGGACAGTCCTGGCTGTGCTCTTTCTGGGAAAGGCTCATCAGGGCAGCCAGATTCCAGCTTTGGAGCTGGCTCAGGTACCGGGGCAGTGCAGCTGTGAACAGCATCACTTTCAGCATACAGACAAAAGCAGCGTAGACTTGGGGAAGATCCATATTACCACAGTTTAACACAGGATTCTTAAGTCATAAATCCTGTTGTTAAAACATTCAGGTGGTCCTTTGTTAAAATTTACATGAAATGTACGTCCTGTAATCTGATGCTTGGGATTATTAGTGTCTGTAAGATGTATATCGTCTTGGAAGCTTTAGCACAAATACTTCTAGAAAGACAGGAAAAAGATTTTGCCATGAAGCCATCTATTTCAGTAAAACTTGTATATTTCAAGGGTTTTGGCCCTTGCATCTCTTTGGAAGTTAACTGATGCTTGGCTTTTTCTGAACTGGCAATTCCAGCCAGTCTGGTGTACGTGTTTGCAGTGCTCTTATCACATTAAACTCATGGCTAGTGGCCCTTTAAGGTGCTCTCCCTCAGCACTGTAGCTTTGCGGGAAAAACAGCCAATTGTTGGTAGCTCATAGTGTTGTAGTAACTTTTTTCAGACCACATGTGTTTAGTGTGATCACATGCTGTAATTAAGATCATGAAGGTAGTATCTTCTTTAAAACAGTGCAGGGAGAGGACAAGAAGAGGAGGTGAAGAGAGCTGCTACCTTAGTGAAGTCTGGGTACTGCTCTATGTCTCTCTTCAAAGCAAGCCGAGGGCAGTGGTAAGGGAAGCAGTTCAATATCTTTGTATCCTTAGGGTGGATGCTCTTCCTAGAAGGCTGTTTTGGATACTGCAGAAGTTTTTGGTGCCAAAGAGAGCACATTTATTTTTTGACATTGTTGCTTGCCAGCCAAGAAAGAAGAAACCATCCATCCCTCTGTGCTGGAAGTGAGTAATTGAAGTAAACCGTGGCAGGAGCTGTGGTGGGTCAGGTAGCTTCTGACTTGATGCTTCATGCTCTGAAGAGTCAGGTTCCTGCACTGAAAAGGTGTGATACAATAGCATTAGTTTGTAAACCATTTCCTTACTTTAGAAAGAGCTCTTTTATCTGACCTTCTTTAATTATCACAAGGTATGATTGGGAACTGTAGTGTTGTGACATTAAAAATGGTGAAAGCTGAAATATATGTCTGAAAATGTAGGGCAATGCCTTGTCTGTTTGCAGCAGTGAAATCTGGAGGTGTTGCATGTTCAGTGTGGTGTCACAGAGAAGAGGTTGCTGGAGGATACTCTCAAATTACAGTGCCCTCGTTGTAGTGATGATGGAGAGGAGGCAGGAAGCAATCTGCTGTAGTGACCTTTATCCATTCATTAAACAATTACAATTGCATTTGAACTGGGTCGTATCTGTTACTTACTCCTGAATGGTTTTAGCCAGATTCGTTTCCTTTTGGGGAAGAGTTCTGTTTTAAATCTGTGATGTGAAGTGTTGTGATAGTAAGTTCCAGAAAAAAAAACAGCTGTCTCCAAAGTTGATGGCGAGGGGGGCCAGATGCTGACTGTGACCTGGGGCAGCCTTTGCTGGGCCAGAGGGGTGTTCAGTGGTGACACAAGAAACAGCAAGGATCTGTGGACTGCATTAGAGCTTCCAAAGCCCTGGGAGCTGTTCCCAGATATCTCCCCTTTTGCCTGTTTGCAGCATGTAGTTGGTGGTACTCAGTTACGGAAGTGCTCAATAGCTTGTGGGTTGTTCAGCTCCCCTGGCCTTAGATGTTTGGGTTTTTTTTCCAGTTGTTGTCTTAGGATTGTTGGTAAGGGCTCTTACAGTGTGAATGTGGTCCTGTCAGACTCATGGGTTTGTTGAGTGAAAAAAACCCTGACTGGTACAGTTCAGGTTTTTAAACTAAATATCACAGGCTTCTTTTCACAGTTACCTGTGACCTAAAAGTGACTCTTCATTCCTTTCCTTCATGAAGAGATCTGTAGAAGCTTTTACAGAATTCCCTAAATGCAATTACAAGGACAACAGTTGCAGTACTTGCAGTTTCTAAACTGATTTCCAAAGAATAACTAGAATTCCACTTCAAGTTCTGGTGCTTCGTGCAGTAATGCTCATAAACACCACATCCATGTTCTGCTACTTGAATTCTTGTGGATGTTTTATAGTACCATAGAAATATTTGACGATGTTTTCTTTTAAAGCTGTTTTTTTTTTCTCCTGTTTTTACTTAGAGCATGTATATCTTTAGGATCCAAGACCCGAGCCATTGGGAATGCAGCAAAGAGCCAGGTAAATGGATCACAGACTTTATTGCGAGTTATTAGTCTTATGTCCTGTTGAACTGTGGGAAGAAAAGTAACGAATAAAGTTGATAATTTTATGTATTGAAGTGAATTTTCTGCAGTAAGTATATATTTCACAGTAATAGTTACTGCTTCAACAGTATTAACAACCCTGTATTAAAATTGAAACAGTATTTTCTGCATTGTTTTGTCATACAAAGTCAGGGGAAAAAAGGGAAGAGAAGAAAACCTTGTTTGTTCCGCAGTAAAATAATATTATTTTCTTACTTACTCATGAGACCAAGAATAGAGTTCGTAATTAAATCTCTACTGGGGGTGGGGAGGGATAATGTGCTTATGCTTTAGAAAAGCTGAAACTGAAGTTGAACAGAGTTTCATAGAGATACTGGTTGTTGCTTATAATGTGAAATGAATGCATTTTAGTTATGTACTGTCTCGCTTTGGAGCTTTGAACAGAAGTGAAATTTCTCTGATCCTCAGTAAATTGACTTGCAACCTTTGGGGGGAAAAAAAAAACATGTAAGAGATTTGTAATAGCCGGTATGAATCTACAAATTCAAAATAGGTCAGGTCTTGCTCTCTTTTTTTGTGTCCATGCACAATGTTGGCATGTTGAAGACTTCCTTCCCCTTAGATTTGTGTGGATTTGGAAATTTGCCTGGCAGATGTGAAGGTAGTAGAGCCCTCCTGATGTACCATGAGCAGGCAGTAAATGTAGAAGCCGTATCGCTTTCATTCTAAGCAACTTTACACTTTTTATCTGAGCTCAGCCCCTGAACTTTGCTGCTGAGAAGGTGTTCTATCAGTATTCTTCCCAGCTGGGAAGTTTGCTGTTTAGATTAGTAAACTACTTCATCTTGGACAAGATTACCCTGGAGTAGTAACTGTTAATAGCTTAAATACTACGTTCGTTGGGATTTGTTTATTCTGGCGCTTTCTTTGCTTTAAAGCCTTTTCTTAAAGTAACTGGGTTAAAACACTGAGAGAACAGGTGTGGGGAGGCTTTGCATCCAGTTGGGACCTGAATTAGAGGAGAATTTCAAAGGAAGTGAAATGTGTTGATTTGGTGAAGGTTCATTTAAGGTTAATGTAGGTAATAACTTTATTTGTACCTACTGACAGCCATTGCAACAATATATGATCTCAAATATTGCATAATATATCAGAAAGTTCCTCTAATGTGAAAATTGATGGCAGCAACCTAATGAATATTACAGAGAGAAGTAAACTTGATTTTTTTTTTTAATGGAGGCCATAGATTAAAAAATAGATTGTTGTTTCTTTCCAGTGAATGTGCAGGGCTTTACACAGGTCAGTGTGTGAATTAAACCCAGCATAACGAGAGTTTCTTTCTTCACAGTCCTCTGTAGCCTGCATGTCACAGGTAATTAAAATATCTCTTCCACAGATCATCACAAATGTAAAAAATGCATTACATGGTTTCAAAAAACTGCATGGAAGAGCGTTTGAAGATCCTTACATACAAGCTGAGAGGGCCAAACTTCCTTATGAACTTCAGAAGATGCCTAATGGCTCTGTAGGAGTAAAGGTGAGTTAAAGTGCTGGGCACAGTACCTTTAGAGGTAGATTTGGACCTTTGTCACTTCTTCCATGAACAGACTTATATTTTCCCTAAGAAGGCTCTAAATACATTCCTGTTTCTCTAAATAAGTCCTGTAGTTTCTAACCAAGATGTCCATTTGAGGTTTCTCATCAATTGTATTTGCTTTCCATAGTACCTTACATTACTGGCTTTTCACCTTACCCTACTAGATTTATACCTTCAGATATGTTCAAATACCTTAAAAAATTACTGTGTGTGATTATTAGTTTCCCTCTGAGATTAGGTCTTAGACATGCAGAGACCAAGTTTCGGGAAAGCAAGATAATGCTCTGAATATAAAATCTGAACAAGTTATTAGTAATTTGCTTCCAGACTAAATGGCTGAAAACTGCTCTTCTCAGAGTTTCAGGCTTTCTGGCTTCAATTTCTGAATGTGTCTGTCTTTTTAGCATTTTAATTTGGATCTGGAATGCACTTTTGAAGCAAATCTCCAAACCATCCTCAATGCACTTTGAGTTGCTTTTTGACAGGGCTTCATACCACAGAGTGGGTTTTGTTCTGTACACCTAATCATATCACACTAATTGCCACTGTAAATATACATCCTTCTGGTTCTCCCTGCACAGGAGTGCTTGGGATTGCTAGAGAGATAGTAGTCTGTTAGGAATTCAGGACACAGAACTTCACGTGAAGGCTGAAGGTTCAGATGTGTTTCCCAAGCAGGGCAGGACTGTTAGAATTACCTTCCCTGCCCCATATGCTTGAGTAACCCCTGCAGGAAGCAAATGTTCCTTGGGTTTGCTCCAAAACTCTTATTTTCAGCTTGTGTTAGGGTTATGTATAATGCTTTGTTGTTGTTTCTTAAATTAAAAAAAAAATAGAGCAAGAGAAATACTGTATCGTTGTGACTAGCCCCTTGAGATAACTGAGGTATTAAGTTTCCCACAAAACAATTTTCACCAAAACTGAACTGTTTTAAGATTTCTTGTAGGTAGCACAGATCTGTAGCATCAATTGATATGGCATTATTTGTGTCTAGAGTCTGGTATTAAACTTTAGTCTCCATTCTCAACATTACAAACGATGTCCGAATTGCACATGTTCAGAGAAGAGTTGAGATGATTGATTACAGAATCACAATTCTGTTTCAGGTGAGATACCTTGATGAAGAGAGGCTTTTTGCAGTTGAACAGATTACAGGAATGTTATTGGCCAAACTGAAAGAGACTTCAGAAAGTGCTTTGAAGAAACCAGTGGCAGACTGTGTGATTTCGGTAAGTGGTAATATATTTATTGTAATCTATAGATAGCTTTACATAAACTAGGACCAGTTATGCCACGGTGTAGTGGGAATAGATACAAGTAGTGGATAGAGATCGTATCCCCCAAAATAGGCCTTTGTTAAAGGTTTTCCAAATGAGAATACTTTTGGAACCGTATGTGAGAAGATGAAAAATTTGTTAAATCAAGAGCATGTTTTCAGAAAGAACATATGGCTTAAGCTAATGCAAACTGCCTATCTACAAGGGCTGCATATAGTATTCCTGATTACTGTAGTTCCTGTTATAAATGGGAGGGGTCCTATGCATATCCTCCTTGATTCCAAAGAGCCTTCCCAAATTCATGTTAAATTTCTTTGTTGTTACATAGTTGAGCGCTGTTGTAATGCAGGTGAGAGTTGCCTAAACTCTCTGAGGGTCATAGTAACAATCTGAGAAGCCCAAATTACTTGACTTTGTTTGAAAAAGTCTTTTTATTTGGTTAGTTTGCCCATGTTGTTTTTTTAGCTGATATCCTTCCCTCGAGGAGGTTTTGTTCCCGATACGAATTCCTGTGTCTGCTTTTCACATGGTTTTTGTTTACTGGCTCTGCTGGGACGTCTGGGCATGAGGGATTGCAGATTGCATCTGTCACAGACATGGAAACTGGAAAGTCATGTACTTTAGCTGTTAGAAATCCACTTTGATGTTTTTCCTTGGTTCCTTTTGGTATACAAAGACACTTAGAGAGCACCTCCCACGCACAGAGGGATCCTTGGCAATACACCACAGTGGTAGCCAACAAAACACACTGTGAATGTAGTTCTCACTGAAGCTGAAGATGTGCCAGCTGATTGCAGCCAGTTTCTAAATGGGCTCTGATTATGCTTTGACTGTTTTTGATGGCACTAAATGTTGTAGCTGCCTGTAAGCTGGCACTGTGCTGGAGATGATATCTGAAACATGGATGCAGGTTCAGGTTTAGTTCCAGCATCTCTACAGTGCTTCTGCCTGTAACTTATTTTTGGGCTCTGTGTGAATATTTATTGTGTTGACTTTGTCCTGCACAAATGTTTTCAGTAACTAGTAATGATTTTAAGATCAAAGACTCATCAGAAGAATCTGAAAAAGCATTTTCAGGGGTTTTTTTGTGGCACTTGAATCTGCTTTATTTAAAACAACCTTGAATGCCACTTCATTTTTGTCGTATTTTGAAAACTTAATGAAAATATGAACTAAAATGAATTACCTACCTGTTTTATTCAGACTGCCTTATTAATTTGTGGCTAGCTCACAACAGTTTCTTGTGGCAGTGACATTTATAGGGTAGCTTAATGGGCAAGTCTGACTTACTTAAATTAAAAAATCCATATTCCGTAATACCCCGTGTTGTTATTTTTGGAAACAGGTCCCTAGTTTCTTCACTGATGCTGAAAGAAGGTCTGTAATGGCAGCTGCACAGATTGCAGGATTAAATTGTCTGAAGCTGATGAATGAAACTACAGCAGGTAAAGGGAAGAAACTTTTCTTTTTTTCCTTTTAAATCCATTTAGGCTCTTGAATGTGAGGGTGACGGCATCCTGCTGTTACACAATTAGGAGCCTGAGAAAGAGCTGTCCAGGCTGGTAGTGCCCAATCCAGCTTGGGAACTGGAAACACAGCAGTGAGGTGGTGTGCAGCACTGAGGAGGCGTGATGGGAGTTGGGATTTGTTAACTCGAATGCAGTGCCACTGGGGAATAGCTTTGCAAATAAAGCTGGGACCTGTGCTTACCTCTCTGCTGTACCATGAACCTACAGCAGCTGTATCAGGAAGGCCTGAGCTACCTTCAGAATCTCTTCGTGATCCAGCTGGGGTGTGCACCTGACCTAAATTCTTAATTGCTGTATTAAATAATAGTATAGTACAGTATTAACAGATGTGTCTAAATGATTATGGTAGATATATTCTTTAACATAGGTGAGAAGTGGGGTCTTCTAATTTTCTTTCCAGCTTGCTAGAAGATGGGTGTATTGAAGTAAAACTCATGGAAGTATTAGAGAAATACTTTTATCATAAGCTAATACTTAGTTGAAGTGATACACATTGAAGGGAAATTATGAAGTATACTCCAAAGATTTTTCATTTTTAACTGCTTAATGTGTATGCTTTAACATAAACTGCATTTTTATGGAACTTTTCCAAAAGTGGATTTGCTGATCATATTTACGAATAACCTGACCTGTGTGACTTTTCAGATATCCAAGTCAACCGAGTCTGTGGGGTAATGACAGTTTAAACTTGTGGCAGTCCTGTCAGCTGCGGCAGTGGCACAGCTGGTTCTGTAAAGTAACTTCCCTCTTCTGGTCAGGGTAGAGCATTCCACTTCATGGGAACTAAAGTTGGAGCAGTTTAAATCAGTAATTTTTATTTTTCTTGATTTAAGTTTTCTTTGCTCTTAGGAAGTCTCAGGCAGCTTTCCAAATGAGTGCTGGTTAGTGAAATCTTAGATTTGTGTAAACTAGTCTTCTGAAACACTTCTTTTTTATTTCTTGGGTACGTGTGAGTTTTGCAGAGCTAAGATAAAAAATACTGAAAGTAAAGCATTTCAAGGGAGAGGTGTAAGCATGAGGCTTAATCTGTGCAATTTCGCCGATTAAAATGTTAATTTGGCTGCAAGCAGAACTGAATTACAGGGTGGTGCTTCGGTAGTGTTAAACCCTCAGTTGACATTTCTTTCATCTCTTGTCAATAAAAAATGTGTTTTCAACATGTTTTCAACATTTGAGCAGTTACGGAGGTGTTTAGAAAGGGTAAAGGATGGGTAGTGTGTGTCTTTTGGTAGTGCTTTTAAAGCACACTTTACATCTTGTCCTTAACTTCCATGGGTTGACGTTTTTCAGTTGCATTAGCCTACGGAATATACAAGCAAGATCTGCCAGCCTTGGAAGAGAAGCCAAGAAATGTGGTCTTTGTAGATATGGGACATTCTGCCTATCAGGTTTCCATCTGTGCTTTTAACAAGGGAAAACTGAAGGTAACCTTCTAAGTCATGCATTAAAATTCCATATGCCTGAAGTATTTAATATTCAAAATACTGCTCTTTGGGAAGATTATTTTTTAAATGTCTGTAGCAAATACTTTTTAAATGTGGAATACAAAACCTTTCTGTTGTTTTTTGCTATTTCAGTAAGTCAGTTTTTGTAAAATGCAGAAGTGAACTATCCCAAAGTGTGTTTTGAAAAGTGCTTGATAATTGAGCACACCACAGTTTTTCTGCCATTTTATGTCACTGATATATTTGCATAATCAGGTAGTCTCAAAAGCATTGTAGTTGTGCAGCTGACTTACTCGTGGGAAATTCTTGAACTGCCTGAGTCACTCTATGATGCTGGGGGTTTTTCCCAAGTTGAAAGTCTTAAATCCAATAGGATGCAAGGTAAAATTGAACAGTTTTCACTTCTGCTTTGGAGACTTTTGTCTGTGAGCTGCTGCTGGCTGAATGCTTTTGTGAACTTGTCTTTGGTAGCAAAATGCTATTTGAAGTCACGTGGAAGATGATAGCAGGTTTTGCTGTGTTGAGTAAATGACACTGAACAAACACTGTCTAATAACTTCTCATCTTTCTTTCACTTCTGTCAGGTCTTGGCTACTACCTTTGACCCTTTTGTAGGTGGTAGGAATTTTGATGAGGCTTTGGTAGACTACTTCTCTGAAGAATTTAGGACAAAATACAAACTGAATGTAAAAGAGAATCCCCGAGCACTGTTGCGATTGTATCAGGAATGTGAAAAACTCAAGAAGCTCATGAGTGCAAATGCTTCTGACCTTCCACTCAATATTGAGTGCTTCATGAATGACCTTGATGTCTCCAGTAAGATGAACAGGTATGGTGTGCTGTTTTCACTGAGGTGCAGGGGAGGGTGGTCTCTGAGCTGCCTCGTAACGTGGAACGCTCTTCCTGTCCTGCAGAGCTCAGTTTGAGCAATTGTGTGCTGCCCTTCTGGCCAGAGTGGAGCCTCCTCTAAGAGCAGCCATGGATCAAGCAAGTAAGTAGGAGTTAATTTAGGTCCTGCTGGTAATCAGTTATCCTCGGCCTCCTTAATGATTATCTTTTTTAATATATTTTTGTATTTATTAGAATTGCAAAGCTAAATACTGAAAAGTTAAATGTAAGTTCCATTCATGCACTTGTCATGACTGCATGATCCCATTCCCGCCTCATTTATTGCACATGCCACTCTGCAACCTTGGTTATTGACCCTCATTCACCCTGTGTCATGGAAAAGGCTGGCACTCTGAATTGATTTCAAAAACACAAAACCAAACCGAACCAAAATGATGATGGGGGAAAAAGTATTATTCCTTACTGCAACCTTCGGGCCAGCCTGTTCCATGTGATACATAACATGTCTTCACTGACCTGAGAATTTGGCAGCATATTCTTAAAATAAGTTACCTGAAGCATGTGCAAATAACAAATTAATTATTTTTTGCCTAATATAGTGTAAAGGAGAGAATTAGACTTTCACAGGAAAGTGAAATTTTACCCCGAATTCCAGCATCTTCATCTAAAAGAAAAGGAAAAATTCTGCTTCTCTTGTGACTTGGCTAGACAGCTAATACAGGAATTAAAAACCTGAGTAACTGCTGAGCAGAGCTGTTCAAGGACTGATAGTTTGAGATTATTTAAACATATAACTTTTTAATTCTGAATTCAAGATAACCTGCAAGCACAGTCTACTCTTTTTTACATATATTTGGCTAAAGGTTTTACTTTACATTTTTGGCAACCAAGATTGAGCCAGCCATAAGGTGAGGTATATTTGGGTTTCAGTTTGTTGTTCTTGGGAGGAGAGGGAGGTATTGTCCAGTAGGGCAGGGCTCCTAAAGAGGACCCACTTTTACACTTTTGGGTCTATGCACACCAGAAGGGGGATGCACGTGCTGTTCTCATTGATGCTTGGCTTCTGCATTTTTTAGGTTTATGCAACTAGAAACCTTTGTAGCCTGCAGGAGGGACAGAGAGTTATAAAGATCTTGTCAGCTGTTAAATGTATTCAGTGCTTGTCACAGTGTTGAATAATGAGGACTCTTACCTTTTCTTCTTTGTTTTAATTGTCCAAAGACAGCTTTTTGAAATCTTGATGATAACCGTAAGCCATGCACTCTCTTTTCTAGAACTTCAGCGTGAAGATATCTACAGTATAGAAATAGTAGGTGGGGCTACTAGAATTCCAGCAGTGAAGGAACAGATCTCTAACTTTTTCTGTAAAGAGATAAGCACCACGCTAAATGCTGATGAAGCTGTTGCAAGAGGCTGTGCCTTGCAGGTATAGTTATTGAAATAAAACTTTGGTATTGCTACTTCAACATCATGTACTAATGGAATACAACTAACGAAATACAACTAACCACAAGCAAAAGGTATTACAGCTGAAACAAGATACAGGGTCTTACTACTTCTTTCAACAGTTGGTGACAGTGACCTTGTCAGAAATGATTCTGTTACATTCGTTAATTTATTCCTGTGTCATGTTAAAAGGATGGTCTTGTTAGAGACCTGTTAAGTTTGATGACCAAAATTCTGCTGTTCCTCTTCCATGTAGTCATTAGAAAGCTTTGCTGGGTATCTTTACTGAAAATCAGTGGGGAAGTAGCACCTATGACGTTAGTTAAGTCTTTCAGTTCAATTAACTATGGGAAGTTTCTGTTAAAAAAAATTCTACGATAAGCAGGACCTCCATATGACCTATATGATTTGTAGCCTTTGAGCATTTAAGTATTAATTCTTGTACTTGCTATTTATTTGACTACATGGATATAATAAAATTTTGGTCTTTTTTTTCTTTTCTAGTGTGCAATTCTTTCCCCGGCTTTTAAAGTGCGTGAGTTTTCCATCACAGATGTTGTTCCTTACTCTGTAACACTGAGATGGAAATCATCTTACGAAGAAGGAACAGGGTAAGTTGGTAGAGTGCCTACTGAAAAGTGTGTATTTGTATATCAAGAAAAATGTTGAGCTGTGGGGAAAAAAAAACAGGCCTCCGGCTTTGAAGCTGTCGTCCACTTGAATGGGTTTAGATTTTTTTTTTTTTGCACTGTACCTTTTTGGTTTCCAATTACTGCTTAATAGTTGGAAATACATTTAATTAAGAAATGCTGGGGTAAAGTTGCTGAGTTTTTAGTAAGTGTGATCTTGAATGCAGAGTCCAGCTTTGAGACCAAGAGGCCCTCAACCTCCAAATCTTGTCATAAAACGAGTTAAATTATGCAGCTGTTTGCATGGCTGCTGATCATTAACGTACCTGGATTTTCATTACCCATTAAATTATGCTCAGAGCTTTAAAGCTTACTTAATGTTTTACTGCTTTAGGGAGTGTGAAGTCTTCAGTAAGAACCATGCTGCTCCTTTCTCAAAAGTAATTACTTTTCACAAGAAAGAGCCTTTTGACCTGGAAGCTTATTATACCCATCCGCATGAAGTGCCTTATCCTGACTCCAGAATAGGTAAGGAAATGTGAAGAGAAATCGCATACCCAGCTCCTGTTGATATTGGGAAGAGTGGTTCTCCTTTCTTCTGAGATAGGTCACTTCCATATTTCCTAGTTTATAGTAAAGCTTTGGTTCTTTAGACTAAAGGCTCAGCACAGTCTTCTTGGTTTAAATGTAGTGGTCAAACAGTATTGACATCTTTGTTGGACAGTTCCTTAAAACAATTCTGCTTTGTTCATTTTATCTTTACAGTTTCTGAATGCTTTAAAACAAGTAGATACAAGGAGTTTTTAGTGCTCTATTGTCTGGTTCTTTCAATTTCTCTGAAATTGATAAGGATCTATGTGCTAGCTAGCCTGGATTTTTCAAAGAAATTGGGTCAGAGGAACTGTTACCTGTCTGGACAGTTAACTCATCCAGTGCTGTCCGTCACATCTCCTTCTGTTAATCTGAGAACATAAAAGATAGGTATTTCCTCAAGTATCTCTAGTAGAGTCTAAAGAATTGATGGTATGAATAAGTTTCTTGGTAGCTAATGCTGCCTTACTTGCAGTATTAATACACTTCTCAGGGTCTTTAATTCATGATTTTATTTCCTGATTTCTTAATCAGATATAAACTTGGTGCTGTCTATTTATTTAGCTGTCTGTGCGAGAAATCTGTGGTCTTCAGGAAGAAACATTCTCCTTTATGTGTGCACAGTCTGCATCATCTACACTCATATTTCCAGCAAGTTGCAGAATGTATCAACCTCACTACTTCCAGAAGCCTTGATAAGCACTGTTCATTCTCCAGGAATTGTAGTGCAGACATTTTTATCAAATTCATCATTCAAAATCTCTGTTAAGGTTTTATTTGGCAGTGTGAAGTTTGAGTTACATGGACAAAAGAAACCATTTGAGATGATCAGAGTAATTTCTCTGGTGTGATGGTTACAGAAGGCAACAGAGAAGTAGAATACCTAGTAAAGTGGTATCTTGCTTTTTTATGAAATACAGATAAAGCAAAAACATCTTACTAATTATCAGTGAACTGATAATAATTGGGGAACCAGGCTTTAGTTTTATCTACCTGCAGCTTACATTGACAACTAAGTAGAAAGTTTCCAAGTAGTTCAAGTTACATAAAGGTGCTGTTTAACACCCTTTCACTAGTTTTTTTGACACAAGAGTTAAAGCCATCTTCGTTGTTTTCAAGGGCGTTTCACTATCCAAAACGTTGGTCCCCAACATGATGGTGACAATTCCAAAGTGAAGGTGAAAGTGCGTGTCAACATCCATGGCCTTTTCAGCGTGGCTAATGCTTCCATAATAGAGAAGCAGAACGTAGATGGGGATCACAACGACACACCCATGGACACTGACTCATCAAGTAAGAACCAAGGCAGAGATGATGAGCTGGTACGTAAACTTGGAAGTATGTACACTGTAATTCTAACAGGAGAGCCAATAATTGCAGATTAAATCAGTCTTTAGCTTTTGACAGTTACTGCTTCTCCACCCTTAAATTACTTCTTCAGTTACGTAACACGTTTATTCATGTTTATTAGTGAAGTACTGGTGAAGTGTGGCACTAAGAAAGAATGTAAAACCAGATTCTAAACAATAAAGTGATATTTTTTGTTATTGTTCTTTACCATCTCTCTAAAAGCATTAGCATTATCTGGTGTTGCTAGCAAATGACAGCATATTTAATGAGATCTGTTGACAAATTAATCTTAGGGTTTGTTGTTCCTCACACAGCATTTTTTCAATGAGTAAAAAATATATGGTGTATCTTTATATATAGTGGCCTTGGCAGCCTTTCATTTAAGATTTGTTCTTAGCAGCTTTTCCCACTTCAGTTCAATATACTATGGGAATTAGAGCAAATGGTTACACAACTAGCATTACATAATCTCTGTAAGCAACTCCTTAAATACTACGCTGCTTTCCAGGGATGTGAGCATATTTGAAATACTAAATATGATGCAGTTCCTTGTGGGCAAGTGCTCTGTATCTGATGTTTGTAATCGAGTGGAAAAGGTTCAAGTGATAGAGCTGGCGTTTAGTCTGAGGCGAACTGCACACGGAGCTCACGGGGCGTTCAGTACACGAGTAACCGCTTCCGTCCTCAGGCTTTCCAGCTGTAGTGCTCCTTTTGTCTAACATATCTTCTGTTTCACAATGCTGCTTGTCAGCAATTACCTTTCAGTATTGAGGATGATCCCCTTGACTCTGAGGAGGAGGTTTGTGGTGTATATGTGTATTATTTCCCCTCTGTAGCTATTTCCTGTAGGTAAAACAGTTCCTCATGTTGTTGGCTTTTCTGTGTGAACAGTAAGAACAGTAAATTTAGCATTTAGATTTTTTTTTTTCCGACTCTGAAGTGACATAACTTAACTTTGGTAAAAGTAACCTTGTTTTCCGCTGTAAACTGCAACATATGCCTCTGTGCTAGAGTTTGAAATCCTTAAGTGACTTTTTTCTATTTTGGAGAACTAACAGTAAATGAATATGTAGTTTATGGATCCAGAAATCTGAATTCCTTTTAGTAGAAGCAGTCTTGGATCTTTCAGGCTTCATCTGCAACTCCTTAGTTATCAATGCTCTGGATGTCCAAACATTAGAGTCATCCTGAAAATGTCTCTTAAAACTGTTTTTCAGTGATGACAGGGAATTGTATTACTTAAACCAAGTGATCAGCACTAGTAATTAGTGATGTCTTTTTCAGATTGTTTAATTTAGAATAAGGCATAAGTGATAAATTTACAGATAAATTTAATTGAAGCTTGCTTTATTTTGGGCGGCAAGGAGGGAAGACAGTCATGTATTCCAAGAGGCTACTACTATAGAAGCTACTTTTTATTAGTCTCACTGTCCTTGAGACAGATGCAGGTAATAATTACAATGATTAAATTACTTCTGCTTTGGACTACAAACTTTAAAGTTTAGGTCAAAAATTATACAAGGTCAGAGTTCTGGCTGTTCCATAGAGAACCCATTGTTATTGCCTGTGCTGGTGGTGTGTTTCTAGAATGTTCTTTGCTTGCATTTTATATGTATTTATTTCTAATTTAAAGATAAGGGAGTATTCACAGGGTTTAGTGTAATTATGTTGTGGGGACAGACGGCAACATCAACAGGCTGAGTAGAATTTTCAGTTTGAAAGATAGAAATACAAGTAATACATGAAAACACCTGTTGAAACATGGTGAATCAAAAATTTTTAGGATTGATTCTGAAGTTCATGTATTGCCTCTGATCTACTGTAACTGACATCTGTGTTAAATCTTACAGCAAGCCTTTGCGTTCAGTCATGTAACTCTCTCTCTAGGATAAAATGCAGGTTGATCAAGAAGAAGGTGTGCAAAAAAGTCAAGCTGAACAACACAACCAAGCAGACGAGGAAACTGAAAATGCTGGAACTGAAACAAAAGTTTGTATTCAGTACTGATAAGACATTTTTTGCCCAGTGTTTTCATACTCATTGATTTTACGAGTTGCAGAATGTAGGACTGTATTTAAAGAAATACATATTTACATAACCATTTCAATATATGAATAAGTGTAAGTTAGGAATCCTACCATAGCACTTGAATTTTCAACATAGTATGATCAAGAATTTGGAGTAGGTTTCTGTTGTTCAACCTAGTTTTATAGTGAAGATATAATTTACGAAATACCATGAAGAATAATAGCTTCTGAACATGTTTTCTTACAGCTCTTTATGTTTGTATGATTTTGAATACAGAGGAATAATTAGGTGCTAAATCTATGTACAACTAACTTGTAGCTGTCTTAACTAGTTTTATTTGTCTTTCTCTTATGAGCGTAAGTGTAGTAATATTTTCATTCCTGGAAGTTTCTTAGTAGTGTTACTCTTTATAGGCTTCTTCTGGAGAAAAGCAAGATCATCCATCCCAGCCAAAGGCTAAAACAAAAGTTAAGAGTATCGACCTCCCTATACAGGCAAGCCTCTATAGGCAACTGGGACAAGATCTGATTAATTCCTATATAGAAAATGAGGTAAGCAGCATAAACAGATGACCACTCAATGTCACTGTAAATAATTCTCTAAAAAAAATTTGCAGCCATCAACTTAGCCAATTTAAAATTCTTAGGGGGGTTGCCCTTAATTGTAAGGGGGTTTGTTTTTGTCGGGGGTTTTGGTGAAATTACTCAGTTTCATTAGACTTCTCTTACTCTGTTCTGGTTGTGCTTGCAGTGCAGATGACTTACACAGAGGTGAAAATTTTTATCGATAATTGTAAATCAGCAGGTTTCTGCCAAGTTCTGTGGTAGGTTCAAGAGAGTAGTCACTGAGTTTGACACTTAAAAGGCTTTTAGTTTTAAATAAGCTTTTCTCCACCCTAGGGGAAGATGATGATGCAAGACAAGCTTGAGAAAGAAAGAAATGATGCGAAGAATGCTGTTGAAGAATATGTGTATGAATTCAGAGACAAGCTATGTGGAGTCTTCGAGAAATTTATCACTGAAGAAGTAAGACTTACTTATATATTTCAGCTGTTGGAAAAAGTTCCTTTGTATTTATAAATTTTAAGCGTGGGTTCTGTGAAGGCTCCAGCGGTCTCTTGGATTAGTTTTGGGGTAAGAGGTGGCTCAACTTCAGCAAAGTGAAGTTCAGCTTACACTTGGACCTAACATTTGACTTGCAATCAAGCGTAGTTCTGTTTTGTCTGAGAAGTTCCTCAGTGGCAAAGAAAGACTGGGGATGCAGACAGAAAATAAAAATCCTGTGGTCAGCATAGGAAACCAGGCCACGAGCTTCTAAATGGTGTGAGTGGGTAGAAATAAAAAGAAAACGAACAGATAATATGGAAGAAGGTTAAGAAGTGCATGGGCTGTCTTTCAGAGCTTCAGGACTGATTTTATAACTCCGGTAAACTTCACCTGCAAGTCAGATGAGTAGGGCTATCCTCCCTCTCTTACCACTCTGTAAAATCTTGGCTTTGAAGTCTGTTAATTACTGTTTCCCTTCACTATTACTTTGAATATTTCAAGGTGATGAAACAGTCTTTTTTGAGTAGGGGTGAAGTTGCAAAGGTGTGCGCGGGTGGGCGAAAAGTCTCATTTGACGTGTTCCCTTCTGAACTGGAGTGTCCCTGACATGCGTTGTAGGATTCAAACAAGCTGACCTTGATGTTGGAGGACACCGAAAATTGGCTTTATGAAGATGGAGAGGACCAGCCAAAACAAGTATACATGGATAAGCTTCAGGAATTAAAAGTAAGGTTTTAAGTTGGTTATTGGAAAAATCACGCATGTATGTTTATGGGTGGATGTTCAGGTTGTGAATATGTAAGTTATTTATGAAGCGAACATAATATTTAGAACTAGAAATACGGTGCTCCTAATGTGAAAATGGTTGAAATGAAGCAGGCTGTCACTAGTGACAACAGATTTAATTGCTGTGGGAATTTTCTGTCAGTCTTGTCACAATCTGAAGGAGGTTTTTGAATAGGTTGAGTGCCTTTCTGAGCAATCAGAATTACACTCCAGAATATATGCTCTGGTTTTCCTGTTCTGAGTGGTCTTCTGTGGCTGTATCATAAAACCCAGTTTTTGAGTCTAATATCTGATGATAAAGGCTGAGAGTGCTTTAACAGTAGCTTCCACTGTATCATTTGATTAGTAATGACAAAAACAAAAAACCTTAAATGCTTTATATTTTATTAATCTCATGGGGAAAATGTGAATTCTGATGAATGACTAGCTACTTTGGAGTAAGTTGAAGTATGTCTTTAGCCCTAGGGCTCCAGCTGTTTTCTCTCAAGTCACATTTCCTTTTTGGGAGGGATAACTGATGGAAACAGCGGTGCAGATCCAGGCAACTGCCTGGATACCAGTATTCAAGAGAAGATAAAAACAGACAGTGGATAAAACTAGAAGTTTTCAGATTAACTGCTTGCCATTAAATCTTGATTTGTTTCTGTTCCAAAAGCCCTTTTTGCAGAAAACTGCAAAATACCAAGCCTAGTAAGGATAGGTGCTACTCCTTTGTTTAAACCTCTGGGATTTTTGTGTTGTTGATGCACTAAAGAAATGTGCAAAGATTTAGCTCTTGAATGGGTGAGAAGAGTTCTTAAAGGCAGCCTTCCTTCCCATGCCTCATTTTATTCTTAGACCAGACTAAAGGAAATATGTATTTTGTAAAGATCTTTGTGCTTACTCTTCCAGAAATTTGGACAGCCTATTCAGGAAAGATGCATGGAACATGAAGAGAGACCAAAAGTTCTAAATGAACTGGGAAAGAAGATTCAGCTCCTTATGAAAGCAGTAGAAGCATACAAAAATAAGGTAGAAATAAATTATTTCGTGATTCAAGGATTGTAAGTGTTTTGAGTTTGGCTGTAGAACTTTTTGTGTTTAAAAGGAAACCCTATAGGATTAACTCTTCAACTGGTTTAGAAGGGCTGTTGTACTTTGACTCCTGAGAACTTGAAAACTGTTCTGCACTGCCAGCAGAAACAGCTTCTTCATGAGAACATAAATCAAAGATGATCACATTTTTCATGGTCGCTTGTACCACTTGAAATGGATCTCTCAAGTTATGGCTGTTACCAGTGTTTCTGTAGCTTCTAAGACTAATTTAATTGGGTGAGCGGCATATAATAATTGGTGATACAAATATCTCTCTCCATAGGATGAAAAATACGATCACCTAGATCCTGCTGAGATGGAAAAAGTTGAAAAATACATCAGTGAGGCTATGAATTGGTTGAACAGCAAAATGAATGCCCAGAACAAACTAAGTCTAACTCAGGATCCAGTTGTGAAAGTGGCAGAAATACTGGCAAAATCTAAGGTAAAAAAAATAATCATAAAAATCATTGTTGCATTCTAATAAGTTTTTCTTGAACCAGATATTGGCCGAGATTTGAGGTAGAATATTACATCTACAAACATTTTTAAGCTATTAAAAGATTTATATAGAGGGAGGAGCACTTTCAGCAATCTTCAGTGCTGGCTCTTGAATTACAGCATTCCTCTGCATAAGCCCTTTTAAATAGCCTGAGTTACAGCACCAGACTTTTCTGCAGAACGGATTGCCATACAGGTTTGTAACAGATCAGAAGTTTTTTAGGTAGTGAAAGGCTTTATTTAATAGAATTGAGAAGTCTAATCCTTAAAAATTAAATTCCAGGCTGTTAAGGACCAGAAACAAATGAGAGACGTTCTAGTATAGTACAGTTGCTGTGCCACCAAATGACCTCGCTGTCTCAATTCTGTCACAATTAGGAATTGGATAGCTTCTGTAATCCCATTATATACAAGCCCAAACCGAAGATAGAACCTCCCAGTGACGGGCAGTCAAAAGCTAACGGTGAACACAACGGACCAGTGAACGGACAGAGCGGTACTGAAACAAAACCTGAACCAGCGAAGGACAACCCTCAGCAGACCAAACCCCCCGGAGAAATGGAAGTGGACTAAACCTTGCATTTCTTTTACTTCATTAAAATAGTGCAAGTAACCACAGGGTCCATTCTTTTTGTCTGGTACACACCTCAGTTCAGTTACTCTTAGCCAAACTTCTGTCATTTGTTGATGAATAGTTTTGAAAGTGTTTTATATTAAGTACACCTCTGATGTTCATTTCCACTGATGCTGCTTATGTGGAGCTTTAGCCAAATGTAGATTGTATAAGTCAGTTTAAGCTTTCCCAATATATTTTATATCAGACATACAGAATTGATATATAAATGGCAACAATCTACCTTATTTAAAGCTTTTATTGTGAATAAACCTCAGCTCCTTTATTCAGGAAAGGATACTGTATTGCACTACTGATGCTCAAGTGTAGATCTAATCGCATCTTTATTTTGGAAAAATATTGGAATTGAAGTGGCAAAAGCTGTCACTTGAAGCACTGACCTTTTCTAGTTATTGTATTGTTATAATTTAAATATTAAAATAGAGGTTAGTTGGCATACAAGTCCATCTTGTTGATGTACCATGGGAATTGTACGGTCTTTTTCATATAAACTGAATACTACAAGCTTAAATGTGTTTATTTTTTTAGGTTCCCATACCACTAACAATCTTCGTTACAAACAGCTCCAGTATAGTGGCTCTGCCATGTGCTGAAATTCATGGTCTTGGTGCACACCGCTGTACATAACGTACTGTGCTTATGATAGGATGATGCTAATGATAGTAGGATGAAAGGGCAAAATACACAAGGCCTGTTGCATAGCTTTCCCTTGAAAGTGTCTTACTGCACATGTTACTATTTCCATTTCTTTTGTTTTGAATTAAATTTACATCATATCTCGTGCTGGGAAGGAGAAACAACAGAAATGGTGCTGCATGAGCTGGATATCAGCATCCTGATTTTGAGGTTGCTTAAATGCTGTTTAGTGTGCAGTCTTGAAAGAGATGCTGAGAACTTATTTAAGCCTTGGTATTCAGCATGTAAAGCTTTTGGTCAGGGATCAAAACAAGAACTGGATATTACTACTGGAATGGATGGAAGATGGAATCTACTTGACGAACTTGTGTAGCTTACCACTTATTTTTGGTCATTTAGTTATCTAATGCAAGTGTCTACAATGTATTACACAGTGGAATTGCTGTTTTCTTTGATACATCTTAAACACTGTCAAGGTCCAATGTATGTTCCTGTATTCCAAGTGCTTCTGTCGGTCACCAGGGTACTGTAGCACTTGCTAGAGCCAGTCACTGTTGACTTCAAACAGCTCCTCTATTACCTGAATGGGTTACTCTAACTATGAAAAGTGGTTTCTTATTCTAGTCAGCATAAGAAACTGGGATTAGTTGCAGTGTAATGCTTCAGTGACTTGAACTGTGTTGCAGAAACAAATTTAGGTGTGTTCAGGTGTTAATTGGGCACTCCTGCAGCAGTTCTCCTGTGTGAGGTGTTGCTGTTGTAAACAAGGGAAGAATCATGATGTTGTTTCTGGCTTTGGCAGCCATTTTATCTCCAGCCATGCCCTTCATCTTCCATCACTGTTCATGCAACAAAAAGTAATCCATGACCAGTGGTAGAGGTAAACTAAACTCTCACATATCTTCACAGAAAAAGGAAGCACCATTTACAGCTGTCTGTAAACCTGCCAGACTAGTTCAGGTTCTAGCATTGCATCATCACAACTGACATCAGGTGACTGAGATGCACGTGCTTTGCTCTACTGACTGTTGGTCCTCCGTGCACTCAAGTGTGGATGGGCTTGACACCATAAGTTTACATATTTAAAGTCCTAAAACAAAAAGAGTTGAGACCTTGAAGAGCTGCTCTGCAGCACTCTGCAACCTCAGTTTTGAAGTCTGGCTCTGAGGGGGTGAGTCTACTTCAGCATCAGTTGTCCTAAGTTGAAGTCAGTAATGACTGAGCTAGCTTTGGTCCTGTAGGCTTTTAACACTATTAATATCTTAATGGCTTTTACCTCAGCAGTGTAATGAGTACCATTCTTAAGTATTGGCTTAAAATCCATCTACACGTTAATTTGTCTAGTAGACTTCCTGATACCTGGCAGAAGAGCTCACACAGCAGAAAACTTGCAGTGTAAGCTTTTCAATAGCTAAAAGGTCATGTGCAAGAACAGAGTATCTTCTGCTCATGGTCATCAGAAGCTTAATACTTACTACATTACGAATGTTTGAAGCAATTCTTAAGATAAAGTCTAGAATAATCCTATAGCACACTTAAAAGCAGATATGGTTCAGACAAACAATTGTAAAGTTTTCTTACTAGGATAGGGTTCTTGTGCTGTGCATCTGGTCTGTCTCGAGATCCTTGGTGAAGAGGAATGCTGCCCCCAGACTGCCAACAGCAGCTGCTTCTTGAGGTACATCTTAGGAATCCCTTTGAGAAGGGCAGAGTTGTTCTTTCCAAGGTGAGCTTCACATTAAAATATGATTTGTTAATATGTAATCTGTTTCCTGTTACAAAGAGGAGATTTTACCAAGGCAGATCTAAGATTCCTAAGTACTTGCATAAGCTGTGCACAACTTGAATGGGAGGCTTTGTGTGTCAGGCTCAAAAAGTGGGTTACCCTGTGGCTACTCTGACAGCGCCAGAATGACTTATCTTTGCAACATAAAATTTGTTAGGAAACCAACCAGTAGTGTGCTACTCTGCATCTTGGGTATTTCAAGAGCAAGTATTTCTCAATAATGTCTTACTTGAAACTTTCTGCTGAGGGCAAGATACATCTTGAATGTTTGAAAATGTTCCCCTAAACATTTGAAAATATTTTCATTCTGAAACATCCCCCAAAAACAAAACAAAAAGAAGTAACATATCTTTGTAAAGGCAGTAGAGTTTTGTTTTTTTAAAAAAAAAAAGTTACAGTAGTCACACTCTAAAACTTCATGTAAAAATTTAGTTACAAACCAGCAGCAATACTTTGTTTCTTTTTACTAAAACTTCCTGTGTGAAGCTTTAATGGACTTACTCAAGCAATGGCTTTAAAATAATTTGTGTTAATTTTCTTTACTAAACTAAGTTGCTACTAGCTATTTTACAACTGATTCATGGGTTCCTTTCCATGTTTTTTTTATTACAGTACTTCAGAATTTCAGGAGTTGCTTCAAGATTCATTCAGATGTAAGAAACAGATTTTTAACTATACATTTAAGTTAAGCTTTTATACACTTCTTTCTTTAAGCTGCTGCTCCATGACAAAACACCCCAGTAGGAGCTGCCCGCCTTGTTTGGTCTGAATTTGAATGTGTCTGAATTTGAAAGAAGACTCCTCTCCCTCGCTTGCTCTTGGCTGTGCCCTTCTTCCAGGGCTTAAATACTGCCTTTGGGGCACGCTTGCAAACTTGGAGAGTGCAGCTGGGAGAATCCTCAAAGGCCTTTGGGTGAAAAACCCACTTGCCTCACAAGATCATGTGGTAGCACAAGGTGGCCCTGTCTCTCTGGTATGGCAGCATGGGGGAGGAACTGCAGTGGCTGGAGTGCAACTGCAGCATCCTGGATACCTTGTGGTGTGTGGGATGAAGGTTTTGCCTCTTCCATGCAAAATTAGAAGCTGTTAATGTAAAGCATCCACTCTGTTGGTAAGATTCCTTCCTATCTTCAACATTTGAAATTCTGTAATGTTTTTAAAGATCTCAGTGTGCTGAACTCCCACCTCTGCTACAGATTGTTACACTGTTCTTCAGTATTCCGTGTTTGAAGTGGGGGTTTTCCTGTAAGGATTATGTTGAAGCGTAATTTCAGGAAACAAGCAAGGAGCTGGCAGGAGACTTTTCTTCCTATGTATTTTTTGACACCAGTGTGAAAACTCTACAGCCTTAACAAACCTTGGCATCTCCACTTCTCAGAGCTCTGTCAGTTAAAGCATCAAAACATGAAGCCATGTTGCAAACATGCTGCATTTGCTGGTTAGGAAAAGAAGCTAAATTCAATTCCCATAGCTCAGTGCTGTAGATTAGAACATCTTTCCTCAAAATAGGACTTTCATTGCTGTGTAACCACACTGTAATAGTTCAATACACTGACTTCTGTGAGCCCTTCTAAAGTGAAGCCCAGATGCCCAGCCTTCAGTTGTGGATCAGTATTAAGATCTGCATGCTCTAAGGATGCTTTCATTAGCTGCCATGAGCTGAGTTTATAAGTGGATGGAGAAATATTCTGCGTTTTGTTACTTGCAAGTTTTCTAGTCTTTCAGGTACCAGGAGACAACCTCTCTGCCAAAAGAGGTAGTAAAAAACGTGTTGCTTAACAAAAAGTGTTAAAGCCTCATACATTTTAATTTCAACTCCCAAGATAGCATTTGGAGTATAAACACAAGCTCTCAGTAGCTAGAGAAAGTGTGTGGTGGCTGACTCTTAGCTGAATTCTTAATTCTCCAGAGTTGAAATCTGAATACTTCAGCCACTTCCTACACATGTAAATAAGAGTGAAAACAAAAATGTAACTATTAGCACTGCAGAATACTAAACCAGGAATGTACTCAATGTGATTTCCCTAATATAGATGCTAAACCATGTTTTCCTTCTTTCCTGGTCAGAAGGAAATAATTTCAAGCAGTGAAAACCAGGAATCATTGCAATGAAATGGATGAAGAATCATTTTTAACAAAAATGTAGTTAAAAGCTACACCCACCAGCCACCTTTACAAAGAGTTGAAATGGTCTAATTAAATTGATTTAAAAAGGTGGTAGTCCCTGAATGTTGCATAGTTGGAAAAGTTTGTTTACAAAGTCTATAAACATATCTGCACAGGTTGAAGGGGGAAGAGATGGGAGTGTCAGAATTTAAAGTGGTGTTAAGGTATGGAAAATGTTTACTATGTATGTAAATGGATTCTTAGTAGTGACAGATCATGTGCAAATTGACAATAATTCAATTTATTTTTGAATGGCAATATAGATTGTCAAGGTTGTGTATAATTATAATAAATATATAAACCGCTACTTGAACCATAAATGACCACCCAAGACTTCATTTTTACATCAGTGTTCTTAAAAGCAGCTTTGTCTGATGTCATGGAGTGAAATTTATGTTTGTACAGAAGACCACAGGTAAGAAATAGGCATTTTTGGTGGCTCACCCGTCCTGCTTAGTCAGATGTAATGGGAATCCCTACGACCTCCAACAAGATGGGGACTGTAGAATTCCCCATAACCTATACAAATGCACCAAAACACAACATGATGCAGCATGTTCATTTCCGTCTTCGTCAGTACACTTTAAAAGCTCCTCCAAGTCTGCATTTCTTCCAGGCTTTGCATAGGTGGATCTCAATAAGTGGATCTAATAAAATATTTCAACTATATTCATTTCACAGGCCAGTTTTGGGATTTAGAGGTGGGGAAAGGTCCTTCCTGTTAAAAACCTGTATGCTTACATGTATGTATACATGCACATATATATATATGTGCATATATGAAGAGGTACACTCTCAAAATCAACTCCATGTGCTTAACAGTCAGGATAGGGGAAAATAATGCCCTTAACCTACTGTGCTCTCTGAGCATCTCAGACTACTAAGCCCATTCACCCTCCCGTATTTAACATCTGTGAAAGGATGTTCACCATCAAAAGGTTCCTCTGCAAAAGAGGAAGATCAACTCTTCTGGCAAAATTAGGTGAACATGAAGAGAATCATACATTATGCTGAGTTGGAAAGGACCCACAAGAATCATTGAAGTCCAGCTACTGGCCCTGCAGAAGACAGCCCCAACAGTCACACCATGTGCCTGAGAGTGTTGCCTAAACGCTTCTTGGACTCTGTCAGGCTTGGTGCTGTGACTACATCCCTTGGGAACGTGTTCCAGTGCTCAACTACCCTCTGGGTGAAGAACCTTTCCTAATATACAATATCCAACCTAAAGCTTCCTTGACATAGCTTGATGCTATTCCCGAGGGTCCTGCCAGTTGAAGGTAGCCAGCTGAAACTCTCCTGGAATTACAGACATAGATGTGATGTCATGCTAATGGTATTGCCACCAAAATACTGAAGTACATTGTGAGGACCTAGATTTCAAACTTTGCCTGAAAATCAGCTTCTCTGGCATTGTAATATCCTAACACTGCCTCACGGGGGTGGACTTGGTGCAGTTCAAGGGAGAAAAGAGCTGCTTGCAGAATAAAAACCATTTATTCACAGAGATTGTGTTTGTCATAGAGCTTGTGAAACAACCCTCATCACCCTCTGCAAGTCTCTGAAAGGAGGTTGTAGCCAGGTGGGGGTTGGCCTCTTCTCCCAGGCCACTAAGACAGGAGGGCATGGTCTTAAGCTCTTCCAGGGGAGGTTTAGGTTAGATATTAGGAAGAAATTCTTTACAGAGAATTACAGGGTAATCAGGCACTGGAATGGGCTGCCCAGGGAAGTGGTGGACTCTCTGTCCCTGGAGGTTTTTAGGATGAGACTGGATGTGGCACTGGATAGTCTAGTAACCATGGTGGCAGTGGATCAAGGGTTGGACTTGATCTCAGAGGTCCTTTCCAACCCAGCTGATTCAATGATTCTATGTAAGCAAGGTTTGTGAAGATTGTGTGACGAATTTAATGTTAATTCTAGACCTAGCCAGGTCTTGTTCAAATACCGAGACCAACCTTTCTCATGGAATTCATTTTGACTTGCAAAAGTTTTCTCTGTTAGAAATGATCACTTCATGGTCACAAGTGCTGTACAATCAAAAAAGTCACAGAAGAGGCATCTGTGCAAGTTTTCCCACTTGCACAGTGGTCCATGTCATGCTCAAGAACACGGCACAGTCTCACGACATGTTCTGTACAGTAGCAATGGCAGACACACAACCAAGGCATCACCCAAATTAGCAAAACATACCAATGACCTCATAGTTTCCATAACATTATAGGCATGATGTCACCCTGGCTCTAGTGGTAAATCACCAACTTACTCATCCGTGGTATCCGTAGAGGCAGACTCAACTATAGCACACAAAGTTGTGTGTTATTTGTGCACAAATACTGAAACATCACTAAGATGCACAAAAGATCTGAGGGAAGAGATTTTACAAAATATGTATGGGAAAAACAGCTTATGTTGGCATAAATGGTAAAGAATCACTGGACTACCAATGCTGGCGTTGTAGTCCAAGACAATTAGTAAAAACAAAATACCTGTAACACGGACTGAAGGCCATTACTGCAGGGCCAGAAACTTGATAGGAGGGTTCAAACTTGGAATGTAGATAAAAATGTGTGTCATTGCTACAAAGCCTTGTGACATACCAAGGATTTTACTCAAAACAGATTACATTTAATAACTAGCATTTCAAAAACAATCGTTCTTTGCACAAACTAGTTTTTCTTTCACTTATATTACAAATTACTCCCCTCCACCCACACTCCTCAGCTAAGGATGAAACATTTGTCAGTTATACAGATGAGTAAACTGAATCACATAGCTGACAAGTTTGACTTGTTTCTTAGAGATACTGATTTAAATAAAAAATTCCTTCTCTGAAATAAATGGATTTCCACCACAGAAGTAGGGTAGGTGAGGAAAGAATTTTTTCCTCATCTTTTCTTCTTGATCAGCAATGCAGTGCCATGGCCAGTTACAGGATGAAGAAGTTTTCAGTTATTTTTTTCTCTCTGAAACAGATGTTCACTCTAGAGAATTTGCCATCATACAGAAAAATGAGAATCACGGCCCTTTCCTGCAAGAGGCAAATCGTCAAAAGTGATACAGGTCTCAAGCCTCTCACAACTCAAATATTCTGAATTCACGTCTCCTTAAGAGAGAAATGTCATTCTCCTAAGCAGTCACATGTGGAATCTGAAATGGAGAAAATTAAAAAACAAAACAAAACCAAACAAACAAAACAAAACAAAAAACACCACAAAACCAACTTGGGCTACTGAAAGGAAAACAGAGACTACTGCACTGTAGCAATGCTAGTTTGTCAGCCTTAAGCAATAAAGTATCATGGCCATAAACATGCCATGGAAACTTCTCAAGGAAAACCAGTCTGATCTCTTCGTAGGAGGAGAGAACATCAAGGAGGAGAACTAAGAGCTCAATAATTCAAGCTGAGCATGGGCTTTTGCTTAAGAAAGGAGTTTCAAAGCTAAGCCTATGTATCTCCAAACTTCAGGCACATTGCAAACATACCCTGCCAGTTGGAACTGCCTTGCTCAAGTCTCGGTGCCACTAGGGCAGCACCAAGCTCAACACAGGCTCTTTAATCCTCAAACGTGGGCCCAACCTCAGGCTCTAGTGAAAAGCACACAGGGTTGTAAAAGAAGTGGCACATATGTGAAGCCATCAGGTCAAGGTAGTGCTGAGACTGGAACAGGCAGGAAAAAAACCCAACCTGACAGTAGGTAAATTGTACTGATGCAAAAAACAACATTACTCTTATTTTTCCTCCTATTCACTATGAGTAAGGCTGTTTACTATTGAGCTGCAAATATTGCAGAAGAAATGTAACTTCCCACGTTTTGAAGAATTTGAATCCCAACCTGGAAATCAAATTGAACCTGTACAAAGCTATACAACTTCAATGGAACTATATCTGCTTATTTTTAGAGCTGATAATAGTCCACTACAGTTTCTGCCCTTGAAAAATGCTGTCCTGTGATTGCTTTCAGAGGAGCTGCATGGTTTAGGCAGGCATTGCAAATTTATTTTCAGCCAAGATGATGGAAAATAACTGCATTCATTTAGTTAGTTGGTTCCTTTGCTAAAAATGGCAGAAATCTTACTTTTTTACTGAGCTCCTCTTATTTTAGAGGAAACTGAGGATGCTATAGCTGGGCAAGCCTCTCCAGCTACATGAATGTCACAGGTTGTTTTGTATCCCAGGAATACAGCAATGGCCACTTCAGCTTGTTTATTCCCATACACAACTTCTGCACTTCATGTGACACAAGGCAATACTCGATGGCACAGTGAATGATCATAAATATTCATAGTATAAATAAATTCACCTAATACTATAATGCATACGACAGGTACATATGTTTCCTCCTACAATTTACTTAGCTTCGCTGCTCACGTGAAACATAAAGATGGGGTAAATCCATTCGTTCTCTTTTGACAGAAGAGCGAGATAAACAGTTCTACTAGGGTAGATTAACTCTTTTTTTACCCATGATGTCTTAAAAGAGTATCTATTCTCAAGAAGATGTGGGGGGGGTTAACTTTAAAAGAATGTTGAGATATGAATGCTCGATTTATTTATTAGCAAAAGCATTGCTTACTGTGATCCTGTCTTCCCGCATGGAGGCAATAAAGCGCGGGTCAAAATGCAGTTGTTTTCTATTCAGTGCTCTTTTTGCATTCTGTGGAACAGAGGCAAACTTCATCTGCTCCCAGTAAGTTCAGTGTACAACTAACTACTAATATCTGAGTTCTGGAAACATATATGAGAACAAATGCTAATTACAAAAAGGATTAAAATATGACATAAGACAGTAGTTACTCTCATGACTGTTGCATAATTCCATATGGCTTGGAAACAGCATTAACAAAGGAATTGTGCCTAAGGCAGCAGTCCATGTTTGCAAATAAAACTAGCTGTCAACACTGGCAGTTACACCCACTGCTGGCAATTAAATATTCAATAAGGAAGAGCAAGGAAACCTCTAGTGAACACCTATATAAACTAACGTGTTAGGCAGTGGATCTATAGGGAGGTGGAAATGATGCTGGAATTGGGTGAGGATAAAACCAACAGGCTAATGAATCCTCAGACATGAAACCACACTGAGTGTACACTTCATCCAGTGTGTATCTGCAGAGGTGCATCTCCAGTGTACCCAGTCACTCGGCTGTCAAGAGAAAAGGTAAAGAAACACAAGGTGGAAAGGTTTTCAGAGCTGAAGACAAACAGCTAAAATTCCACCTGAGTATAAACTGGAGGCTAGCATCACCTTTGGATATTGAGATGTTCAAGATAGAAATAGTAGACTGAAGCCTTGACATGCATAAAATGCAGTTGCAATAAATTGATGCTGCAGTCCTCTCAAGGCATTTTTCCAGTCTGAATTCAGCACAGATTAAGTCTGATGTGGAATGCCCCTTGCATGAGCCAAAACCTAAGCATTTTTGGTTTGGGTTTTTTTCCAGGTTATCTTCTGAGTCATACAAGAACTCTAAATTATGTAAATAACTTAGAATACAAAATAAATTTACAGACAGTGAAGGTGTGGATAATAACCATAAGTAATAGGTCATATGCTCCTACTCAAGAGCAGTCAGAGCCAAAACTTTTAATGAGATTTGCTCCAAGCTTCAGTATAATCAAGATATAGCAGGGTTTTTCTCATAAATTTTGCACAGTGACTTTTAAGATGAAGTATGTAAGTGGCAACAGCTTTTTATGCTCATCTCTAAGATGTACTTATTGCAATTATTACGTTACTATGTTTAACGTAAGAAGACTGCAAGACTGTAAACAGTGAAAATCCAGGAAGTACATTCCAAAATTCATGATCAAACTGCTAAAATGCCAGACTGAAAAAAGTAGCCAGCAATGAATTGTTACTGACAGAAATTTTGCTTTTCACCACTCAAGTTTTTATCAGGCAGGTGATTCTAAATGACAAGAGCAAGGTTTCTCATCTCTGAATGCAAAGTTCAGTTCTCTTACTGAAAGGTGAACTTTAAAAGCATTTGTGTGGCTGGGCACCAAAAGAAAGAAAATTTTCATTTGATAAAATTTTATTTTTTTTTGTAGAAACACATAATTCTGTTTAGTGAAAAAGAGACAGATTTGTTACATCAGTAATTTTGTCTCACGAGCTCTGCTTACAGCAGATGCTGACCCCTGCAGTCATAAATTCAACCCAACAACAGAATATGATGTGAGTTTCTTTTTAATCAGAAAGAGGAAAGAATTATTTCACGGCATGTTGCTGGCTTGGCAATTAGTGGAGGAGCAGCTACTCACTGAAAGACTCTGGCTCGCCCTTTAGTGGGGAGACACAAAAGAAAAAGAAGCCAAACTAGACATTGACATCTACCTCCCAATCTTATGCAAGAAATATGCTCATCTTCTGAAGACTTCCTATTTATAACCTCCCAACTACAGTGCAACCCCAAATATGCTACACACTACACAACAGAATTTCAGAGAATTCCGTGCCTGTGCCCTAAAGCACGCACACTTTTCCAACTGTGGTAGCTCATATAAAAAGGAATCACCTCTACCTAGAAATTTTATCCTCTGTATAGTCATGCAGCGTATTTTGTCTGCTGTTAGTTATTTAGTTTGCCCCCAATGTCAATATGTATCAGTCATCCTTTTGGCACATGAATTCACTCGCAGAACTTTTCTTATCGCTGTTCGGGTTAAAAATCTAGCCTTGAAATTAAATTGAAAGTCTTAATTTTGCTAATCTTCCACCCTAGTTATTCAAACCAGTGATGACTGTTAATATTGCACTACTTGACAAACCAGTTCTATTTAATCACTAACACAGATTCCATTTTACCTTTAAGGAGTCTCAGCAATTGACGCACACACTGACCCACAACCCATTTTACGTCGATTAAGGAGTGCATGACTGCATGCACATTCCCGAGAGCCTCCTTCTCTGAATGAGAAAGTGCAGCCATCTCTGTGTTTTACCCCGACAATGCAAGCTGGCAGGCAGTGGTGGAACTATTTAAGTTTATAGCCATGAGCTGACAAACACTGGAGAAGGTGAAGTGCTAAATTAGTGCACCTCCTCCTTGCATCCTGGATGTCTGCCCTAGCCAGAATAACTCTTTGGGAGCACTCCCCTGGTACAGAAGGAGCCAGCAAGATGTTTATGAGGTGGGGTGGTTCAGAGGGCAGACTAATAAAAAAGAAACCAACAAAAATAAAAATCTTTATCCCAGCCCAAATCAATTCCTTGATCTGGTTCACTGTGTAGCCACATGATCATCCTGCCACACAACAGAGAAAGAAACAGAGGGTGGAAACAAGTAGCCGCATTTGCTTCAGGCAGTGTAAACAGTACTGCACCTGAATGTCAAGCAAGAAATAAAAACACAACTGAACTACCAGCTGAAAAATAAGAAATGGAAAAGCAAATATGTCCTCAAAAACTGGGGCAAATTTATTCTGTGCAAGGGACCCGCAGCAGTTCACTATGGGGATTGAGTCTAAATACTGTCTGAGGCCATACTTGTCCAAAGATGAATTTCATATTTAGTAGAGCAGCTAGGAATAGAAAAGCTCATAAGAATGTAAACAAACGGGTGAAATAATGGGGTTTGAAGGTGTTCCCTCACATTTTGAATTCACCTTAACTACAGAAAGAATAGTCATCAAGCAAAGGCCACTAGCTCATAAAAACAACTTTGTTACAACTATGTTGCTTCATTTCATATTAGCCATAGAAGTGCTGTTGACCAGGTCTGATTACTACTGTAACAGTAAACAAAAGCTAAATGAAGGTGCCAAAGGACACGTGAGATTCTCTGTTCCTAGCTACAGGATTTTGTTTTACCATATATTTTACATAAAACACAACAGAAAAATGTGCCTCAATAGTTTTAAAGTCACATAAGGAAACAGCTGACTTATCAGGCATCTCTACAATGTAATGAAAAGGAAATATAGGGTGCTTTTCCCCCCACACAGCCTTGTCTCAAATCTTCCTACCTATGGGTGCGATTGCACAACATCAGTCCATCCGAGAGCTGCTGCTGCTCCACCATCCCTCTCGCTCCCATTTTGCACTCCTGCCTGTAAGGGTCAAATGCAAGTAGGTAACCCCAAAATATCAGGCAGTGAAAGGATTTAAGAGAATTTATTTCCAAAGTTGGGAACGCTTAAAATCTCAGCAAAAATCTACACTGGGCCTAAGAAAGAGACACACACTCTGTTCTTCTCAGGGCTTCTATCATCGCGGGCCCCCCAGCTGTGGGGCCTTCAGACATCTCTGCAAGAATTTATCTTCTCTTGTGCCCAGGAGTCAGTGCCTCCAGAAGGCAGGAGGAGAAAACATATAAAACTGTCTCTAGGAAAGGTCATAGAATCATAGAATCAGCTGGGTTGGAAAAGACCTCTGAGATCAAGTCCAACCCTTGATCCACTACCACCATGGTTACTAGACTATCCAGTGCCACATCCAGTCTCATCCTAAAAACCTCCAGGGACAGAGAGTCCACCACTTCCCTGGGCAGCCCATTCCAATGCCTGATTACCCTGTAATTCTCTGTAAAGAATTTCTTCCTAATATCTAACCTAAACCTCCCCTGGAAGAGCTTAAGACCATGCCCTCCTGTCTTAGTGGCCTGGGAGAAGAGGCCAACCCCCACCTGGCTACAACCTCCTCTCAGATAGTTGTAGAGAGTGATGAGGTCTCCCCTGAGCCTCCTCTTCTCCAGGCTAAACAACCCCAGCTCCCTCAGCCTCTCCTCATAGGGCTTGTGTTCAAGCCCCTTCACCAGCCTGGTTACTCTTCTCTGGACCTGCTCCAGCACCTCAATATCCTATCCTTTTTCCAGGCATAAAGCATCCTTACGCTAACCCTAACCCCTAACCCTAGCCCTAACCCAAACCCAAGCCCTATCCCTAAACCTAATACCCTGACACTACCCCCTAATCCTAACACGAACCTTAACCCCTAAGCCTGAGGAGACATACCTGGAAGCATGCAGGACTGTCAGAAACGATCATTTTTCTGCCACCAGGCCAAGGCGATGCAGAGGGCTGAGGTGACACAGGGGGCTGAAGTCATATACCGGTGTATTGGGTTTGCACGGGCAGGTTTTGGTAGTGCGGGAACTAACAGGGGTGGCGTCTGTGAGAAGCTGCCAGAAGCTTCCCCCCCGTGTCGAACAACAGAGTCACTGCCACCCAGCTGCAGCGTGGATGAGCCGCTGGCCAAGACTTGGCCAGTCAGAAAGTTACTACTCCAGAAGGAGTAGTAACCATTGCCCGTGGGAAGGACCTATGTTGGTGTTGTTCATGGAGAACTGTCTCCCGTGGTGAGAGCAATAATTCTCTATTGTTCATTAATTTTCTATCATCCTTTACAATGTGAGGTAGTTGCAGAATGAGCAATTTTCTGAATGTTTTAAAGTAGCAGTAATATGACTATCCAGCTTTTGGATAAGAGATGCTGAACAAAGGTGGTTTATAACCAGCTGGAAATACGCTGCTCAACAGACAAGTTCAAGTAAAGTTCAAGCTCCATACGACCACCAGAGACCACCGAGAGATCACTAGAAGACCCCTAGCGACCAAATAAGGACTTCCAAAGAACTTCTTACACATAACTGACATATGTATAAACTTTATAAGAGAAGTAGTGAATATGTGAGACGTTTGCTGAATATGTAAAATTGTAAGTTAGTATTAGCTAATTTGAGCTGAGAACAGGACACACACATGATTAGAGGAGCAATCCTCCTGTGTATCCAGGGCTGATAAGAAAAGAATGTCTGCCCAGTAATGCTCACAAATTGAGTTTTAGGGGTTTCTTACTGCTGATTTACGGTAACAATGGGAGGGACTCCCTGGTTGAGCAGGGGAAGGACTCTTCTTCCTGAACAGTGGCAGAAACAACTTGCGGTGAACTAACTGGAACCCCATTCCCCGTCATCCTGCACCACTCAAGGGGAGGAGGTAGAGCCCAGGAAGGACGGGTAGAGTGAAGATGTTTCAAGATTGGGTTTATTTCTCATTATGTTACTTTGATTTGATTGGTAATAAATTATTTTTTTCCCTGTTGTGCCTGTGACAGTGACTGATCTGTCTCTGTCCTCATCTCGACCCATGAGTCCTTCTTAATATTTTCTCTTCCCTGCCCACCTCAGAAGTGGAGTGACAGAGTGGCTTTGGTGGGCACGCGGCATCCAGTCAGGGTCAACGCACCCCAGCAGGACTGAGGTGACACCCCGGGCTGAGACGACACAAAGGACTGAGGACAACCAGGGCTAAGGCGACACAAAGGCCTGAGCAGATACACACAGCCAGGCTGGGACCATGGCGCCCTCCCGCCACCGCCCCGCGCGCTCCTCACGGCGCGCACGCGCCGTAACGGCTGCTCCGGGAGCGGGGTAAACGGGCACGCGCCGCGTCGCGCACGCGCGGCAGCACCTCCCGGCCCCATGCGCGAGCGCCGCGCGCGCCGCTGCGTGACGCGATTGCGTCAGACGCAGCCTCGTCCCGGGGCGGGGCGGGGCCGGGGGGTAACGGCGCGACTTTTCAAAATGTCGGCGGCGGGGGCGCGGGGGGGCCGCCGCGGGGCCCGGGAGCGAGCGGGGCTGCGCCGGGGCGGGCGTCC
>VXAY01006252.1:953410-979219 GCA_013399855.1 Oxyruncus cristatus
GGCTGTGCGGCCCCGCCGTGCCCCGCCGCCGTGCCCCGGAGAGCTCCGTCCAGGTACCCTCCGGGGGCGCCACGGCGTTTGCCCGGCCTCGGGGGGCAGGTGCGGTGGGAGGGTTCGCGGGGCGAGAGGCGCTTCGCAGCCTGACTGACAAAGCCCCGGTCTGACGGCGCTGTTTGTTCGCGTTGCAGGATTTCAAGGTGGGAAACCTCCTGGGGAAGGGGTCCTTCGCGGGGGTCTACAGAGCGGTATCCCTGAAAACCGGTCTGGAAGTGGCCATCAAAATGGTAAGGCAGCCAGCCAAGGAAGCGTCTGTCTCCCAGGAGACTGAACGCAAGTTGCAACAGGTTGGGGTTGTGCAATTGGGCATTGATGTTTGGGTTGGTTTTTTTACATATAACGGGTATTTAGATTGGGTTTCAATCCTGGAAGGTGTAGTACAACGAAATATAATTACTATGTATTCCGTGTTGCAGTGCTTGAAAAATATTCTGTGGTCCATTTACAGATAGATAAAAAAGCCATGCACAAAGTTGGAATGGTACAGAGGGTTCAGAATGAGGTGAAAATACATTGTCAGCTAAAGCATCCATCTATACTCGAGGTAAGAATTATGGAGTTTGTACAGAGAGCTGTATGTGTGACTTGTTGTCTAGTTCAAAAAATGGATTTTGGTTTATTTTTTCCATGGTTTATGTTACAGCTTTATAACTATTTTGAAGATAGCAACTACGTATACTTGATACTTGAGATGTGCCACAATGGTGAAATGAGCAGATACATAAAGAACAGAAAGAAACCCTTTTCAGAAGATGAAGGTGGGATTTTTTTGTTTTATGGAGCTCTTTGCGTTAACTCTTTGCATTTTGGCTCACCCAATAAATATTTAAGAAGAGTATTTAAAACTGTCGTCACAGTTTCTGTAGCTTAAAGTCTTGTGGTAAGTGGTAATCTAGAGATTAATTACTATTGTACATATATTGTTATATTTCTGAATACTTTTTTTCTGTTTGTGCTGTTGGGGTTATAAAGAAAATAGACAGTGATTTCAGAAGGCAGAGGACTATAAAGGGTAGAGCTTGCCTTTGTACATGGAATTATCTTGAAGTGTATTTCAAGACTGGGAAGCCCCACAGAGGAAAACTGGAAACTTCACATCCACGGATTTGCTTTCTTTGTGTTGTACCTCTTCTATATTGTATGTTACCAGTTACAGAGCTTTCAGGAGTACAGTTTGCTTTAGGTGGTGTTCTTGGAAATATTGACTGTGTTCCAGGCTGTGCGTAGAAAGGAAGGCAATGCAGTTACCTGTGTTGCTTAAGGACTGAGTTAGCAAGGAAGTATCCAATTTGACACTCCGTCTGGAAATTCTGGATGACTGGCAGCTGAGGAGAAATTCTACTAAGGTTTTATTGCAGTTTCTTACAGAAAGCACTGAAAATCCTGTCTTTCAGTGAGAGATATTGTCATGGTAATGCTAAAATGTTTTTAAGTTGCTTATGTTACTCTTCTGAATAGTGTTTTGAGAAAGAAATCTTGCGAAAAAGATTCATTTGCTTGAGAATTTACCAGTTTCGTTTTTTTACAGTTGAGAGAGGGAGGATTTCGGTTAGAACACGGACCACTGAAATCATAACCTGAACAGTACAATTAAAAAAAAATACAGCAAAGCAAACTGCTGTGGATAATGTTTGAGGGCACAGCTGAGAACAGCCAAACAAGCTGTTCTGGGTTTAGTCTGTCTGGATTCAGTGGTTATTGCCTCTATTGCTTCCAGCCTTACCTCACTGCTCATCTCTTGCACAGTTCTTCCAGTTTACCTGCTTCTCTATCAGTTTCTAATCTAATTCTGTGAAACTAATATAGATATGGATTTTTTGTGATCCAGATCACAGGACTGGATTAAAGGGGTACTGCTCTACAGGCATCATCTCTTTAACTCCTATCCCCGAAGAAAGGGATCATCTGATGGTACCTTACTTCTAAAAACTGATAAACACTGACCTGAATAAAGCAGCCTCTTCCTTTGAGGAGTGGTTTCTTCTGATGTTTGTTACTCACCATTCTTTGCCCTCCGTTAAGAGAAGAAAGAAAGCTGTAAATTGCTCTAGGAAGAATGATTCATAAAATTGGTGTAATTGCAACATCACAATAAGCTATGCTGTTTCAGGCTGGATGTGGTTTTGTTATTCCTGCTGTAAGCTATAACTCTTGAATATTCACTGAATTTGCAGTGTAATAGAACGCAAAGGCTGCCCCCATATCATGAACTTACACACTTTTGAGCCTTACCAGTTTGCTAATGATAAAACAAATATTCTCCTATGTCTTATAATTGTCTCCTCTATTTTATAATCTGCACATAGTGAAGCTGCTTGATTTTGTGTATTTGCTGTTTCTGAAAGTAATGAGAAACTTAACTTTTTTTTTTAATTGTTACAAACCTAATGTAAGAAAGTTTAGACCAACAGAAAATATATTTCCAGTCCTGTTTCCTTTATTCTGTTAGCAAAGACACAAATCTGGTTACTGCATTATACAAGTTTTTCATGAATGTAGAACATAGTCATGCCAACTTGGCTTAAAGGAGAAAACAGGAAGTTAATTACAGTCCCAGTAGCATGACACTAAACATCCTTGTAATACTCTTTTTATTAGAAAAAAGGCAAGACCAGTAGCAGACTTAAAGTTGAGTTATTTTCAGGGCTGTGATTTCGGTTATGAGGCTAAAACATCTGGTTTTGTGTTTTGACAGCCCGACACTTCTTGCATCAGATTATCACAGGTATGCTGTATCTTCATTCTCATGGAATACTGCACCGAGACCTCACCCTTTCTAATATCTTACTCACCAACAACATGAATGTCAAGATTGCTGATTTTGGACTCGCAACTCAGCTGAAAATGCCCCATGAAAAGCATTACACCATGTGTGGAACTCCAAATTACATTTCTCCAGAGATAGCCACGAGGAGCCCGCATGGACTTGAATCTGACGTGTGGTCTTTGGGTTGTATGTTTTACACTCTTCTTATTGGAAAGCCACCTTTTGACACGGACACAGTCAAGAACACGCTGAATAAAGTAGTGTTGGCAGACTATGAAATGCCAGCGTTTTTGTCAAGGGAGGCACAAGACCTTATACACAGGTTACTCCGCAAAAATCCGGCAGATCGTTTGAGCCTTTCCTCGGTGTTGGATCATCCTTTTATGTCCAGGTCAAGCTCTGCACAGAGTAAAGATCTGGGAACTTCAGAAGATTCCATGGACAGTGGAAATGCTACCATCTCTACAACCTTCACGGGCTCTTCCAGCATCAGTACCAGTGGTTACTTGAAGGAAAAGAAGAAGCTGTTAGTTGGACAGCCACTCCCAAATAAAATGACTTTTTTCCCTAAGAACAAGAATTCTGGGAATCAATCATCGGGAGATGGAAGCGGCTCTTTTCATCAGTGGGGAATTCAGGGAAAGGAAATGGGTGTAACCGGCAGGGGAAGAACCATTCAACCTGAAGAAGAGAGACCTCATTCGCGCTACCTCCGACGAGCCCACTCCTCGGATAGGTCTGGCACATCCCACAGTCAGACTCAAGGCATATCAAATATCCTTGATCGATGTCACTCTATGGAAGTGCTTTCCAAGCCTAAAGTAGGAACAAGGGAAAATACGGAATACTTTTCACCTGCCAACAGCTACACTGATATAGGAGAAATATTTAAGGAGAAGACTTCTAGTAGTTCTGGTTCTTTTGAAGGGCAAATATCTCCACCTGTAAAAGATCAAGCACAGTAAGAATCAGTTTTTATTAAGATCAAATTTAGAGCTGGTAATACTGTATTATTGACTTCTTTCCACGTGCAGCAAATTAAGTATTTCTTTCCCCGCAGCAATCCTAGTAGAGAGCCTCGCTAAATTCTTCTTTGTAGAAGAGACAGACTAAGGTAGAAGGCATTTACAGTGGAATTACCAACATTTTTACTTGCTGATCTCTTGTGGGTTTTTTCTGTTATGCTTACAGAAGATAAAAAAAAAAAAATTAAGTGAAGATTAGGCAATAGATTAAAAAAGTGGTGTACCAGAAAGTAAAGTGTCACTCATTCAAAGATAATTATCTGAAATTTAGTTCAGTACTTGGTTGTAGCTTCTGGGTAAAAATCCTGGCTGCTTTCTATGCATTTTCCATCAGCAGACTATCAAAGAACTATTTTCTACTTTAATATAAGGACTTTCGTATCTTAGTTCTCGCATTTCTCTCCACATTAGGAATTGGCATTGTTTCATGTGTTTTTCTCTTTGCAAATCAGTTCAGGGAAAAGACAAACAAGCGCTTTTCCCTTAGAAAAAGTAAATGGAGTAAGAAGTTTTTCTTGACTATTCTCAAATGTTTGACGTAAGACTCTGTTTGACAAGTTCAGTGGGCATGTGCATTCTTTTTAGTTGTCTGAATCAAAAAGTTTATGCAAATGTTAATGCTTGCTTTTCTTCCCTGTGACTTCATAAACCCGTGCTTCATGTAAACATGAGAGCCTTAATGTGTGGGGATTAGCTAATGGTTACTTTTTTTACATAATTGATTATAGGAAAGTCTCTTACATAGTTAGCCTGCACAACAATCTTAAATGTGAGGTCTTAAGACTTAAATTAGATATTTATATAGTGCGGTTTTGGGGTGTTTTTGGTGATAACTGAGTCCTTGCCAATGGTAGAGTAGGGATCATCACTAAAAGAAAGTGCAGACAAGGAATAGGCTACCGAGATAGCCTTACAGGAGCTTAGTGTGAATTTACAACAGATCAGTGACTCTGCAGTAAGTGGTTTTATGTGTATTATCCTTCAACAGCTTGAGTTCACCTGTGACTACACAGCTCTAGTATATACGTTGTCTAAAAAACTGGTAAAAAAAATCTTTGTAATTTTTGGGATTGACGGTATTTTACACAAATTCAAATTGTTTTGGGTGGTGGGATTGGCTACATCTTTCAGCTGCATATGTGTTATGCTGAATGAGATCCACTGGGGTCGTGAGTGTCATGTCATCACAGTCTTCTCCCAGGCTGTTTCCTGTACTGTGAATTAAGAGCTAGATGTAAGAACAGCCACTGCTGGCAGCATTATCAATGGCTCTTTTTGTTCATGTGTGTCAGCTCCAAGAGTGAGTGCTAACAGGCTTAAATTTATGCTAAAAATTAGTAATAACTTTTCACTCCATTTGGAAACAGTGTTTTATTTTTTTATGCTTTACCCAGTGAAAGAAGCATGTTCTGTGCTGCCTAGAGCTACAAAGTGCCACCTGCGTTTCTTAAGTGTTCTAAGAGTGTTGTGCTTTCTGCAGCTGTAACGTTATAGGTTTTGTTGTGCGAGTGACTTTGATGTAATCTTGATTACATGTGTAACTTTTATTTTGCAGCGCAAATTATCTCTGCCCAATGAAGCCCCAGGTGGGTTTATTAGAGCAGAAGTCCCAGGCTGAGACAATGCAGCAGTGGCTTGGAAGCATGCAAACAAATGGTGTGTTCCTTATCAGTTCTGTATTTTGGCACTCAAGTTGGAGGAATGACTTGTAACAGGTTTTGTGGGGTTTTCTGTATTTTATTTCTCTGTACATTGAATTTGAGTACTTAGTTTCCTAAAACAAGCTTGTTACTTTCTATTAGTATTTTAACAAAAACAAAAGAGGAAAACAGAATTCCAGAACCTGCCATGATTATTCAGTTGTCACCCAAAATGTGTAAGTGTGAATACATGACAAAAGATTACCAGGTGACTTGAAAGCCCTGTTCATTTACACGTGCAAATACACCTTAAGAGAAGATGAGACCTCAGTGACTGAGAAAGATAAGAGGCTGCAGAAGGAGAGGTGGAGGAAAGGACAAAAGAGACAGAAGGGAAGGAGGTGTTATTTGTCACGCATCATTACATCATTTGCAAATAATGTAATTTAATCATTAAAATAAACCACAAATCTATTCTGGCCTTTTCGTTTTGATATTACTGGACTCCTTCCTTTCCTGTCTACAGGAAATTTGAATCAGATGACATATGGTCTCAATAATCCCGTTTCACTTTTGTCCCTTCTCAAACTGTTCAGCCACATGGCAGGAGGAGTGCAATAGTTATGTGGGTGAGGTGAAAGTTGATCAAGGGCTTAAATAGCAAAACTAGGGAAGCACTTATAGGAAGCTTAAAGATAAAAATAGGTTTCAGTATGGAAATAAAACAACAGATTTGGAGTATGCATTTACCATCTTGAGTACTAAAACCCCTGAAGATAGAACATTAGTTAGATAACCTAGAATATGAATGACACTTGTTACTAGTGCTTATCTGCATGGTAAGTAAGCTGTCTTTCAACAGATTGAAGTAATTCTTGTTTAAGAATCTATTTGAAATCTTAGTATTTTGTTTATAAATGTTTTTTAAAAATTGATATATAAAGACTAAAGACCATCATAAATGAAATCTAGTAACAGCTTCTTTTAAGCAGCACCAGAATTTTATTACCAGTGGTGCTGATTGGTACTAAAGTCATAGCCTTTGGACTGAGGAATTCCATTCTTCACTTAAATAAAGCCTTCTGTGATGACCTTTTGGAAAGCTTTTAAAACCATAATAGCGTTTTTTCCTTCTGTGACTCTTCGAATCTACAATGTACCTTTTATGATGCTTTCAGTTCCTCTGAGACCACCTGCAGACCTACCTGGCAACAGTAATGCACATGGAGGGTTTCGGTATCACCTGGATGTGCAGCAAGATGCACCAAGAAATGCATGGACCACCTTAAAAGATATAAGGAATCATGATGCGTCTGTTGACTGTCCACATTCGTTAAACCAGAGAAACCCAAAGAAGTGCATCCCTGGAGTTCTCTGCAAATCTGAGAAATTTCAGCCATCTCCCACATGTGGCCTTTGGTCAGCTTCAGAACAAACCCAGATGTGGGGCCAAGAACCACCAGCACCCCAGAAACCTGCACTGCGAAGTATTGTATCACCTCTCAACGCTCACAGGCTGAAACCAATCAGGCAAAAAACAAAAAATGCAGTGGTATGTTCTTAAAATGGGAACAATTTAAATACTAAATATAGTGGGACTGCCTCTCGAAAATCACTCGGTAAACGAGAATCATTTGGGTTTAGAAACTTAATTTATAATAATTTAATTCAGAGTTATATTAGTAAGGTGCATCTTAGTTTTTGCATGTAGAATACTGACAAGATAATAGAGCTGTCCTCTCCGTGTTTGATTTGTCACTTAAGAAGCCACACGCTCAGTGACCAGGCTGATACTCTTCAGTCATGGTGAAGTGCTCTGTTTTAATAGCACTAATAACAAAAGTTACTGTAAGAAGTATTGATAAGTTTGCTGTGCATTCAAGGGAAAAGAAAAGCATTTTTTTAAAGCATTTGTGGAAAAAAGTGGTATCTTGCCTTTCCAGAAAGTAACAGTCTTTTTCTTTTTGTATATTTAATATGTTTTAGGTGAGCATTCTAGATACTGGGGAAGTGTGTATGGAGTTTCTAAAAGAACATCATTCACAGGAACTTGTGAAAGAAGTTCTCAGAATATCTTGTGATGGAAATGTGGTGAGTATGTTTTGGATTTCTTCACAGATGTATAAAGGGCTTAGAGTTCATTCAGAGGGTTTGTTTTTTATTTAAGTGATTATTTGTTTTGAAATCCAGTGTTTACATATGGCCAGCTGCAAACTTTTTTTGTAAACTGTATTTGTAAACAGCCATACAAATACAGGGAGCAAGCAATTATTCAGAGCAAAACTGTACTTGACTTTTGGAATATTGTTGAAAAAGTGCTGCTGTTAAATAAATACCTAGAGAAGTAGAGTGTTCATGGTAAATCATGGTAATTAATTAAACTGTGACTTATTTCCATACCTGTTAAAAGCAGAGAGTGCTGTAGTAAGTGGCAACTAAACACAATTTTTGTTCCCTTTTTGTAGATTGCAGTTTATCATCCCAATGAAGGAAGAGGTTTCCTTCTTGATGACAGACCTCCTGCATCTTGTGAAGGCACCTGCATTTATAATTTTGACAACTTGCCAGGTAACCTGAAATTCATTTTAAAATTATGATGATTAATGTGATATTTTAAGCGAACCTTGAGACTTTATAGCTTTTAGCCACTACTTTTCAGATAATTGTGAAGTAAAACTCCTTTTAGAATAAGTGTCAAACCACAGTTTAACTGGAAACTGTCTTGAAACTTCACAAGAAAGTGTAAATCCAGAGGTTTTAATGTCTTTTATATGGAAGTCCTAAGGAGTCACCCCTTTACAATGTAGTGGACTAAAATTAAAGCTCTCACAATCTTTTCCTCACTCATACTGGGAGCTGTTGGTGGAAGTAAGTCAGTTTCTTTGAACATACTTCTGTCAAGAACTTTAAATATTACTCAGAAACTTCAGCTATCAAATACATATTTTAAATTACTTCAAGCTGGTGCACAGTGTTTAATCTGCTAACTCTTAAAAAAAGTTTTTAAATTTTCTTTTTTAGAAAAGTACTGGAAAAAATACCAGTATGCAGCCAAGTTTGTGCAGTTGGTAAGAACAAAAACCCCCAAAGTGACGTTCTATACAAGATATGCCAAGTGTATGTTGATGGAAAATTCACCCACTGCAGATGTTGAAATCTGTTTTTATGACGGTATGTATTAATTTCTGCAATTATGCAAATAGTTAGTTCATTATATTAGAGCTGCACTAAAATATTGCCAAACACTAAACAACAACCACTTTAGTTTGGAGAAAATACTGTACTATAAACAGGTTTTTTTTGTCCACTCTGCCTTTATTCTAGCACTTGTAGATTAGATTCATTATTTCCTTACTTCAGGAAGTACATGTTGCCAAAGTGTTATTTATTACACATTGTTTTTATTCATGTGCTCTTCTTTGCATCTACATTTGATAGTTAACCTGCTTAGTGAAAGGCATGTCCCTAGTCTTCAAGCTTTCCATTGTTAACTGAGGTAATAGTTTTACCAAGGACACTCGAGGAGAAAGCAATTGGTTGCCTCTTCCCATCCAAGTACTGATTTTTTTGACCACAGAGGGTATTCCATTAACATCACACTTTATTTCTGCCAGACACAAAACTCATGTAGGAGTGGTTTTACTCTTGCAGTAGTTCAGTCATGGAGATACGCTTTAGTAGAGTAGAATGCAATGGCAGAAATCTGTACAATTCACACTAAAAGTTGTTACATTTCTTTTTTTTTTCCAGGAGCAAAGATACACAAGACAGCTGGTATAACTCGTGTGATTGAAAAATCAGGGAAATCCTTCACTTTGAAAGGGGAAAGTGAAGCAGGGTTGAAGAAGGAAATACAAGTTTATATGGATCATGCAAATGAAGTAAAGTGTTTTATATAGACCTTTTCTAGTGCAAAGCAGTTTCCTAAAAACACAGTTCCCCTTTCACAAATGTGCTTCCAATGTTGCTTTTTCATATTTTTCGTTACACTGTTAAGGAGGAAGGACAGTGTTTTTGGAAGAGCAAATACCACTGTAAAGGTAACAATAACAATGCCTCACAACAAAGGCTGAGAGGAAATTCTTGACAGTGTGTAAAGCAGATTTGCCTGTCTGGTGAAAGGATTAAACAGAACTGATGAAGCTGCTTTATACAACTTGAAAGATTCAATACCATTGAAATTTCCTTGTGTGGGCTCACCTGCCACACTAACCACGTATGAAATACTTAGACAGTTCTCAATTTAAGACTTTATTAAACTCCTTCTAATTTCAGGGACATCGTATATGCCTTGCTCTGGAATCTGCTGTTTTGGAAGAAGAAAAAAGGAGTGGAAGTGTTCCATTTTTTCCAATAATTGTTGGAAGGTAGTATCTTTTACTTGCAAATACTTAACTATTTGAATATTCCCATTCAGTAGCCTTACGCAGCAAACGTTTGCAGAAGCCAAGGTTGCTTAACAGAGGCTCACAGTCATTAGCAAATATTAACTTAATAGCATGTATGAATACCTTATTTTCGACCTGCAGAGCCTCCTTTGATACCAGGATAATATGCACTTGTGGATTCAGACTAAACCAGGCTAGCAATTAGGACGTGTCAAAACAATCCTGCAGAAGACCACTGCTGTGCTTTGAACAGTCTGTAGTGAACTGAAGGAAAAGCAACATCTCCTCACATGTTTCTTGAGTCCCTTTTGGACAGACCTTTTCCCAGTTTTTTCCATTTTTTTCGTGTTTTTCCAGAAAACCTGGCAATACTGAATCACCACAGGCTGTAACACCTCCCCTGTTGGACAATACAAACTGTTCAAAAGAAGTTGTGGCACTGGATAGAAATAAGGCTGCCAGTTCTACTCCAGTTCAGACTCCAAACTGTAGTCCTGTAAGTACACAAAACATACCATGGAAACTACTCTCCTGTAGGAATTCAAATATTGCTCTTGAGCTAATGGAATTACATTTGTATGGATGTAGGCTTTTATTAGCCATTTGTGAGCGTATTGACTAGAAATGTTGACTTTGATTTCAATTAACTTTTGATACCTGGATTTAAGATCACCTGAAAAATCAGAATACTCCAAAACTTTACCACAAATTCCTCCTAGGAACAGAGTTTGAAAATTACTTACGTTATACAGCAGTCTCCGATTTGAGAGGTCCTCAGAAGTGTATATTGAATGATAGTCACAAAGGATATGGGCACCTGAGGCTGTTGTTCTGAAATAATCAAGTGTTAATGTGTATATAAAAAAAGGGTAAGTGAAAACACATGTGTAGCCAAGAAGGCTTTGTGAGCAATTTCATCTAGTTTGTTTAAAAGACCCACCAAGCTTTGGTTCTTGCATCACAGCCCTGATAAAACTTCCTTGCCTGACTGGGGAATAAATACATATATAGGGGTCTTGGCACACTGAGTTTATATCATCTGGACTTTGTTGAATCTACATCAGTCTGTATCTCTGTTCTTTGATTGTGTAGCTCAGGTTGTTAGTGCGGAATCTGACAATTTGCACTTGACTGAGGTGAACCTGACAAAAAAAATTCCTTAGGGCTTCAGTACTGGTGTTGATTTTCACACTGAAGGTTACCTGTCATTAGGGTTATAAGTTGAGGGTTCAACATTCAGTCTCTATTTGCCATACAGCAAACACTTCAGTCTTTAAGAACTAAATCTGTATTGATACTTGAACTAGGTCTGTATATCCTGAGGTAGAGCTTGTTGTTTCTTTCAGCTTCCTGTAATTATCTGAATCCTGATCTCTTTCCTGATCAAATTCTCCTATTTGAGGCATTCTCTGATTTGTGTCTTTTCACTGAACCTGAATCTGAAACACTGCTAAGCACAGCACCTCATCTGTCATCTCTGTGACTGTGGGAGGAGTTATCTGAGTAGTAGAATATGTTCTTGTAGAGAGTAGTTGTGGTGTTGTCCTAAAGGTCTCTGATGTTTGATCCTCTATTATCCTTAATTCATCGCTTTTGTCTCTCTAAACCCAGAACAGATTCTGTATGTGCTACAGAACCCTTCTATTAATATTTTATGTTCTAGTTTCTGATTAATAGCCATGTCAGTACTTTAGTAAAATATTGGCTGAGTGGTCATCTGAATGAGGGCTGCTTTATAGTCTAATGTGCTGAAAGTGTTCTGCTGAGGCTGGACAGGCTTTTCTGACAGGATAAACACAATTGAAGTAGAAAACCTAGGGAAAGCAATTCCTTTGTGACTACAGGGAGATGTCCTACAAAATCCTCTGGGGTTTTTATACTGTAATGCTGCTAAATGAAGCATACGAGCTAAATCTGTCTGTATATGTGAACAGGTGGTAATTGACCACTAAGCTGGTACATAATCAGTGGGATTACCACTAAGGCTTTACTCTGTGCATCTCCGGGTTCTAGGTGGTGTATGAAAAGCCTACGTTTGTGACCAACACTGCTGAAACTATGTGCTCCTCTGTTCAACAAACAGAATACACTTCAAATTCAGCCCAACTTGTAAAATCTGTCTTTGTGAAAAACGTCGGTTGGGCTTCTCAGGTGAGAAATTAATACTGGTAAAGGAGGGAAGTCTGTTCTTTTTCCTATTCCATTTGAGACATGTATTAGTAAGTCATTAACTATAAACTTGATTTGTGAGGAATCATTCAGTAGTACTTTGCTACAGTTTAAATCTAAAATGTGTATGTGGAAAGATGTTTTTAAATAAGTGTCTTATGTAGTTCACCATGGTATTTATCTAAGTAGAAGAAATTGTTCAGTATTTCAGTTATCAAAATTTTCCTGAGGCTATGATTGTCTATTTCAGTGTCTTCTGTCATTTAAATTTGACTCTAGTAAAAACTTGAAACTGTTAAAGTTGTCCGTTCACTAATGTAGATGTAAAAGTGTCATAACAAAGAATTTTTGACACATATGTACCAGATCTGTACAAGAGAAATGAATCTGCCTCTACAACAGGAAAAGCTGTTTCCTTACAAAAACATTTTCCTTCTGCTTTTCTGTGGGAGCAGCTTTAGGTTTAAAAATTCTGGCGAGCCAGATAAAACTTCCTGTCCTAACAGAAAAAAAATTGCTTTATATATATAAACTTTCAAGTGTGTATGGCTGTGAACTCTCACAAATGTGCCTCTATTTTATGTTTGCTTCTATTCAAAATTTCTTCGGAGTGGTTGAGCTAAAGGTAATTCTTTAACTGTCATTGACAAGGATGATTTAAAGCTGAGCATCTGAAACCTTAGAAAGTTTACATGAGACTACTTACTCCAAAGTAGTATCCATGCAATCTTTATCTTTAAAAGACAGACCATGATACCTAAGTCCCTTCAGCAACTCTGAAAAACTTTTAGTTTCAATTATTAGGAAAATTCTAGGGAGGTCATTTTTGTATTTCATATCCTCAAACCATAATGCAACTTCTCTCGTTAGCTGACCAGTGGAGCAGTGTGGGTTCAGTTTAATGATGGATCCCAGCTGGTAGCCCAAGCAGGTGTTTCTTCTATCACTTACACATCTCCAGATGGCCAGACAACCAGGTGAGTCTGTTCCTGCTATAAAATAGTCCAGGTAATGGTCAGTGCAAGGCTGATTTTAGTTACTAAATATTAAAAACTTAGCTTTTCAATGACTTCACAGCTGGTTAGCTTATGTAATCTTAATAAATAAAGAGAAGTACCCATAACTTTGAACTCTGGATAACAAATGAATAGAACAAGCTGGGAATGCATCTACTTGATCTCCAGAGAACAGCCATTATTTATTTATAGTATTTAAAACAGGAAGGGTGAGAAAACTAATGTTTTGAAATAATTATATTGTTCTAAAATAAAACAAATTATCTAAGCATCTGCATTTTTCTATGCTGCTCTGCCTCTCTAGGTATGGAGAAAATGATAAGTTGCCAGAATATATCAAAGAGAAACTGCACTGTCTGTCTTCTATTCTTGTGATGTTTACCAGTCCAGCTGGTCCTCACTGATTAAAGCAAACCGGGTGTCACGTCATGAGAGCTTAATAAACTCACTCACTGACTTTTAAGTAAAGCGACTGATCTTACTCAGCTTATGCAGAAATGCTTCCACTATCTGATGAAAAGGTAGGAAGGGTTGCTCTGTTTATGTATAGCAAATTCTGTGTAAAGTATTATACAAAATATGGTTTTTCATCAAAACGATGGATCAACTTGCTCAAGCAAAACTTCGAGCAGTTTAGTTCTTGACCGCGTTAAGTTTTTGGAAATAATCTGAATCTGTTGTATTTTTTTCTTGCCCCACTGCTTGCTCAGTGTGAACAGTCAAGGAAAATGTATCTGCTGTTGAAGTATTTGTAAATAACTTGTATTTTTATGTGTTACAAGTAATATATGTAAATATGTATATGTTTTATAACTTTGTTTTTATTTTTTGTAGCAGCAGCCTAAACTTCCCTGCACAAGCATTTGATACAAAAAAAAAAAATAAATGCAGTGGTAATTGTCCGTATCTACTTATTTGTTTCATGATCAAGTGAATGGTGAGAGGAAAGGGCTCTCCAAGTATTAAGCTCAACTTATGACAGGAGCTGAGCTGGTATTTTAGAGAAAATCATATGTTGGGAATTTAGGGCTGGGTGAAGCTTGGGAAGAAACAAGTCTAAAACTGTTGCACAAAAGTTACTTCTAATTTGTTGAACTAAAAAACTGTGCTGTGCTTTGTAGATTCAATATTTTACCTCTGGCCTACAGATCACTTAAACCCAGGAGCACAGGTGATAGGAAAATAAACACATGCTGCAGTAACTGATTTGGTTTGTTACTTGGTAGGAATTATTAACATTAGATGCCTTTACCTTGTCTTTACCTTGCCTTTACCTTGTCTTTACATTTATCAGGGCTCAAATAACCTGAAGTATCATTAACAGTAGCATTTTGCTTCAGGTGTGCCAACACTCCTGCTGGTGCTTATATGAATTCTCTGACTTCCTTCTAAGGCAGGAAAAAGTGGGATCCAAAATGGTGCTGGCAGGGGAAGGATGAAAAGTTTCAGAGGAGCTGGTGGTGGCTACATGCAAGCACAGCTCAGCTTAGACCTAAACTTGCCTTGATTCAAGTCAGTTCTCCTTATTCATCTAGTGTCTAAAAGAGAGAATTTTAATTACTCTGTCATGCCCAAATCAAGGAAATAGCTTGCAAATGAAGAATTTAGCACTAGGAACATCAAGGAAGATATAGAGGCAGTACTTATTAGGACTTGACTTTTATAAGCTAATTCATTTCTCATAAGAAGCTTTTGTGATTGTACAGTCAGAAAGCCCTGAGAGGGAATAAGACTTCTCTGTTTCCCTCAGTCAGTATTGGAAAAATCATCTTTTAATTCAGTAGTCTTTTAGTGTTTGAACAATATGTAGGAATACATAATTACATTTATTAAATTCAATAAGCATCAAATAGTAGAGACATTAAACAGCAGCCACGACTCTCATACTGGAGTAATTCCAAGGTTTTTTCCCAGTAGTATTAAAACAGCTAAAATCAATCCATATAGATAAGCTTAGGCCCTATTATGAGGGAAAATTACAATTTTTAAAATTACCTCTGAATAATTAAAACATTGAAAATTCCTGTTTCTTGTACCTTGTTACCTGTGTAAGTCTGTAAACTAAGAGTAAAGGCCCAAGGAGCCAATTTTCTCCTTTCACTTAATTACTACCCCTGCTCAGCACAGTGCGTTCATTCTCACAAATGACAACAAAAGTGCAAAATACGTCTTTCCTTCTTGTAGTTGAGAAAAACTGTGCATATTTCAACTTGAGGCAGGTTATCTTTCTCGCTACAAAAAGGCAATCAGCAAAACGGAAGGAAAAAGGAGAGGAAAAATTGCACATAGGGTTTTATCAGGGCTCAAATAACAGCTGCTGCTGCTAATTTTCAATGGCTCTTAACCAACTTAAAGACCCACAAACTACTTGTGCAGAGGGCATCTCCCTTCGTCTACACTTGTGTCATACATCATTTGAAATCCTGGAGCTGTACTAATAGGTAACAGGTTCCAGAATCAGAGAGCCTGTATTAGCCACTGCTTACGAGCAACAAACCAAACATCAGAAGGCTTGCTCAGGTAGTGATGTCGCCATACAAAGTGCACGCAGCTCAACTAATCTTGCAGTTACAGAAGAGATACCAATCCTGATTCACAGAATCAAGATAATATTTCTTTTACTTCTTTCTGGAAAGGATGGCCGTAACTTGTGACCAGCTACGTTCAGTCCACCGGTGCTTCATTTAAACTGCAGGCACATCAAATGTGCCATTGCACCGATCTCATCTGCCACGTCCCTTCCTCTGCTGCTAGAAAAGCAGAATACAAAAGCTCTACTGCAGCAGGGGTAACCATACTCTGGGATATGGCCAAGTTATGTATTCTGTCAGTGCATAAGTACAGTTGCACACAGCCAACAAGGTCAGTGGTTTTGTACTTCTTGTTAAAAAGCAGCAATAAACTTAAGTATTACTTCTGGTTGGTTTTACTTTTTTTTTTAAATACTTATCTAACAATTCTCTTCTTGCATCCTTCCGTATCTGACAGAAAATGCAATTAGTCTCTTGTATACTATCTCCAAGAGTAAGAGAGAGACTACAACTACTCCACAGATTAAACTAAATGCCCAGCGTGGTCCCAGGTGAGTGTATATTTGGCTCACAAAAACAGGCCCAAGTATTCGTGCTCCACTTCCAGAGGCAGTTAACCATCCCATGTAGACACCCTGCAGCAGATCAAAAGCTTAGGTTAGTATTACAGGAATTATTTGGCTTGCCAGTAATTCCAGCCATTATCCTAATTAGAAAATGTAAAAGTATCTAAATAATCACTTATCTTTCTTAACTCGTTAAGATACTGATTACTTTGTTTCCAAGAGTAGTGCTCAGCCTCTCTAAGCACTAATTCAAAGGCTCCACTCATACATACTCTACAGCTTTCCAATAAAATGCATTCTGGCTCAAAGCATTTAGTCTCATTCACCAAAATATAACATGAAAAAAATGTAAAAAAAAATTTTTTTTTGTTAAGCAGTAATACCAGCTTGCTAGGTCTTTTACCACTATAAAATGTCAATAACTGGGGGCATTAGTAGTAGTTATACATTTAGAGTCATACAATAAACTTAGTAAGAGGAACATTATTCCATACTGATATTCCAAATATATAATTAGTTGTTAAGAAAAAAAAGATTCTTCCAGAAAAAAACATGAAATTTTCACATTCTAAGATTTGCATAAATAGCATAAGCCTTGCTTCCTAATTCCTCTAGGGAGTTGCCCTGGATTTTTAAGAGATTAGAGTTCCTGCAAAGTTTAGCCCTGGTTGAAATGCACTATTATTTAGCCAATGCCAAAAGGAATTTTAAGTAGACCCCCTCATTCTAATGAAGAGGGCAGGAGTCTCGGAGAGCAAATGAAATAAACTGTTGAGGAATCCTGCTTACCTGAGGCTTTGGTCCTAGGATTTTTGAGTACAAAGTGTAGGACATGACATTACAAACAGGATAGCCCAACCCTATGAGCACATCAGAACTGAGGTACTGGGCCAGGTAGACCATCGGAGTGTTGAGGCACCAGGACTGCGTGAGGGGGCAGCCCACGGGTTCTGCTGTGTGGTTGGATGGCAGCTGCACCTCTTGCAAACTCCAGAAGGGCATTAACATTTCAGTGGGAACGGTTCTGGGAATGGAATTATTCTTTATTTCTGTAAAAAATAAGTTACCCGTATAGTTAAGAACAAAAATACAATAAAAGCTTTAAAAAAAAAAAATAAAAAATTACAGAGATGGGTTAGTGTGACTTGAACTATACCTTGCCACTGGATATTTGGTAGTTTCTTCCCCCAAGGCAGTAAGATAAAGAATCCAACCAAGACAATCAGTAAGCCTCCATGGAGTATGGCTCGCTCACCAGTCCTATCCAACAAAAAAAATGCAATGAAATGTATAATTTAAATTAAAATTTATGTTGCTGCTAATGACATAGTCCATTAGTTTGTAGAAATGATACCTGACCAAAACATCTGCAAGAAAAATTACAAAATCACAGTGACTTAAACCCTGTTTTTCTTGAGATTCAAGTATAAAAGACAGTCAAGTAAGGGGGTTATGTTAATAGAATAAAGAACAACCACAACATCATGGCTGTGGCAAAATTGGAAGTACTTCATTATCATAGTAAACTCAGACTCATTACCAAGTGAAAGATTTGAGTAACAGAGATTTGGCCTTGCCCTAAAGCTTTTCATACTTAGCAATATAATAAAAAAATTCCAAAAACTTACTTTTTTGATAGCATTTTAACCACCATGAAAACAATAACTGATTCAATGCCAATCACACTAAGGATTATTCCATTATAAAAAACAGCTTCTTTCCTGGTCCAGGAGTACATATCCATTGTCAATGGAGTAGCTATACTAAAATGACAGAACAAAAAACAGTAATTAAAAAAAAAAGCTGCTTCTATACAGTTGTTTCCATACACATATTGTCCCAAAAATCAAACACAGTGGTATAGAAACCTTTCCTCTTGATGGACATGTCAGAAAGCAGAGGCTAACTATAAAAAAATTCTGTCATGCATCATCTATTAAAATTAAATTCACTAGACAAAATTCACAGCTGCAGTACAGCAGCCATACTCTGAAGCATCATTAATCTACTTCTATTAGTCCATGAAAAGATAATGGAGTTAAAGCTAAGCCAGAATAATAGAGACTGAAAAGAAACCAGACCCTGGGAGTATAAAAATAGTAAACTTTTAATACTGTTTTTCAGTTTTAGGAGCCAATCAATCTCTAGGAACTCAGTTTTCTAAAAATAATACAATTAAGACATTATTTACAATATGAGCCATATTGTAAAAGACATTTTAGCCATATCTGAGCTCAAAAAACTTGCAGAATAACTTATATCCTCAAAGTATTTTTTAAGTTAAAAAAATGAAGTACACTTCAGTTTGAGGTAATTTTGTTATGTTTTACTTATTTTCTTACTCACAGAAAATTTGGGAGGGAATAACATACCTCTTCAGGTAAAAAAAGCCCAGTCATATAAAACAGTGTATTTAGGAATACAATTGCATTAACTATGTGAAACAATTGTTTTAATTACTATTGAAGTAAGGGATTCACTGAAGCTTTTGGAGCTAATCAGAATCATACTAAGAAATTACACAGAATAAAAAGCATAGAACAAGGTACTCGGCTGAAGACGTGGTTTTCTCTAAGGATTTTAGGTAGCCCAAGTTAAGCTATCTTTTTTAACACCTAAAAAGTTGGGGATATGGGTTTGTCTCCATTTAAAAGCTGTTACATTAATGCTTCCTATACCATAGACTGTACAGATTTTTATGCTACCCTTTAATTCATTACTTTGTATCAGTACACATCAAACTGATTGTATATGGCTATGGACTTATATTTATGAAGAGTTGGTTAAGAAAATGAGTGGAACAGAAAAGACTTTACATGCACCCCCAATCTACCTACCTCACATGTCTAAGTATTTTGAGAGAAAATACACAAACTTACGTTTCAAAGACAGCAAATACAAACAAGATGACAAAGAAGAGAACGTTGAGTGCTACCACAGCAACATGGTCAACGTTTCCTTCTGTGTCCTGATCCAGGGCATCATTTTCTGCAACAGAACAAAAGAATTACCTAAACTGCAAACTGAGCTTTTTTTGTACCACCACAAATTACAAACAGTAGTGATTTTTTTAGTTTCTCAAGTATTTAACATGCAGGTTTGTGGGCAGCTAACCAGTTATATTTTGACAGTCTAAGTTTTTAAATCAAAATCGAATTGTTGAAACTTCAATTCTTCTGACAATTAGAGAAAATTATTTCCAAATTGGTTACACCATCCATTTTCCTAGTGACTGACAAGTCGTGAGTGACAGCAAAATAAGCAAACTACTTTAAATATCTTATCAATGGAAATCAAAACACTTGTTGCTCTTGCAAGGTCAAAGCTACACAGAAGAATTCTCGGTGAAAATCTGGAAGGATCCAGACAATTTTTTTTCCTTCTTTGCTACCTGACAGCACTAGGGATACAACATGGATGTGAAACAATTTCTGGACCAGTCAGAGAGCCTATTGGAAACTTCAAGTTTCAATTGGAAACTTCAAGTTTCCAATGCATCAGAATACTTCTAAATGCTTAATAATAAGAAAATACTTCAAAATTATAATCACACAAGAAGTTTTCAAGAAAACATAGGTACCTTCTCCTTCAGAATTAATACTTTTGCACTGCCGTCCCATGTCATCTACTCGATGCTCCCTAGAAATTTAGAGCTGTTTTCATTAATACACATATTTATTTAATCTACTGTTGAGTCAAGTTTCTATTAAAATAATTGTAAATGGCATCATCTTATATGAGAATGATTCCCAGCTCCCTTAAACATCATCTGTGGAGCTTACATTTGACTGCAGGGAACACTACCTTGTTCAAGAAAGAAAATATTCTAGTGAGGGAATATCACTTATCCATATGCATCTACAGTAATGGAATAATGAATAAAAATTACCCCTCAAGATTCTTAAAGGAAAGACAAAGACAGTGAGATTCCTACAGACAAGCCAACCTTATTTTGCATTAGATAAAAAACATGAGCAGGAACCATCAACACTAAAACTATATCAAGGCTAAGCTACTCGTCCACAAGCTTTAACTTGTTTAATCAATTTACATTCTAACTGTTAATATCACCATGATTGGTTTATAAGCATAATGAAAATATAGGTATCAAAGAATGTAGAAACACTGAAAAAATAAATAATGGCTTATAGTTTTAGCACTCCAGATTTCAGTTTATTTATCACTTCTATAAATTACGCTATAAATTTATGTTATATTTATGTTATAAATATCACTCCTATATATTATGCTCCTCCTGCTGAGCAGCATATTCTTTGCTACAAATTACCCACAAAAACAAGGTCAAATTTTTTTTTTACTTGATTACCTGAATATAGCAAAGATGAGGACAATATTAATAACTCCTAAGAGAGCTCCAAATAAAACTGGTGTTGTATACATGTTCAGCTGAAGACGAATTAATTCCCATGTTACTCCTTCTTCTCCAATAAGTGTAAAACATGTCTGAAAAACTTCAAAACATAAATGTAGTGTGAAAATCTTGAGAATCATTAATATTAGAACACATGTAGAATAAACATAAAAAAGTGGATAAGCAAAGTTGTTCTAAGTGCCAAATAAAAGTTTAATATTATACCTGTCAAACCTCTTACATTTTGAGAATCCTACTCTAAATGAACTGATGGATGCCAGTGGGGTCTCAGCTAGCCAGAAAACTACTTGGGTACATACAGATACACTGTATAAATAACATAATGACACTTAAAAGAACTGAATTCTGAGTGTACGGGGGGTTAATTTTCTTGGCAGAGAGCCAAGAAAATGTTTCTCTTCCTCCTACATGAAAAACCTTGGTCCTGGGAATGGAGTATTCCTCGTGCTAAGGGCAAACTAGAGAGAAAAGAAGCGTGTGTGGAGGGGGTTAAAATTAAAATTTAAACTGGGGCAGTGCAACTGGACTAGAATGTTTCATTTATATTGGCATACACGAGTATTGATGACTATTTATTCAATTCTGATACCATTGACCAACTATGCCTTCATATGCCCACCATACAGCTGCTGAGGATTCCTACTTCCAATGCCCAATTTCATCCTAATAAGCATTAAGAGAAGTGAGGGAAGAGGATATGCCTTACCTGGCCCTAATATGAAGCCAACTGCTTGGCAGGCACTGGTGTTGGCCATGGCACTTGTTCTTTCTGTAAGAGAAGTGGCACCCGCAATATACGACCGAACTACAGCCACATTTCCTTAAAAAAAAAAGAACAACAAACCAAAACCAAGGAAGTATTCATGTAAATATTAAGCTGTACTGTTAAAATCTCGAGTGACATTTATTTTAGGGTTTTTTTCCTTATTTTGCAAGAAAACAAAAGCCAGAACTCTCTAGTATTTTTACTGCTGGTACTAAAATATGCCGTTAACTATCTTACATGAGAGACAGAATGTAATAATTTTCAGAAAAGTAAAATCTGCTGTGGTTACCTGCTCCAAATCCCACGAGAGCACGTGCAGTCAGCATGTAGTATTTGTTGTGTGAATGGGGTACATGGACATAGGCATAGAGACAATTAGCAGCTACTGAAATAGCAGTTGAAACGACAAGAGGTTCTCTCCTGGGCCTGTAATTGGACCACAAGCCAAACAGGGGAGAGGCAACCATTTGGCCAATGCTGTATGAAGCTATAATCCAGCCCAAAAAACTCGCGTCTGCTGTCGGATCAATCTGCAGAAACACATTAATCAATACTGTGGGTGAAGTATTAACAGCGTTTCACATTATCAATAACACTCTTTTAGAATTAGGACCTGGAATACCCAAGACTCCATTCTGTAATACTTTGTCCGAGGCAATAAACCTCGGATAACTCTCTGCAGCAATGCACCAAACCAGTAACACATGCCTGGCTTCGGAGACTGGAAAGGGCTCACTTGCAGCAAACTCCAATAGTTTTTGTACAGCACTGCTGATGTTCTAGGCTACAGACATAACTTGAGCAGTACAGTAGACAGTTTACATGCCAGGAACAAGGGATCACTTCAGTCATCTCTGCACATGCCTGAATCTGTCCTGATTTACAAGGCTAATAATGAACTTTTTCCTGGAAGAATTCAGCGCCAGCCTCGCTTTTAATGATACCTCTCGGACCCTGCCCAGGACATGCTCTTCCAGATTTGCATTTGAAACTGCCTTCTGCAATTCCAGGGGCAGTAAAATCCTAGTACAGATTAAAGTTTTAGAGACTTTCATGCCACTTTTAACAACGCAACAAAGAGGTGAAAAAATGCCATACTAACTAAAACCACTATGCAAGAGCAATGGTACTTCCCTGTTAGAATATCAAGATCTATGTGCAACAATGTGACATTTACAGAGCAACTTCTACCTCCAGCTTCCTTTTTTTCTTTATTCCCCTACAATATGCCGTCAAGTCCTGTGTATTGTGTTTTAATAAAGAGATTTCTATTGATTCACTCTCCAAGAAAACAGTGATATGATATTGGAAAACCAAACATTTCTGGATTATGATGTACCTTTTATCAATTCAGGAAATCAACCGACCAGATTTTAAAAGAAACAATAAAAGCTGTCTAAGTGGATGGCAGAATAAAAGTCTCTTATAACCACACACTTCCCTTTACTTTTTCTTTTCCTAATTAAAAGCCCAAGTTTTGTATCACTTACTTTCTGAGCACGAGTTTTCCTGTTCTTACTAGTTAAGAAAAACATATTTACAAACCTTTTGGAGATACGGCCACACAGACATAATTACAATTGAGAAACCTGTAACACAATAAAAACATAACTGAAGTCACTTTATTTGCCATTTTTATCAGTAACTTGCTTTACTGAAACAGTTATTACAGGTTCATTCTTACGCCTCTACTGGCTGCTGCAAGAGAGGAGCCCCGAAGAGGAGATACAAGGACTGCCTGAAACAACATCTCAGCCTTGGCCATATTGATCATCATCACTGGGCTACTCTGGCCTCCAATCAGGAGACATGGAGACACAGTATCTATAACGCTGCTGCTTCTTTTGAGATCACACAGAGAATCATTTCTGAGGAGAAAAGACAACGCAGAAAGATCCGAGTCTTGCCAGTACCACCAAAGGAGACTTTCCGCTGTGCCTTTTGCAACCGGACTTGTCTATCTCACATTGGCCTTTTTAGCCACCAACGTGCTTGTAGCAAGCGTGGGTAGAGTCCTTCTCTAATCTTCGTTTGTGAAGCCTGGCCGTGATGATGGAAGTGTATTATAGTCTAAACCTGTACATCAGGCTGTCACCTGAAAAAAGCATTACGTGCTTTTTTCAAGGAGTGATAATTCCTCCTAACAGGAGGAATTGTTTTTAAAAGGTCATTTTATGGGCGCATACACACTAAACAAAAAAAACTCCCAATGGAAAGACAACGAGGTCCCCAAAGTAGAAAGAATTTCTCGATATACTGACATATCTGTATTCATTAATCAAAGAAATTTTACTTCATCAAATTAAAAAAAGTTACTGATTTTCAAGATAATTTCTAAGCCCACAGAAAATCACCACAAGTCAAAAATCAACAGAGTTCTTGTTTCCAGGGGGAGCTATTTAGGAATAAAACGGTAATTTGTTCTGCAGTGGAGATGCAAAGTCCTGTAGGAGAAAACAAGTTTTGATATATATCTTGAAATAGATAACACATATTCCCGTAAAGATCTTCCCTCTCAATAACTCTGCATTATTTGTTTTTGATCCCTGTAAGTTTCACTTTGAATGATAAAAGTGTGACCTTTGTTTTGTTCAGTTCTGAGCAATAACCTTACCTTGCCACTACCTTTCACCCCAAACTATAATAGAGTCATAAACCACGGATTTATGTAATATGTCACTTAGTCTAAAAACAGTTTTATAACTTAACTCATGAAATGTAACTTTGTTTGATTTGCTAGTCATATCTTCTCTTCTGAAGAATCACAAAATGCACCTTTTTGAGATTATAAAAGAGCAGTAGCATTAAAGAAGCTACGTAGTTGAAACCTAAAATACCCTGTAATTTTCAAACCAAAGTATATTCATTAAACAAGTAACACTGAAATCCACGTGTTTACTCACCTACACTACTGAGAAACATCGTAAGGTACATAATCCAGATGGATCGCCACCTGCTCTTATAATGCTCTTGAGTTTCCACAACATCCCTGTTTTCAAACCAAAAGTCAAGAGAGAAAGATATCATTATCAGATCCTCTTCTAGTTGGTCCCACGGGACATTGAAAACATTTTTCACAAACCTCTTAATACAGTTGTGTGAATCGTTATGCAGGAGTGGATTTCTGCTCAGCAAAGACTACAAAGAATTTATTTTTTTCTGAAAAATACTAGACTGACAAATTAAAAAAATAACAGAAATGCTGTCACGTAACAAATGTTACACAAAGAGATCTTTATCTAGAGAGGTCTTCAATTCTGCAAACTCTTTGTATAGACACTTTGGAGCATCACAGATGTCATATAAAGGCATTAAGAAGTGTATATTAAACCATAAAACCCCAGACCTGTATCCACAATTGTGACCTTGAAAGAACCACAAAACTCAACAACTAGTGATTTGACTAAAAGCTATGGCCGGTCTGTTCTCACAATGAGAAAAGAACAATACAGTGTAAAAGCTACACTGTGTAAAAGATAAGCTGAAGACTGTAAGGGCTGGAAAAAAAATTAAAATACAAGTTACAAACTTAAAATAATCTCTGTTCAAAAGATGTAGACTTGGGTTATAGAGGCACGAACAGTTTATAAACACAGTTTATCTAAGTCAGGCATATTTAGGCATGTCTGCAATTTTAATGTAACTGTGACTAACACTAATAACATATTACTAGTATCTTAGTATTATACTAATCACAGCATGATTTGTATACTTAATTCTTCAGAAATGTTTACAGCATTGAAGTGCCTTGGCTCAATGATACTTTAACCACACAAACGAAGTTTCTAAATGTACTTTGCCATCTTATTGCCCATCACGGATAGGGAGAATTCTGCCAAACACTCGCATATGCTGTGTTTGGTTAATTTTGAGGCCTTAGTTACGTCAACCTTAAAGTCTGAGAGCGTTTCAGCATAGACCTTAAAGCAAAGACCCGCTCAAGTTTTGCTGTCAGAAGGAAAAAAAAAAAACAACAAGTGACCAACTCCTGCCCACACATGAAGGCTGATATTAAACACCCAGACTTCTGCACCACTGTTTCGGTGTTTTCTAGGTACTTCCCAAGTGGGTTCGTGTTTTTCTACGAAGAGAAGGAACCAGCCCCCGCCGCGCTCCCGCTGCCGGGCCTGGGACGCTCCGAAACCGCGGATCCAGGCTCGACAGCGCCTGGGGACGCCGGCTGGGTCATGTTTATCCTCCGGCTCCTCTGCTCCTCTCCTCAGCTCCTCCGTGTCCATCCCCCGGGCCGGGAAGCATCCTCAGGAACCGGGCTCCCCGTGTGGGGCGGGAAAGGGACTCGGCACCCACGGGCGGCTCCTCGGGTGACTCGCCGGGGTGTCGCCCCAACGCCCGGCGCCGCCTCAGAACAGAACGAGCCCCTACCTGCTCTCCTCCTCCTCCTCGCCCTCCGCCGCTGCCTCTCCGGCCCCGAGCAGAGGCTCCTTCCCGTCCGCAGCCGCCCCGGGCGCCAGTCCCGCGGCCGCCATGGCC
>VXAY01006252.1:979695-1002328 GCA_013399855.1 Oxyruncus cristatus
GCCCCAGAGGCGGGCTCGGGGTCCGGGGGGCTGAGGGGGCGGAGGGGCCGCGGGTTTCCGTGTGCCGCCTCCCGCCGCCCCTTCCCGGGGGCGCTGGGGCAGTGCTGGGTCCCTCTGGGGCGGGCCTGGAGGGATTTGGGTTTGGGAGCCCCCACCTGCAGCCCCAGTCAGCGTCCGCTGAGCCCTGCGGGTGCAGGGAGCTGCTCACGCCCCTTGGTTCCGGCCCCCTTGTTCATCCTCAGGCTCCTCTGTGTCCGTCCTGTCGTGTGGAATCATTGAGAGGCTTGTACCTGATTTGTCGCCGTGGCTTCTCTGTGATTTCTTTGGTTTTAAGCAGTCATTTCTTCTATTCAAGAAAAGGACCTTAAAGGTCCCTTAAAGAGATGTTTTTAAATAAAGTCGTAGAGTAGGGAAGTTAAGGGTTCAGCCTTCTAAAACAGACTTTCGCGGCTTTTTCAGGTTGACTTTTTGTTGGGAGCTGTTTCACGTCCATTTATAGTATGGAAGCAGCACTCTGGGCTGTCCTTATGTACTTTCCAGGGGTGTTCTTGTAGCTGAAGTTGCTTGCACTGGATAAAAAGAGATGGCTGACGTTTTATGTGTTGGACTTTGGATGAATTTTTTGTGTTTCTTTCAATGAAATAAATGTGCATGCCAAAAATTTATAGTTAGTGTGCAGCATGAGGGTTCTGGAAGCAAAAACTCTTCCTAGAGTAAGAGCCTAGTTATAATTTATTTCTAGTTTTCCTTGTCGTCTTCTCTGTAAAACACAATTTTAAAACGAAGGGGGGGTTTTTAGTGGAACATTTCTTAGTGTGGTTTTTTTTTTTATCTGCTGCAATTTCCACTCACAACTCACAATTGTGTAAAGCTTACCATGATAACGAGATACGTTCATTCGGGATTCATTACCCAGATAGTGGCTCTTGGGCTACAGAACTCCGCAGCGTCTTTATCAGGTCGTTGCTTCCAGCTGACCTGTCTTACAAAGGGATCGGGAGGGGACAGGTGTGCTGTCAAGTGGTGGAAATCCAGTCGCATTCCGAAACGAGCTCTGCTGATTCTTTCGTGAATTTCAAACTCTCACTACTCCAATACGCTCGTTAATGTGAAGTTATGATCCTTCAGCCTCCAACAGTTGGATTTGCCTTTTCTGACAGTAAAAGGGTTTGTAATTGCCTTTCCATGTAGGTGTGGATAGGCACTGACTGAAGCATTTCCTACCCTTTTGTTACTGCGATTAAAAATTTGGGAGGATGGCCCCTGTTCTGTCTCAGTAATATTTCTGAGAAATTCTGTACAACATACTTCATCTACTAGGAATGTTTTTTTTGTTTTAGTGTTTCCTGTACTCTTTCCAGTAGTGGTTTAATCTTGATTCTGATTAATTGAAATATCCTGAGTTACTTCAGAGTTTTCATTCAATCAATGAAACAGAGGATGAGGCAATCCTTTTGCCTCAATCAATGGTACATTTAAATATAATGCACTTGTCTAGAAAGTTGTTCTGGCATTCTCTTGGAGCAGCAGATGGCTCATCAGGCCAGACTTTGAACTCAAAGCAAAATCCACGTCTTCATGTTTTCTCTCTTGGTTGGCTTTTATTTTGGAGAGGATTTAAAAACAAAAGGAACAAAATAACAATCAACCAAACAAAACATGCAAGGCTGCTTTGTTAAGCGTCAAAACACCAAGTTTCCTTTTCACAATTGCTGGCAAGCAGTGCACCGATAGAACTGCAAAGCCAGTTTGATAGTGTATTTTTGACAACACGTCAAACACACAACTCTTGTGTGTGCTCGCTCTGAACTGCCGTCTTCCTCACAGAGGGCCCACTCTGTTGCTGCTCCCGTCTCCACCACCCAGTTCTCTTCCAGCCCCCTGAAAATACCAAACTATCCCCGTGCTCCAAAAAGCAGAGGAGAGACCTTGCAGTGGTCAGCAAATATTTCCCATCTGACACCCCAACAGCACGTGAAATGAATGGATATCTCCAGGGCGGGCGAGGAAAACGATTATATTGAGGCTGTGGTTCTGTTAGACCAAGCAGATATGGATCAGAATAATGAGATTACACAGTCAGCTGTTTGGGTCTGGTGGAGTAGGAACTAACAATTTCTACATTTTTAAAACAGAAGGTCCCTACTTTGACTTGCTGGTCATTTCATGTATTTATTTTTGCCCTGTAATAACTAAACCGCCCTAGGGACATTGTGGCTTTCTAAGATACTTTTTCTAGTATTCAAATACCTTAAATTGTCTATTATTTCTGCTTTGATAGTAACTTATTCTAGGTGTTAAGAGTTCTCTTTTTTTCTATGTATTGATTTTTAAGTATTGACTCTTTAGAACTGCAGATTAAATTACACTATTTTGGGGTGTGATAAGGTTATTTAGTCCATTTAGTATAGAGGGATCTGGAAATACTAGAAAATTACTGAAATGAACTTATTAACAAAGTCTTTGATTTTTAAATCTGTTGTTTCCTTAGGTGTACACAGATCCTGGACCTTTTTTTTAATTGAATAATCTGTATCCTGCTGACCAAGAAACCAATTTTGAGTTCTCCTTTTTTTTGTTGCGTTGTTTTTTTTTTGTTGTTTTGTTTTTATCCTTCCACATTGGAAGAGCTCAGTAGTGGCTCCCTGTTCACTTCAGTAAGTATTGCTTTGAAAATAACAGCTTGCCCAAAATCTCATTGGATTTAGCTGTATATGAGTATTTACTGAAAGAGAAATGATACTGGCAAGGATTTGGATGGTGTGATTTCTTTCCTGAAGGGAGTGGCAGGAGCATCACTTTGAAAACCCAAAGAAATGGAGAAAATTGGAAATGAACGGATAAAATAAGGATTAGGATATGTGAAGACAAAGTTACAAAAATAAGCTTTCTCTGCAACAGTGACTGGAACTACGTTTTCTTTCTTTCTTATAAATGAAAAATTAAGAATGCAGAAACCAAAATAAGAAACTGCTTTCTGTTGTGGTGAATGAACTTGCCACTCATGTTAAAAACCCATTTTAACTGTCTTGTTTTCACCTGTGCTTTTTTCTAGATGTCAGTTTGCTGCTAATGGGTGTAAGTAAATTAGATGTCTTATACAGAAAGCTCCTCCTCACTAAACTTTTCATCAGAGGATGGGGAAAGCCAGAGGATCTGAAAAGGTGACTTGTTAAAAACAGCAACATAAACAGTACTTTATATTAAAAGAAAAAAAATCCCAAACCTTGAAGTATAAACAGTTGTTACTATCCTGTAATTAAAATACCAAAAGTATTCAAGTTTGTTTTGTTCAGGAAATCGTGTGTTTCCATACCAAGGGAGTAACTGGATTTAAAAGAAGTCTTAAAGGGATTTGCTAAATGTTTCTGTTTAAAGAGGCTCTTCTTGAGAGAATGGGCGTCCAATTAAATTTTTCACTTATGCCTATATGATGCCATACCTCAAACAGCATCTCTGGAAGTGTTCTGTAAAACCTTGCTGAATATCTGTAAAAGAATTGTTCTGTTTAACAATAAAGAGGATCTTGCTATCATTCTGTAACTTTCTAATGAGTTTTAAAAGTGTAAGATGTAATCAGAAGTTTCTCTCATAGCCCAAAGCAGTAAACTCTTTCTTTTTAGATGTTTTGAAAATAAGAAAAAAATGTAAGTACCCCTCAGTTTTTAAGTATTTGGTTATTTTTGTTAATTATTATTAAGAGTAACACCTGGAAGTTGAGGACTTGTATTTCTTCAGTTTAACAGTGAAGTGACGGAATAGGTGTATATTCTGCACTGTGCAGTATTTAAATAGGAAGTGATAAATCTACATTTAATAAGTTACTTTTTACGTATTTGAAAATCAATAAAGAGAACTTAAAATATCGAAATAAGATGTTGTGCACTGTTGATAGCAGTGGAGTTACGGGGGAGTTGATTTTTGCGTTTAAGTTCAAGTGAAAGATCTGATCTAGAAATGGCACCTGGTTTGCTTTGTGTGTCTGCCTCCAGTTGATTTTTCTCTGAAGTGGCAGACTTTCCTGCAAAATGAGAATGTTGGCTTTTTAAAAGGTTTAGTTTGCTTGTGTTGGAATAACCCAGAAATGTGGGGTTTATTTTGATTGCAGCATTTCTGTATTCTATTCTCCGTGTGTAACCAAAATGGGACATTTTAATGTTATCAAACCCGAGGTGTAATCCAAAGACTTATGTTCGCATCCTGGATGTGAGGAAAGTTGATATCCTAATGCTTTGTCCTCCTTAGCAAGAGTTGAAATTCCTCAACACATGCAAGACTGAGCCTTCAATAGCCTCCTAGCTACAGAAAAAACCCATAAATGAAGTATTTTTAGAGGATTTAGTGTCAAACAAAACATCTCTTCATTTAGCTTGCCCTCCACACTCAGTGTCTCATACCTTTACCCTTATTTTCTCAGAAATCTTTAAGGCACTTGCTATTCTGGATAAGAAAAGCAAAGGTTATATAGTGGAGCTGTTTTTGATGTGATGGTAAACTGGATTTTCTTTCCATCCATTTGGGGTTTTTCCTGGTTTTGGCAAAGTGAACAGGTTGTTCCCCTTACACTGTTAGTCTGTACTTTTCACCCAAAACTGTTCCCGCTGATCACGTAACATGTATTTGTGACCATAAGAATGAGCAAGTTATTCGTGGCATAGAGTATTTAGGGTTGAGAGGGCCAGTTTGAGGGCGTCTAGTCAAAATCCCTGTTTAAGACAAAGCTCAATTTTGTTTCTTCAAGTCAATTGTCACCTCATTCGTTTGAGTTTTAAAAGTCCTTTGAGGGTGAAGATTATTTATAGTTTCCCCTGGGCGATTTTCTCATGTGCTCAACTGTGAAAAAAATCTTTCACTGTGCTCCAGTGGGAATTTGTTACATTGCAACCCTCAGCCATTGCTTCTTGTCCTCTCAGTGTACATCTCTGAGAAGAGTTTTGTTTCTTTTTTTCTCTGTGGCTCTGCAGCCCATTTAAGTAGCAGAAGAAAGCAACTAGATTTGCCCCTTAACCTTTTGTTCCCCAGCAAGGTACTTGAGCCTGTTTACTTTAACTTAAAAGCATCCTTACATACCTACCCTATGGGAGCCTGATTAATATGGAAAGCTGGCTTCATAACTTACTTTCTTTATGGCTTACTGTAGCTCCTGACATTTTATATAAATATGTCTTCTCTTTTTTTTTAGATTAAAAGCTGAATTGTCTCTACTTGTTTCCTTTCAACAGAATATTTGAATTCAGAAAGATTATTGGAAACAGGGAAACATGCCAGACTCTGGTTTCTAAAGATTATCCAGTGTTTATTGACAAGGTACTTAAAAGCAAGATATGATAAAATGTAACTAAATTTGTTTTCCTGTTGGTATAGGAAGGTGAAATAACTTGGTACTTAACAGGCTGCTTTTATAGGCTACTAGCAGAGAATGAAGGGAACTGAGAGACTGTGTCTGTACAGATACTGTTTTATTTTTTTTCCCCAGTAGTACAATAGTTGGGGAGGGGGATATCAAATATTAAAATTCAAAAAATGTTCAAAACTTAGTGTGTGTCTAAGATGGGAGAGCATTACACTTCTCCTTGATTCCTGTAAAGGGTCATTTAATAAAAGCAAAGTTGGAAAGAAATGTTTTGCCTGTGTTGATAACTTGTATCCCTGTATTTGATGACTAGACCTCAGCTTCGGTTTTATTTATGTGAGTTTTTATGCTCTAACAAATTCTTCTACTTTAAGAGATTTGATTTCAGAGCAAGTTAAACACTGGTATGATTTATATTGCTATCATCTCATTCTGTCTGTAGGTTGAGGGGCAATCCGACTGTAAAATCCTTGAGGGGCACTTCATTTCCCCCTTGGCACATTGTGTCCCAGGTATCCTGCCAGTTGAATCTCTTGTAGCAAGGTAAGAGAAACAATGAGTTTTTTAACTAGTTTCCTATCTGGAATTAGTGCTGCAGAGAAGTCAGACTGGTCTATATTTATAGACTTACGGTTTTATTTATAGACTAATTTAAATTTTAAGCTAATTTATTTCGATGCAAATTATCTGTAAAATATTTCAGAAAGTTTTTTGTGCTGATGTTTTGAAATAGATTTTGATTTCAAAAGTGAAAATAGGTCTTATTCATATGATAGCTTAATCTGTATTTAAAAAAAAAATCCATTAGCAAAGTATAACTCTTTTGGGTGGGGATTTTTTGAGTTTAGAAATTATATTGCACAAAGCCGTGTAAGACCCTGGTTTTTTTGAAATTGTTTGGGTTTTTTTCCCAAATGAGTGAGATACTGGAAATGAGGGGCAGTAGCTGTTTTGTATGAAGCAGAAGAGGCTGTGTTTATGAAAGCACGTTATATTGTATTTGAAGGAACCATTCCAGCTTTCCATTTACATTGAATACAAAAATATGGTATATGTGCTGAAGTAGCAAGTTCATTTAATTGTAGCAAGAGAATCTGATGCCTTTCTTACTTGGCAAGCCAAAAAAAAGCATTCTTACAGAAAGCTGGGTGATCCCTGACAGTGATGGTTTCACACTGGCACTGCTTTGGTTGGGGACTGGTTTTTAGCTAAACTGTCACGATGGATTTTTTTTCCCAAGCTTTGTTTGTTTACTAACTTAAAAATTAAATGTAAAAGTTTGTCAGCTGAAGTTGATACTGGCATTGTAAATTTTGTCAGTAATACCGGCTGGTGTTTTTGTGTGCTTAAGCATGTGACACTAAGGAATGTGAGAAAAAGTTTTATAGTCAAGATACCAGTTCTGTTCCACCTCTCCATTGGTTAGAGAAAGAAACCGTCTCTTTATTGAAATAATTACTACCATACTGGAAAATACAATATGCTGGTTGTTTCCTTATCTGTGTTCTCTTGCATCTTGTAGCCAAGTGATACCAACTGTTACTTTGGTCACTGTTGTGACAGTTTTGAAATGCTGTACAAATTTCCCTTAAGGTGGTTGTGGATTGTGTGAATGATCTTTCCTAGTGTTACACTGTTGTAGGTAACAGTGCTCCATCTTGTGGGGAAAATACTAGGGGCTCAGAAGTGATTTTTTTTTTTTCCCCAGTATTAGACTGTAAATACCTTAAGTAGCAGCAGAAAACGTTAGGGGTATAGAGTAGCTTTATGGTTTGTATGTTGGGAGTTTGGTTTGTTTTTTTTTTTTTGTTTTTTTTTTTTAATGTATTGCTCATCTTAATCTTCAATTTCAGCTGTTGTGCCTTCAGGAGAAAAATAACAATGCTGCCTAGGAGAACTGGACATGCTTGTTTAGGCTGCTCTTTATCTGAAGTTCCATTTCTCCACTCTGCAAAATTTAAATTGTGATGATGAGGTAGTAGTCTTTTTTAGGAACATGATCTTTCATCTTGGCTCCTTTTCTTGTTTGGCCTTTCTTCTGTCCTACTTTCAGATTCCTTTGTTTGCTGAATGTGTTGATGAAAAATGATGTTGCTGAGTTGCTGGCAGTTTGCCTGCATACATTACAAGTACTTTATTATGTGTTTTGGGATTTTTTTTAGATTAATTTCTCGTAGTGCAGCTTGTAAATAGATGTACTTACTCTGCTAAAATAGGTGTTTCTCACAGATTTCAGTTCATCATACCCAGAAGATGGAACAGCAAGCACAGACCCGTGTGCATTCATTTAGCAGGCACTGGAGATCATGTGAGTGGGTAAAGTGTAAAATTGATTGTTATTGAGAAATTAAAATCAGATTTTGTCTTATATGTATTATTTGTACATCTTATCTTTAGCACTTCTGGAGGAGACGGACGCTAATGGCAAGGCCAATGATTAAAGAAGCCTGTATGGCTTCCCTGTTGCTAGAAAATCCTTATTATATCCTTTTGTGGAAAAAACAGTAGTCATTATTAATGTTCTGTCCAGAAGGTAAAAGACTTATCCCACTGGTAAAATATGTACTTTTTGGATCTATTTCCAGTGGACTTTTCAGTGCATAGAAGCAAAGAAAGTATGACCACTGCACGAAACACAGTGTGGAACAGTAACGCAGTTAACATAATGAGCTACCTTTACACCAAGTATGGCTTTTCTGACTTTTTAAACAATGTATTCTGCAGCTTCTTCCTGTCTTCATTAAAGTTGTGATCAGAATGATGTGAATCTTTTAGCAGTGACTGACTGAGAATTGTGGATTCATTCTATTCCATACCGTAGGCGTGGTATGGATCTATTAACGGCAGAAAAGAAAGTTGCCTCTCCTGCCTTCCATTCTCGAATGCAATTCTTTGGTACCCCAGGTACTTTTGAGAAACTTACTCCTGGCACTTAAGATTTGAATTATTTTTAAAAAACAGTTTTGTTCTGTCATCTTCTGTAACAGCATTACTCTGTTTTATTAAATTTCTGGTCCCACTTTTTTCTTGCCCATACACCTGACAAGGGTAAGATGTTGTAAACTGCATTATCAAACTACATTGAACTTGATTTAGTGCCAGTTAAACCCTGGGAATGTAAGTTCCAAATTTCAGTTAATCCATGCTATTTATGTATGTGATTTATTTGATTTGATTTTTTTGCTCTGTTTTAATGACCATTTTTTTTATAGTCTTTTTTACTTTCTTTAACTGGAGTTTTTTACATGGCTGTAGAAAACCTAAGGATCAAATGTAAGTATTACTGTTACATTTTTGGATACTGTCTTTTTGAAATAGCACTGTTTATTTTCTCTCAAGGAGCTGAAAGTTGTCTGAACTCTGATAGCTTATTAAGAAAAAAAAGTCCAAAGAATGGACCACTTGTAACCTGCTAATGTGAAATTGTCTACTCTTTGCTAAACTACTTTGTTTTTTTGTGTTAGGAGATCACAGGGATCAGGAAAGTTTGCACGAGATGAACTTGCAGTATAGAGTGAGATGCAAACGCGTTCTGTGAATACAAGCAAGTGCCACCTTATTTTCCCGATTCACAGCTGCACATGTACAAATGCTGCAGTTATATTTCAGTCAACTGTGAATAATCTTTGGTCAGATAGTGTATTTCCCTGTTATTTTTGTATGTACATATTGCTAATATTTTGCTTTTTCAAGGTATTTTAAGCGTTTACTTAAATTTTAAGAATTATTTTAAGAACAAATCTGGTGTTGGTTGGTTTTCATGCAGTGGAAGCCATGCAATATTCAGTATTTGCTCCCTCAGATTTGTTCCCTCAGTTTCTTAAATGTGAATTTAGAAGCCTAATTAGGTGGTCCTGTATTTTTTTGCTTTTCACATTGTCCAAACCACAGAAGTATTAACAGAATGCCGCAGAATGGGTATCTGAGGCAAAGCTGTGGTTTTAGTCTCCCAATATTTCTTAAGGTCCAAATCCGAGTTGGTGTTTTAATCCGTTTTAATTCTAACTTGGACATTTAACCTGAGTAGAAGACACAGACAGGGTGATTTATGAAGGATTATAGGAAAGTGACAGGAGAGAGTGTGTGCTGGAATACATCCATTGGGAGGTTTATTTCCAGTTATTGATGATCTGATGCAGAAGAATAAATCTAGTAACTCTGTTCTCAGTTGTCTAGCATGTCATCTTAGTAGTTGTATGACGCAGAGAAGGATTCTTTCCAAGGGGGTGCACAGTCTAATACCCCAACAGGTAACCTCTGCAACACAGGGTTACACAGCAGCAGTGGTTTTAGTTAATACACTGGTAACAGTGTTTAATAAATACAGCAGCCTGGAGAGAGCTGAGGAATCTCATAACAAAGCTGTAGGAAAGAATTCCATTAGCCTGTAAATGCTGGTCTGCAGCAGCTATGTTCATTTCTGTGCGACTTCACAATGAGCTTTGTCCTTGTGCTTCAGAGTGTCGCAAATGTGACGGTGGCATGCTGGCAGGAGAGGCCAGGAGCCCTTTGTAACCTGGCTGTGATACTGAAAATACACAGTCCCCCTCCCCAGATTAGAGGTCTGTTATTTTTAGTCACTCTGATGGTTCAGCTGAATAGCTTTCGACTTTTTTGTGTGTGTCTTCTGTGTTTTAGTGCTTTGTAGTACACTACCTGAATTTCTCAGTACCGTGACAAACTTCCCACTTCACAGTTTCAGTCTCAAAGTGACACTGATGAGTACTTCCAAAGCTGACATACTGATTGCTCTTCAAGGTTGTGTGCAATTTTTCAATGATGTAAATAAGGTAAATAAGAAAATAAAAAAAAAAGATGGTGTATGTCCAGGAGTATATGTCTAGGACTGTGTCACTTTGAGTCTATTTCTAAAATATCTGTTATAACTTCACAGGACAGACTATTACTAATGAGACGCTAATGTTGATAATGTCTGTTTCCAAAAGACCAGGCTGTTAGCGATATTACATTAGAAACTTAGCAGTTGCGTATTTCTAGTCTGCATTTGGATGAAAAATGGCAAGTGCCAGAGAATCTGGACTTGCTTTTTCTCCTGTTGAATCAACAGAAGTTCAGCTGCAAAATTCTGTGGGATTGTAATTAAGCTTTGTGTAAAAGTATGTATAGAACGATGAGAACTGTCAGAGTCTGATCTTGGAAAATAAATCCTGTATTTTCCTTTTCTGGGGAGAAAAGACGGTCATGTTTAAAAAATGTCTCGGACCTGTTTGTGATGGGAGGAGCTCTAATTCTAGAATCGGCAGCTCTGTTGCACTGGCTAGAGAGAGAAGGCTATGGACCACTAGGGATGACTGGAATATCCATGGGAGGACATGTAAGCTTTTATATCTCCTGTTCAGTAATTTTTGTTTTAACTTCTCATTTGATCATGTAGCGTTCGGAAATAATTTGTTTTACAGTGTTTATCTCAGAAGTACTTTTAAAATAAACATTTAGAGTCATGAGAAACAAATTGTTGGCAATTCTCATGTTCTGTGGTGCTGAATTAGTATAAGCCTTAATAAGTAGTGACAAATCATAGAGCCATCTCCTGGCAGGCTTAATAAGAATATAAACTTCTCACATAATTGTTTTTTTTCCACAAGGGGGGGGGCAGCAATGTTGTCTGAAAGAGTCTGCACCGATCGATTGCTAATTCTCCCTCGTTTTCTCCATTCTTCTTGCTTAAACCTTTGTGTTGTAATACATTGTGGGAAATGCCCCCTCTTTGTAGGCATGTTGTGACTGAGGTGACTTTTGGTGTCAGTTCTGCTCTCAACTCATCTCTTTTTTTTCCCCCTGATCATCGGTATTGATCGGAGATTTCTGTAATGAGGTGGATAACGTTTTCTGTATGACGCTGTGCATATTCAGACTAATCCAGCAGTGATGCTTGAAAGACTAATACACAGTTAAAATATTACTGCTTGTGTCTCTACAGATTATGATGGGTCTGTGAGACGGAGGTGCAAAGCTTATTAAAACAATATACCTTTGTTTGTTTGTCGTTAGGAGCTAAGTAAATAATGTTGTTAATGGTAGAGTTTACTGAAAGGGAAATATTTTCACTTAAAGCAAACTTTATAACTCTTGAAGGTCGTAAATGTACAAAGCACCTTTGATTTATGTAAACGACACCCTGTTGAATCAACAACTTTTGTATTGTTCCTTCTTTGGCTTATTTGTGAGCTGTATTGGCCTTCTCAGAACTGGTATATGCAGCACTAACCATGCATGACAGTTCAAATGCTGTGGTAACAACCAAATTCGATATATAATGGTTACATCCAGCATGGGTGTAGAAGGAGGCAAGATCTGAGAAAAGTGGGTTTGGAAACTACTTTGAAATTTTTTTTCTTAGTCCAGGAAGATAAATTTTTGGCTAGTCCTGACATACTTACAGGACTTCTGGTACAATTTTAACCAGTGAAATAAATGATACTTGATGCTGATCTTCTATAGAATGTGTTTTACAAGGGAAGGTAGGCAGCCTTGATTCAGTTCTTCTAATGGGGAGAGCTGGAACAAAGAGAAAAGAAGTCAGACTTTCTGGCTATTAGAACATAGATATGTAGTGTTCTTGTAACTTTTTATTAATAAAAAATAATTATAATAGAATTATAGTTCAGTTGTATAAATCCCCTTATTAGAACATCTGGCACAGAGATGGGGTGTTTTGTATTAAGGGGTTCAGTTTAGAGCAGTAATAAAATAAAACTTGTCAAGGACATACCATATAGGGAACTTCTGTACCTTGAACTTAACCTGCTCTGTTTTTTTCTGGGATAAACAGAATATTAACAAATATGTGTTCTGAGAACTAATGTAAAAGTAATCATTTAAACTTAAAGGACAGAAAAAGAGTTCACTTAACAACTTAACATGCTGAATTACTTCTCCTTCATATTTTGTTTCCAGTATGCAAATTTCAAAAGTATAGAATTTTAAATAGCCCTTCTCATAGATTGCCTTTATTTTGCCTTGAAATAAACTTGCAAGAACTTGACAAAAAGCTTTATATATGTTTTTATAGCTTTAAACAACTAATAGCTTGTATTAATTTTTATTTCATGATAATTTATGTAATTGCAATTATAATTAATGGGGTTATAATTAATGGAGTATTTAGTTAATATTCCATGGGGAATTCTTACAACAAAACCCCATTCAGCTTGAAATGAATCCTATCCGGAGCAATGCTTATTAGAAAAACCACTGAAGAATAGATTGTAAGTTCCAAATAGGTGAAAGCATATCCAACTGCAACAACCCTTAGCTGCTTTGGCACGTGTACTTGATAGATACTATATAAACAAAGAAACTGAGGATGAGAGAGTTCTTTCTAGCACATTGTGAATTCAATATTAAAATGTGCAATAAGTGCCTTTGATTCTAGATGGCTTCACTGGCAGTGACAAACTGGCCTAAACCATTGCCATTGATTCCGTGTCTTTCCTGGTCAACAGCTTCTGCAGTCTTCACTACGGTAATTAACATGTATTTTTGTTAGTGTTATTACGTGGTAATCAGAAATGTGAGTTAAAAGGTTCGGGTTGGCCACAGGGGAAGTGAGGTTCCATCTTATGCTTTGATTTCAATAATTTTAAGCGCTGTCTGGGGACTTGGGCAGAATTCCACCGGGAGAATAAGTCACAAGGGGAAACAGATCAGTTCTGTCTGTGTATCGTTATTTTAGAACGATCTCTGGGTTTTACTTCTGCACTTGATGCTTTTGTTTATAATCTCAGGGTGTGTTGAGCAAGGCAGTGAACTGGAGAGAGCTCGAGAAACAGTATTTTACACAAACGGTTTATGAAGAAGAAATAATTCAAATGCTTGAATACTGTGGAGTAAGTATAGTTTATTTTCCTTATTTGGTTATATTTACATGTTCAAATCTAACAAATAATGTAACTTCTTTTTACTTGCGTTAAAAGTAGACAATTGTTAGCTAAAACACACCTGCATGTTGTTTCTTTATGCTTTCGATAAATTTAATCTTTGAAGGAAAACCTGAAAAATAAAGCTGATATTTTGGTTGTTTAGTGAGTGTTAAGTGTAGCCCTTGCTACAAGTTTTTTCCTGTGACCACACTTAATGTAATCTGTGACCTAAAATGTGTTCAATTGAAGTTCTAATAAATAACTTTTTTGTAATAATGACTTCATCTTAAACTAGTTGGTTAATCCTACTTTTAAGTGAGCAACCCTTAATAAGTGACCTGTTGTCTTTGTTTAGACAGATTCTTTCAAGATGGGACAAGATTTTGTTAAAAACTTCCCTGACAGTGTGCACAGTCTGGAGGATGTGGATGTTACCTCCAGGATATTCAGCCTTGAGTCCATGAGCACTACTGTATCTAAAGAAGCTGTTCACAGCTTTACCACAAATAAAAGTACTCTAAGTGCCTCTTCAGAAAGACTCTTAATACAAGATGCTCCTAAAATGCAGTGCATAAATCAAACATTTTCAACCAGTAGCAGTATCAATAAAAACTTAACCAGCCCACAAGGTCACAGGATAAATACAAGAAGAAAGAGTGACACATTACAGAGAGAATCCATAAGGTTCATGAAAGGAGTAATGGATGAATGTACTCATGTAGCTAACTTCTCAGGTATGTATCTATTTGTTTCAATGTGCATTTTGGAAAACTGGGTAAAATATAGTAGAAGAGAGGTATTTTCATAATTTTCCATGTATAAACCTGCTGACCCCTTAGCTGAAATATGGAATTGTTGTGAGCATTGTTCAGTAATGTCTTTGTACCACTCTATTTCCTAATTGTTTTTCTGTTCCTTCTTGATGGCCGACTAATGATGAAGTGAATTTAAAATTTGCTTTTCAGTATCTTTGCTCATTTCTCCTCTGCCTTGCTGTGCTCTTCTCAGATATGAGTTAGTGCAGATTTGTGTTATCTGAAAGAACAAAACACCTGTGAAATGTGAGTGATACCTAGAACTAATCTGCTCATCAGGTTTTTCAAGTCGCTTTCATAAGGCAGAAATCTCATACTGACTTCAGATGGAAAGTAGCCTAGCTGAGAACCAAGTTTGAATGACACTGCTAGACAAGTCACCAGTAAAAACACGCAGAGGTCCTTCTGGGATAGTGCAGCCTGGAAAATATAGTTTCCCAGGATGAGCATAGCATATAGAGGGAGCTGTAGCCCAGGCTTCCTTGGCATTTAGGACAAATCCTTTACCCTGCCTGCCTGCTTGCAGCAAGGCAAACAAGTGCTTGCTTCCTAGAGCTGCCTGAAAGGGTTCTCCTGGAGTGGAGGCTTGGAATTGCTTTTGTGGCAGTCCATTCAGACAAAATGGTTCAGCTCTGCGTGTACCTGCTTTGACTTTTGGTACTTAGTAATCCACTGGTAAATATTAAAATAAAATCCGAAGATCTCTACACTAGAGTAGATTTCTTGACTTGGATCACTGCTAGTCAGCTTTGTTTTGTGACAAATAGCAGTGCAGTGCTTTCCTTAGAGCTTTCAAAGTTATTTCAGCAGACAGAAAAAACCCTTTAAGCTTTAATCTGACATCTTGTTTATCTAGACTTATCCAGGTATCACTTGGCTAAAGCACTGACCTTTCTTGAAACTTAAGAGAATCTGTGATCCTAATGCACTTGTCAAAGTCAGGTACTCCTTCCTATCAGTAGTCTCTCAGGTGTCAGTCATGCTCCAGGAGACATTACATCCCCTGCCAGGGTATCCTTGAAATGTGGCTAGAGAGGAGCTTCAGAAAATCTGTCTAGCATTGAGTTTTCATGGACAGTGGAATGGAAGACTAGAATCTATCTTAGCATTGCATGGTCTCTATACATGATGAAAGAAGGAAGGGCCTAAGTGATTTGTGACACCCCATTGCCAAACATCTGGTTTGGTCACTCTTTATCATACCACATAAAGTTTTTTTTCTTGAAGAGAGAAACGTTCTGTGTTCAACATCATTTCGCTGTCGTTTTTCTCAACGTCATTTTGATGTTGTTCCTGTTAGTAATCTGGTTGGTGCAATTCTGGTTATGAATTATGACAGTGTGTTGGGATTTTTATGTTGCAGCTAAACCATGTAGGAGACAGAAAAGAAAGTGAACATATGCTGCACTTTGTCTGACCTTGTATGAAAAGTCTTTTTTCCTCTCCTCGAGGAAAAAAGTTTACATAAAGCTTCTACTCTGTCGAATTTCACAGTTCTTTATGCTGAAAAAAAAAGATCTCAAAGAACTGATGTGAATGCTGTAGAGTTTTGTTGATAAGAGGAAAGACATATCTCCTATCATTCCTCAGACTTGTGAAGTTTTCTGCTTTAGGGGAGGGAAGTGAATGTTTGTTTTTCTGCTGATAGCCTCGTAACTGTAACATCAAAACCAGATAAATTCTATTAAAGCTTAGAATAATTTACTTAATTTTTTTTTAAATAGCATTTTCGCAACAAAAATCTCGGTTGTCGTGTTTCTGTTTCTTACCTTAGATGAATTCAATTTTGATTCGTTTTTTTAGTTCCAGTTGACCCAAGTTTAATCATAGTTGTACAAGCTAAGGAGGATGCATATATTCCTCGTACTGGGGTACGCAGTCTTCAAGAAATCTGGCCGGGGTGTGAAATTAGGTATCTGGATGGAGGTCATGTCAGTGCCTACCTCTTCAAACAAGGACTCTTTAGGTAAGGTGAACAGAAAAGTTTAAAAATAGTCTAGATTTTATTAAAATATAAGCTTGCCTGCAAATGAGTAGTAGTACTTGCATGAATTCTTGCCCTATAATATTAGGTGTTGACTTTCTAAAGACCGTTCTATGAATCAGTTATATAAATGCAGTTCTGTTTTTAAAAAGTTAAATACTTGTGCTGTTAATTTTAAAATATAAGGAATTAGACTCTACATCCCATTTAGGCAGTCTAAGCAACAACAGAAAAGAATAGCACTATGTCAGGTCAAGGTGTACTGTCCACTAGTTTATTGGTATTTAAAATTTCAGCCTTATTTTATGGTAGTTCATCAAAACTTGTAAGTTGTGGACGTCTTTGACCCATTTTCTGATGTGTTTGAGTAGAAAACTAATTCATTAACATTTGCACTTGCATTATAGTTGGTAAAGAGTCCCACTCATTCCTGAAACATACATATATTACTGAATTGAAGTGAGAGATCCCAGGAAAAAAGGAAAGAGAAAACACTACCTGACATCACATTTTTATTGAATGCTGTTTTGAACTTGTGATAGCTATGTATATACATTTGTAAATATATAGAAATACACCCCTTCTATCTTCCCTTTCCGAAATTATACAAATGATCTTCTTTTTACCTTGTTTCAGACAAGCAATTTACGATGCGTTTGACCGGTTTCTTCAGAAATATGCTGTTTGAAAAATCTTCATAATGCATTCAATCTGATCTCATTTGTAATTCAGCCTACTGGAACTCATATTTGGAAAACAAGCTGCTTGCAACATTGAGTAGCCCCTGACTTTGGCTGTCGTAGGTAACGATAACCAGAACTGGTGAAGTACCAGCATCACTTTCATTTCAATCCAGTGCCATTCTGACACAGCTGCTTCAGCATTACCTGTGAAAAAAGAACGGCAGCGTTTGTCAGTGTTCCTGTACTTTGTGTCTAATCAAGTGGTGTATTCCTTGAACTCTGAATCAGTTCTGAATTGTGTGTCAGTGAAAAATAGACCAATCTAAGTATTGAAAGAATGTCAAATGTGCTGTATGGCTAAGCTGCTCTCTTGTGTTTAGTGTGTTTCTGGTTTGTTCCAGATACCTTGGTTTCCTCTTGCCTCCTTGTGCCCTTGCTACTCCCATTGTGTTGTACTACAGCTTTGCCAGCACTCAGCCTTGTGTGTTTGTCACTGGTTTTCTCTTCAATTACCAATTGAAAATGAGCTGTAATAGGAGGGGCAGCATCAAATCTTGCAAAAAGAGACTGTGACAATTCAATGAAAAGTGAGAGAAAGACGTTTTCATTCGGTACATCCATGAAGTTTTTGTGCCACTGAAATAACTGTGCCATTCCAGAAGGATCATGTAGCAATTCATCAGTCAGGTTCACAAAACTGGAATAAGTGAAAATCAAGTGTCTGGTTATTAATTCTTTACATTAATTCAGTTGGATAACATAAATTTCTAGATTTTTTTTTTTTTTTTTTAAGAATGGTAGAAGAGAGAGATTTCATCATTTTACTTTATAAGCAGTGGCTGTTTTTAAGCAGTTAAATCAATAGCAGATTATATGGTGCTATGAAGACCTGCTGAAAATATTTCAACAGAAGTCCTTTTTAAAGTACACGCAGTGCTAATACGCAAAATACCCTTTCATTGTATAATTTTAAAAATACAGAAGACTAAATATTATTAGAACAGTTAGGTTTGCTCCTTATTTTTCATCACTTGGGGTTTTTTAAATGAATGAAAAATAAAGAAATTCGGATCTTGAACACACTTAAGAAGATCTTCTTTTAGGATCAAATATGCCAACAAAACACAGTATCATATAAGGCTGTCAGGTAGTGACTGTATGTGGTATCTCTCCATGTCTTTTTTTGTGGTAATCTCCTGTAACATTCTCTTAAAGCCAGTTCGAAGAGAGGTTGAAAACTGAAACACTTCAATATTAATTTTAGTACAGTCACAACCAGGGTTACACTGAAACAAAGCTAAAATCCCAGCCATTTCTCAGGATGTTCAACTTCTGCACCTTTCCAATGAAGCACTTTTGATCTCCATGGTTAGTGTGAAGATTTTTAGTAGGCAGAGTATGGAGCAAACAAAGCTCGGTTTATTTATTTTCTTGAATTTTACTCTGACAGGACTAATAACTGTGAAGAAGTCATGGTTCACTTGAAAATCAGGAATGTTCAGGTAAAACTGACGAGCAACAATTCATAATAACCCAAATTATTTAAGATACAAATTTACTGAAAGTGCAAAAGAAGTTCTGCCCTTTCAGAAGTGAAATTGCTTCTTTCAAGTGGTTTTTCATAATTTCTTTGGACAGCATTGGCTTTGCATACATTAGGAGCAAGTGTGAAGTGACTAACATTTATAGAGTAAACACTGAATATTGGAGGGTTTGAATTCAAATGTAAGTAAGTTTACAAATTTAAAATTGACAGCTTGAATACTGTACTGAGAGATTTACAGGGTTTACAGTTTACAAGCTCATTTATCAACTAAGAGTGCTTTACAAGACCTCTCTGCTGTTCAGCAACTTTTGTAGCTCTCACATTTTAAATGTAATTGTGTGCTTTTTGTCCTGTTTCTGTTGCAGCTATGAGAAAGGGAGAGATGTGGTGGCAAGGGAAAGGGCTTGAATAAATGCAAGAGAGAAAAGACAGATTTTGTAAAGGCCAGGAGTAAGCACAAAAAAAATCAACTACGCTACAAAGTATAACATGCCAAAGTAAATATTTTCAAAGCGCACAATACTGGGAATTACACAACTGATGGGAACTTGACATCCTGAGGTTAGTGTTCCAATGGTATTAGTAACAAGGTTTAACTTATCCGAAGGTCATTCTATTCACAGATGAAGATGTAGGCCAGTTCCACTCCTGTTTGGGAAAACTAGTGAAAGACTGGTTTCTGACAAGAATGAGAAACCACACTTTGCTCTGTAGCTAAAGTTGTGTTGCCAAATATGAAAGCTCAGTAAGCATTATTGAAGAAATTTCTCAGGTCAGAGTAACAGGAAAAATGAGCTCTGTGGTCTATTTCTGCCAGTTATCAGACACAGGGAGCTGTTAGGTGGTCTGTGAAGGGGGGATTCTTGCTGTGTACATGTTTTTAACCTTTGGAAAATTGACTTTTTAAACCAGATTTTAAGGTTAAATCCTAAGAAAGTATAAATAATCCATTTTGATGTTAAATGAGAATGTGATTTTAATCCGGCAATTGCATGAGAGAAATACTGGAATAAGATTCCTGCACTAAATCCATGTAGCAGGTAAGCAATTCTGGATGTCTTAAACTTACTGTAAAGCTGGCCTTGGTGATTTTTTGGTTTTAAAGTTTTTCAATAAAAGTCCTAAAAAAACCAGTTTCGTGTGAAGGATTTTTTTTTGTTCTTTCTTGTTAACAGGTGTTCAAAGTGCATCTCGCTGTCATCCTGTGATCCTTTTTATTCCTACCAGAGCTGTAGCACAAGGAGAGCAGTTAATCTACAGGACGTGATAAAAGCTTCGCATAACAAACACTGGTACTGCTTTGATGTTTTTCTACATGCAGTACCTAGTAAAGAAAATAAGCTTGTATCAGCTAATTAAGATACCGTTGTGATTCCAATTTTATACTTGCCAGTGCCTTCATTGTGCTCGAATTTCCCAGACTAATTTAAAATCCTTTCTACTTTTAAAAGGGTCCAAAATACATCCAACTTCTGGCTGCCGTGTTCCAGGCAAGGGTACCATACTAAACTTGGAGCGTGTAGTTCGCTTTGTCTGCATTGGAAGGGACAGGCTCAGGGCAGAGCGAGAGGTTGGATCTGGTGTGTTATCCATGAGTAACTCAAGTAAACTCGTTTGGTGTTTTGTCCCCGTGCTTCTCTTCTGGCATCTGATCGTGTTCTGGAACAGAACACATCTGATAATGGTCAAATGGAGCTTCTTGTAATTTCTTTTCCCAAGGCAGGAAAAAAAAACCCAAAAAAACAACCAATCAAAAGGGACTTCTCAGGAATTTATTTTTTTTTTTTAGCAAGGATAGATCACTTGTGTTTTATTACTCTAGAAAGTCTGCAGAAAGGTAACATATGACGGAATGGAGTTCTGTTGCTTTTCCTTGTTGGAATGTCATACGCATGTATAGATATAGTCTCTAAAGAGTAGAAAATGAAAATCCTTGGATAATCTGCATACTATTTTGTCTTGGTAGTCGTTAACACTTTGAGGCAGCTATTTTTTAAATTTATTTATCTTGTTACTGGTTTTTTTTTTTTTAATGTTGATCTTAATTACGCTTGGTTGGGCAGGGAGGTTTCTTTATCTTAAACTGACAGGTTCTCTGTCAGCCTGGCTGTAATGATAAGTTATACAGTATGGAAAGGAGGTTCTGGATGGTCTGTAGGCATGTAATTCCTTGTGAAGAACTGTTACATGAGTAAAATGCTGCTATTTTATGGAATGCAGTAATTTGCAGTGTTTCCTGGTACACTTGGATACTTCCACACAAGATAAAACGAAAGCGTTGAAATGTGAAGTGTCTCATTAAGGATTGTTATTCTCTTGTAGTGTAAATCAACCCGTTTTCCAAATGTGAGTATTTTAAGCACTGTGTTTTACCAAAGAAGTCTGACTTCCTCTGCTAGAAAGTAACAAGACTGATGATACACAGTGGACAAAGTGTTAAGGGTGAGTCTTGGCAACTGTAAAAGCTTTTTCTATCCTCTTCAGGCCAACTCCAACCATAAAGGTTACAGTAAGAGAGTTAGCAAAACAAGGATGGACAAAGGCTCAAGTGCCATGTTACTGGTCACCTTTAGTGCTTTTTTGCCCCCATATAATTACCCCTTAATCAGTTTTCTTTTTTCCTGCTCTGTTCAGGTTCCTGCACTGCAATATTGCAGTGTTTCTAAAGTCCCAGCCAGCCTACTCATCTTGCTTCCTCATTTTCTAGCACTTTCATGGGGAAAAAAAGAAACTGGAGGTTTCTCCCCTTCTTACCAGTGACTTAGGTAGAGCCTTTGTACTTTCATATCACTCTAACCTCTGCTTAACTTCTGAGTTTGGGAAACCAAATCAAAGATACAGAAATTGTTTTCAACTGGTAGTGTGACTGATACTCCTGTTGTCAGGACTGTAGGCAATTGGCATGTCCCTGATTAGTAAACTTACGGCATGTGAAAAAAATCAAGTTCTTGGTGTCAAAGAAAAATGCTTCTAAGGGTTTGAAGATTTGCTGTAATTTTAATCATTCTACCTGTAATTTTAGTCATTCTACCTTTTTTCTTCTTTACTGACATAAATTTAAAAAGAAAGGATACACGTGTCACTTTCTGTACAAGTGCTTAGAAGCACTAGTGATTTTTTCTCTATTTATGAGAAGAGAAATTAATGTTTAGAGCTTAAATCTGCAATTACAGAAATGTGATACTTTCATCTATGTGGTTTGCTCCTTGTAGCATAACAATTGTAACAGATGTTTTAATTTCAAGCCTTTACCACAAAAGGTCATTAATTTTCAAATATCTTGAACAAAGCAGCAAACACCTGGGGTTTCTTTGTTTTTGAGGTGATCTGATCTTCTATCAGGTGATCTGATCTGCTACTGTACCCACGGAATAATCCTAAAATTACAGAATAATCCTAAAAATGTCTCAGTGCCTAAAGTATCAGCTATGACAGGCATTTGTTGAGTTTCTGGTGTGTTGTGGGGTTTTTCTCTGATGAAGGGGTAAAGCTGCACATAACCTCATTAGAGCAATGAATAACATTACTCCAAACAGAACATATTTTGCTGCTACAAAACCCAGGAAACTCAGCTACTTGTGACACTACTTCAAAATGTTTGCCTCGCTTTATAAAAGACTGCTTGAGAATTTGCTTAGTTCGTTAAAGAAGTGTTGGCTCTTTTTTTTTTTTTTTTTCTTTGAAAGCCCTTTTGTAAGAAAGGGATTAAACCAAGACACTGAATGAAAGAAATGGGAGAGGAACGGGTGTCTTAAGGTGTAATCAAGGAGAACTGTGGGAGCACTGGGAGCTGGCAGAGAGGGAAAGGGAAGATTAGGTGTCATGCTGCAGTGGCTTTCCTCATCCTCTGACCACAGTGCTTCTGGGATAATGCAGTGGCAGAAGTGTGGGAATAACCTCTAAATGAATCCAGCAAGCTTGGTACGAGTACACATGCTACTAGGAGATGATTTCTGGGAGACTTTAGGCAGAAAGGAGAAAGGTAGAAGAGAGATAGTGGGACGGTGAAGGTACCTGTCTGTTGGAATGTTTAAATAATGTGAGATTCCCTTGCTGCTGGGACTCCGGTACGTTCTCATGTACCTGTGAACATGTTCTCTGGGCTGTGCCACTGGACGTGCTGTACCAGGGAAGTCCCCTTGGCATCAAGGAAATGCGTTCATCCTCCTGGGGCATACTGAGACCCTCGTCGCGTTGTACAGGTACGGGCCAGGCCTGGAGAACGGAAACGTCCGAAAGGCCCCGGGAGACAGCGCGGCCCAGGAGCTCTCAGCGCTCGGGAGAGCCGCTGGTCCCTCCCCCGGGCGGGCGGGGCCGGCGCGGCCGAGGCGGCGCGGCCGGAGTGCCGCCCGTCCCCCGGCAGGGCCGC
>VXAY01006252.1:1002812-1032409 GCA_013399855.1 Oxyruncus cristatus
TTTTTAGTTAGGAACGAAAGGCGCGTGTTTGTGGGCAGCGAAGCCGGGCCCGGGCGCAGCCGGGCCGGGCGCGCTGTGTTTGACATACATGGGCAGAGGAGGGAGGCGGACGGGGCGGGGGGACGTGGGGACACGGCCAGGGCCAGGGAGCGCCGGGCTGGCTGCGAGTCCCGGGGCTTGCGAATGGTCTGACGGTGACCTCCGGCCGGCCCCTGGTGCTGGCGGGTAGAGCTGGTCACCCACTCGTCTCGTTTTGCTTCTCCTTAGAAATACTGCTTTGCCGCAGCGCTTTTTTTTTTTGGCTAATAATATAGCAAGGCCCTCGGAACGATCCGTCACTTCGTTTTGGTTTCCAGAAGATTTGGATTGTGGAGGCTTTAAATGTTGACAAAAGCGGGCAGTTTGCTTGCTTTTGGGATTCAGCGTGTTTATGTGGAAAGAGCGAGAGTAGCCACGGTTATGATTTTCTGGCCTTTAATCACTACATGTAAGATAAAGCTGCTTTATAGTCAGTTCACTGACTGAACAGGCGTATGGCTTTACAAAGTTGGTCGGCAAAGACCCGACTTGAAATTGTCAGGCTTTATGCTTAGGCTAGCAAAGAGTTCCTAGAAGTTAGCAGCTTCTTTGAGTATTGTTCTTGGCGGCAAGTAAACTGCTGACCTCAAAATAAGTATTTCAGCCTGCACTTTCTGAGAATTTCAGTCTCAGCACTTGTTCCTGAAGACACCTGACAAAGCTTTTTGTGATCTCCCAGTCACTTTTATCCTTGAGTTAAACGCATACTGCTTCACGAAGAGAAATATATAATTTATAGTTTCAAGTGTACAGGTCAGACAGACGGAAACCACATTCCAGACCACAAAATCTCTACTTACCTGCGGAGCAAACCTTTTGGCAACATATATGCTCATCTTTATCGTACTGACTGTTTTGTTTGTGTGTGCTGACACGCTCATAAGTACCTATTTATGCGGAGCTTCCACAATCCAGCTTGCTGGGCGGCAGCTTGTGGTCTGGTCCATTCATGAAAGAAGATTTGTCGTTCATCTTGTCATAATGAGACATCAGAAGCATTGGGAAAGCTGCTTTTGTTGCATTAGCACCTTGTGTTTCACCTCTGTAAAGTTTACTTTTCCATTAAAGATAAAGCACACGAATAGTTGTTGAAGGAAGGAAAAGGCAGGAGGCAGCAAGTTCATACACACACATTGTGTAGTTAATTTGTTGATTTTGGAGAACTTTACATTATTTTTCTCCTGCAAAAAGTTGTGCTTTCCATTTATGAAATTAATATTAAACCAAGTAGTTGCACTGGAACATATTTTTCAGTGGCCAAGTGTGTAACTGAGCAAATAAGGGAGCCAGTGTTGCTGGTACTGGCATCGGTGAAAAACATATACCAGGGTGTGTGTTTTGGTTTGACCACCACCAAAAGAACCGTGAGGTAAAAGAAAAAGCTGCTGATCGTTCCTGGCTGTTTGAAGGAATTGCCATGTGCCTCCACCTGCAACAAGGGATGTATTTTGAAGTAATTAGTTGCATGTTGGCAAAGCAAAATCCGTCACGCCAGGTCCTTGTGAATGTCATAGTATGAAAATTAGTCATGTGAAATAATAAGTGGATGAGCAGAAATACTACTGTGATGGAATGTAAAACTATCCGTAAAGAGGATAATAAAATGTAAAAGAATCTCACATCAAAGCAGTCACTGAATCCTGTTTGACTTGTTGATCCTGGCTTAATTTGTTGAAAGTGTCCTGAGAAATGCACATATGGTACGTTCAGTGATCATTACACACTTGAAAAAACTGACCCCAGTCTGTCATCTTTGGACTTCCAATTTAGGATGGGATTAGTTTGTAATAGAGGCAAACCTGTCTCTTGTTAGTGAAATAAACTGTAGTGCCACCTGACTCTAGAAGGAGAATGTAATGTAAAAGACTTAAAATTTGGGCAGAAGAATTTGGTGTTGTTACTACAGCCTGTTATATTTTTGTCTCAGATATGTTAGTAGGTTTTAATAGTTATAGTAAACCAAACACCCAATGCAAACATATCTAAATTGTTCATGGAATGTTCGTTACCATAGTGTTTCTAACTAAGCCTCTTGTTAAACTTCTCTTTCAAGCAGAAAAATTTCAGAATGATGCAGCTGCTGTTACATCCTGATTTGCATTAAACTGCTGGAGAAAGGAGTATTTATATTGTATCAATATAGAACTGCTAGTGAAATTAATAGGTTTCTGTCTAATTCAGGAAGAATTGTTTCATTGGAAGGGTGGTAGAGCACTGTAGCAGGCTGCTCTGGGAGATGGTGGAGTGTCAATCCCTGGAAGTGTTCAGGAAATGAGTGGGTGTGGCAATTAGTACCATGGTTTAGTTGACAATGTGATGTTCAGTCAAAGGCTGGGCTTGATGACTTGGAGGTCTTTTCCAGCCTTAATAATTCTATGGTTCTAGTCCTGGTGATTGTGGGCAGAGGGAATTAGATTTAGCATAGGCTGTCAAATGATGAAAGGTCTTTCTGTGATGTGCCTTCCTTGCCTTGTCTCCCTTCGTAGTGCCCAGCCAATATATTGCAGTAAGTTTTAGGTTCTTCAAGCTGAAACGGTGAATTACCTATCTGCCACGTAAATAATTTGCCCAGGATGAAGTTGTTGAAATAATTTTGTTTCAAAAGTTCTCCCACCTCTTTGTTTGGTGAAACCTCAAGCATTGCCCTTTTTTGTAAGGTTGCAGAAGGCGATCTGCATGACAGGTTCTCTAGTCTTCATGTGATTTGTGTAGCTGATGTGGGTCTCTAATGACATGACAGATAATTATTCAAAAATTGTTTATGAAATTTATGAAAATACTGAGCAAAATACTTGTGCTGATGAAGTGGTTAAAGTAGGTTTGCTTCCTGGTGTGCCTGAATGATGTAGTTAATTAAAATAAACGCACACTTCATTCCTTTATTATGTGCTCAGTTTGTCTTTCTTCATTGCTTTTATTTCTGGGCATCAAAGAATAAGTTTTATCTGTTTGATATTTTGGTAGCAGAACCAGTTTACTGTAGTGCTATTGTATAAATTAATTTGCTTTAGTGTGATAGGAAAACAGGTCGTAAAAGTACAGTTTAGTAAAGATATATGAGTTGCTAGGAATGGCAAGCTTTGGGTTAATAAATTTGTAAATTATCTGATTATCAGATTTTTTTTTTGAGTGTATCTAAGACAGGTATTCCCATTAGTTCTTATGAATACACTGAATGTTTTAACAGCAGCTTCTAAAAATTATTCCAAGAATTATCATAAGGTACAACATTGACAGTTGCCCCAGCCCTGAAGGGATTGAAAACGTGATCTTTACAAAGCTGCTGTCTGTATTTCAGTTGTGTATGACAGCATTTGTAATTTTGTATGGTAGGGTTTTTTTGGTTTTTTGGGTTTTTTTTTTGGTTTTAAACTTGTCATGGGTTCAGGTGGCTGGGTTTTTCGTAGTAGGGGGGCCACAGAAGTGATTTCACTTGGAAACTGCTAGAATTTTTGCTGCCTTATGAAGGGCCAATGATAACTAGCTCCAGGAGGGATTTACTGTCAAAGTAGTCTACCAAACCGGAGACCTTATGAGACAGAAACCCACCTCTCTGCGCTCTAACATGTGCTCCTTTTAGACCGTGAAACTTTGGTAGAAATTGAGTCAGAAGTTGCAGCTCTCTGTGAAGAAGCTAAGAAAAAAAAAAACCACGTTGAGAAACGAAATATAAGGAAAATAGATAGTATAGTGGTGAATCAGTCACGTATTGTGGATTTTTTTTTTCCCTATTGCGTGTTGTATTGAAAAACTGACCGTTTTTGAGCAGTGGAAGGCTGCAGGTGTCATAACTCATTGCCTTGGTTAGTTGTTCAAATGGTGTGGAGAATGTCAATCTTAATGTAGTTTTTGCTATAAAATGCTAGAACTATTGTAGAACAGGATGTTAGCATAATAACTGGGATTCTTTTATTATTTATCAGGCTCTTGGCTCTAAATCCATGCTTTAGATTTAGATTACTATATTCTCCAAGGGGTTATTTTGTCACATTTGGAATACTTTCACATTTATCTGTTAAAACAGTAGATTTAAGCATCGCTTACCTTTTTTAAAAATGGAATATACTGTCAGGTTTTAGACTGAGCATTGGAAAGAAAATGTTGTACAAGTTGATCAAACATGTTCCACTTAAGTTTTGAAGAGCTGTTTTGCTGGGTGATTTCAGCTGCCCCCTGAAGCACTTCTGGTATTTATGTGATGTTGTTCCTTCACAAAAGGAAGCCCACATGCAGTCCAAGTTAAAATAAAACTTGAATATTGTCTAGAAAGCCTTACAGCATAAACTGTGCTTGTATCTAAATTAGAATGTGTTCCACCTATTATGAATAGATTTTGCTTTCAAAACAAATAGCCAATATTATCCCTCCCTATTCATCAGGAAAAATTACTTGCTGCAAAGTTATTTGCAGAGCTTCAAACCATCCATTCTGAAGTCCTACTACTGTAAGTGTAGTTTGTCTTGTGATCAGTAGTACTTTGGGGATACATCTTAAGTACAGACTTTGCTGCTCTTATCTCTGCACAGCTATCCAGTCTGCTTTTCCTTCCCCGTTGTCATTGTCCCAGAGGATTGCTGCGGTTTTGGTGGTTCCAAAATGTATTTTTCATTTTTCAGACCTGTCATTCCATGTGTCTTGACATACTGCACTTGGCATGTTTGCACAGCCACGTCTTTCTACAGAAAATACCTTGTGGTAGGACGGTCTACTAAGAGATGCGGAAGAACAATAATAAAAACGGCTTTGAAAGCTGATTTCTGTTTTCATGTGGATGGCATCTCTACTGGATGGAGTTCAGTGATTTAAAGAAGATCATTGCCAATTAAACTGCTTCATCCTTGACTTTATTTAATTTCTCCCACACCCTCAAAACTCAGCTGAAACCCAGCAAGCAAAGCCATTGAAGATAACTGAATTCTTTTATCAATACATTATGCCACTGGTAAACATATTCCTTGTAGCATATGACAGAATAAACCATTTTAATACAGTTAGGTTGGAACAGTTAGTGAAATAGTTTATTTGGAAGAACTTACTGAATTCTGCTGGAGCCGTGTACTAAAGGTGCCATTTCTGGGTACTCAGCGCTGTTAACGTGATGTTGAAACCAGACCTAGAGTGATGTTAAGCACAGAGCTTTTATCTGAGCATAGTCTAGAGTAAGTTTTGCCTGAACTGTGGCTTTAGCCTCGTTCATGACAACAGAACAGATGTGACCTGGGTAAAACCTTTGAGTGATGAGTTACGTTCTTTTACTCTCCCACCCTCCTTTTTTGTTTTTCCTTCCCCTTTATCTTCGCTTTCGTGCTTCACACTAAAATACAACTCCCACGTGATAAGTCCTAGAAAGCCAGCCAGGAAAGATCTGTTCAATTTATTTTTGAGCACGGCTCTTTTGGGAGGACAAGGAACTCTGTGAATTTGTTGTCAGGTAGGGAAATACAGAGTGTAATGAGATGCCGAGCCTTTGAATTTAGAAAGGGCATCATCAACCAGGCCTAATATTAATTTTCTTTTTGTTTAGTTTGCAAATGCATCTTCCAAGTCTTAGATTACTCCATTCAGATAGATGAGATTCCTTAAAACGAGTTGGGTCTCATTCTGCTCGATTCATACAGCTCTTCTTCTGCCTGGCGTAATATCCCATGACTAAGATAGTGCAGCAACATTGAGTCTTACGTTTTTGGATCCCTTGCTACGCCCTAGTGACACCCAGAGTAGAAGTTCTGACAGAGCAGTCCTGCAGCAGCAGTTTTAAGTAAAAGTGCTGTGAGAAGGAAAAAAAGGGCTTCAGAAAGGTAACTGGGTGGAGATGTGTGTTTACAGCCATGCTATGGCCAGTCTGTTTACCTGTGCAGGTAAATGGCAGTTCTCTTAGAGAAAATCACAAATTTGTTTGCTGCTCCACTTCCGCAGCTGTTTGTCTTGTTTTGTGAAGGGCAATTAGTTTACTGCTGAATGATAAGTGAAAATTAGGATTACATTATCACTGTATGTTTCTAAAAGCTCTCAGTCTAAAGTTAATTGAGGCTGAATGAGACAAAAGAGGCACTTTGGGTATGTGTGTTTTTTCTTTGTTTTGAAAAGTAGATCGTAGAAGAGGAAAATCCTGCTGGTAAATGGTGTGGCCAAGGTGAACAGGATTCACTGAATTCACGTCCTGTGAGATGTGCAAGTTGCATATAGCATATACATGAAATATATTTTATGTAACTATAAAGTATACTAAAATTTACAGCAGAATATGGAGTGTGCATTAGTTTGTGCTCCTATTTGTGCAGTACATTCCAGGAAGCAGGCAGAGAGGCTTTTCAGAGTCACTAAGGCATGAGGGTGGGGTTCCCAGTGTGAAGCTGTGATAAGGAAGATCAGTCACTGGATGTGAAAGAGATAAAGGTTGAGGAGGTGATGTTATCCCTGTATAAAATAATCCAGTAGTGGTATTAGTCATGTTCAATGTTTCAAGCTTGTCTTGCAGTAAAATACTGAAGAGTTTCAAGGAATGGTTGCGACCTCTTCTGTATGGAAAAACATGAATTGGGATAACCAGGCCTTAACAGAAGTTAAGAGATGGTTTCCTTTTAACTGTCAGTTCTAATCTCCAAGAAAAATTGCCAGTTACTAATGGGTTTTCTTCCCCTCAATTCCCAATGCAAAAAGTAGAATGCAATTGAGAAGGGTAGGGGAAAATTGCACAGAATGAGAAAATCAGATTCGTATACAAAAGGGTAATTGCACATGTGTTAACACATAGAAAGTTTAAATAGACTTTTTTTTCCCAGTGTAGGTTATTGATCCCAGATTGTTAGGCCAAATAGCATTGCTCATGAGAGAGTTGTTTCCAAGCATTATAATAATTTCTGATAGAAGTATAACTGACTCCTGTTCAGGAGATCAGATAGGATCATCTTTATAAAGTTTATCTGACCTTAAGTTAAGATGGGTCTGAAAAGGTTTAATCTAAACTTAAACCTTAAGTTTAAATGGGTCTGTATGTGTCAGCTTATTGCAAATGGTCGTATTTATCATAAACATATCCATTGTGGAATTTGGGCATTAAAATTTATCAGTCTTAATGTACTTGTATAGTAATTTATAGTTTAATTTTTTTTTTAATTGCCTTGATTTCGAGCTATATGGCTAAATTTCAGTTGGCATTTGAGTAATTACTTATAAAAGGAAATGACTAGGACTCTGGGAATATGTGATTACTTCTGTGCGGTTTTTCACGTATGCTTGCATAAGTATAGATTTCATAAATTCTGTCTTATAAATATAGCATCTACTAGGAGCACTTCTTAAATGTGTTTCAGGGGTTTATTTTCTTTGCTACTTCTTAATTTAGAATACCAGCATTTTGAGATAGTTTTGACCTTATTAGCTGAACAAATGCTTAAATACAGTGTTAGGCAGTATCTTGTACACCTGCTTTTCAAGAGTGTTTGCACTTACTATAAATGTGACTTTTTCAGTGTAATTAGTGACTTTATGAGATGTTCATTGACTTTGATATCAAGGCCTCAAAAAACCTTTGGTGTGGTGTGATAAACAGTTAAATAGAGTTGTTAACTTACTCATTAAAAGTGCAGTCAAATTCTTCACCTGAAAATGTTTTTCTTCCTTTTCAGAACTAAAAAATTCTACTATAGTTATAAAAGCGGCAAAACCTAGGACAAGGAAATGCAGCAAGGTTTGTATTTCTGGCTGTAAATATTCAATATGATAAATAGCTGATAGTAGTGTAATAAAAAGATAGCAAGGTATTTTGAGGTTACAGCTGGAAGTGTTATGTTCTGCTTTGGTAACATAATTTTGCAGACAGAGACAAATAAAAAAGGAAGGGAAACTTAAATTTAGGAGGGATACTAAATTGATGTATGTACAAGGAATAAAGAAAAGTGCTTTTGTTTAAAAAATCAATAGGGTTACATAAAAACAGGAAGGGACTGCAAAGAAACAGCATCATTTGAGCACAAGTGGTGCTAGATAGGTTTTGAAAATCCTTTTTGCATATTATGTGATGTGTGTCTTTTATGTGCATAAAATTACCATTATGACAGCAAGGAAACACTGAATCCTTCTATTGAAAAATTAAGTATCTAAAATTTTGTACAGCCACCCCTTTTTAGGTTGGTCCTCAGAGGTCTTCCAAAACCTAAAAGCCTTAAGCCGTAGATAGCTTTAAATCAAATAGGAAGCTATGTGTAAGACCACATTTAATCTGACAATTGATTGTGTGTGCTCAAAAGCCATAAGACCTCTTTCAAAATTTGTACATTTGTCTTCTGTTGTTTTTCTTGGTTTTTAAAAGTGCTACTTCTAACCTTTCTGCTCCAAGGGGTAGTCTGGCCATCTGAGTCACGACTGATGTTTTTCATGTGTTAAAAAGGACTAAATTGAGGGGGTAATATAAACTGTTTCTCATCTTTGCAGGCTGATGACTTTGGTGATATCATGAACTGGCCAACACCAAGCGAAATAGCAAACAATGAAGTAAGTATCCTTTGTTATCTTCAGTATTTTTTTTTTTTTTTAAAGCCATGTTGACTTACCTGTTTAATACTGTTCTCCCCAGAGTGTGCTTTTGGTGTTGTAGGGTTTCAGCGTAAGTTTTTTGCCAATAATTGAGGATACTGTTGTGTGCTTGACTGTCAGCACTGGGACTGGAACTTCTGAACGCTTCACAAGCCCACACCATACACTCTGTGTATTGTTAGTGGTGTACCATGGACATGCAATGTGCCGTATTTATTTACTCCACTGTTTTAAAACTTCTATTTACCTTCTCTGCTGTTTTCATCTGTTTATGCACAGATGAGAAGGCCTTTGGGGTTGTGAACATGCTGCCCTCTCTTCTGGCTCAGAGTGCTTTGTGCCTGTTGTCTTAAGACAGCTTAGTTATCCTATTCCTCTGGTATATTTTCCCCCTTTTGGATTTTAAGTTAACATCTATTTCATCAAATTGTCTTCCTTTCCCTTTATCTCAAGTGATAAAATGCATAATGTGTTTTAGATCTCTTTGATGCTATTTGAAACAAGAAGAGAGCACAGATCACTGTGAGTGATAACATTTCACTCTGCTGTAGTTCTACGTCGGCATCCCTGTGATGCTTTTATTGTTTTCTTGGTGAGGGAAATCAGAACATTTGTTTTCATGGGTTTGGGTTCAACGTGCATTTTGTAATTGAAAGTGTCCAAATTCATGTAGTGTCTGTAAAACAAAATAACACTGTATTTAAAATCAGTTGTGTCTAGGGGAAGGCTTTGTGTTCAAATTAAATACAGTGTAGTACTGCAGCATCTACTGTATGTACTCCAGCAGGTTCAAAGCTGTCTCCACAACATAGGAAAATTCTTTCTCTTTGGCAGAAACCTCTGCAACATTTCATTTTGTGGGTAAATATTATTATATCCAATCATAGAATGGTTTGGGTTGGAAGGAACCTTTAAAGGTCTTCTAGTCCAACCCCTCTGCCATGGGCAGGGACATCTCCCACTAGACCAAGAGGCTTGGAGCCCCATCCAACCTGACCTTGAAGGTTTCCTGAGATGGGACATCCACCACCTCTCTGGGCAACCTGTGCCACTGTTTTACCACCCTTACCATGTAAAATTTCTTCCTCTATCTTGTCTGAATCTACCCTCTCTTAGTTTAAAACTATTACTAAACCGTTATCCTTGCCCTGTTGCTACAGGCCTTGCTACAAAGTCTTTTCCCATCTTATGATCCCCCTTTAACTCTGGAAAGGCCACAATAAGGTCTCCCCTGAATAAGGTGCCTTCTCTTCTCCAGGCTGAACAACCCCAGTTCTCAGCTTGTCTTCATTGGAGAGGTGCTTCAGCTCTCTTACCATCTTTGTGGCCTCCTCTAGACTTGCTTCAGCAGGTCCATGTCTTTATTTTGGGGATCCCAGAGCTGGATGCAGCACTCCAGGTGGGGTCTCACCAGACTGGAGCAAAAGAGCAGCATCCCCTGCCTTGACCTGCTGCCAAACACGTTTGGTTTCTGGTCTGCAAACACATGTTGCCGGCTCATGTCCAGCCTCTCATCCACCAGCACCCCCAAGTCCTTCTCGGCAGGTCTGCTCACATTCCCTTCATGCCCCAGCCTGGATTGATACCAGGGATAAAACTTCCCACTCTTTGCTGAAATGCTGGTCATTTTGCCTTCTTTGAAACCTCTTATTCTGTGGGATCTCCAGGAAGTGGTGATTGCCAGTATGCAGGCCCTACTCAAAGGCACACAGTTCCCAGTAAATGCCATGTTCTAATGTGGGGGAAAAATAAATCTGTCATCATACACCTCCACATCCTCTGATCCTTGCTTCACGTTCTGTTTTAGTAGAACAGAATTGTAGGAGTTAAGACCTAATGACTCCTTATAGTTTACATGAACATTGGGCTGTTGAGATTGTTCAGCGTCACAGGGATTTCTGATTTACCATTCAGTATTCTGTGAGCACAGCTTTTTAAAAATAATCAGTCTGGAACAGTAGGGACTGATCAGAATATTTCTTTCCTATGAAACGAGGGATTGAAACATGATTGTTGTGCGCTCTGTAATTTTACATCTTCTGTTAAAAACTTTCTTAATCTAAAAATTAATTTTGTAGTCTTGCCAAATTAGCAGAAAATAAAACTATTTAAAGTGAGACTTTACAAAACGGTTATTAAAACTCACACTGCTGAAGAGGTTGAGAAAAGGAATTTTAGTAGCTAGTGTGCGCCTCTTGCTATCAGCAGCTGTACTGTCAGAAATAATTACCTGTGTCTCTTGCAGTGTAAGACTGTAAGTCACAGTAAGAAGCCAACAAATAGAAGAGAAAAGGAGGAGAAATCTGATCAAAAAAGCAATAATGGAATCAAGGACAATCCAGAGGCAAAGCCAGATGGTCTGGCAGATAACACTAGTGAAGATGAAGCTCAAACTAACAATCAAAGGAAAAAAGGTCAGTGTGGGCACTGTGTATAATGCAGTAAGTCACTGTTGATACAGTTGCATCGATTCCAGTTGAATGACTTGATGAAACTTTTCATGTTTTGCATTTTCTAGGTAATAACAGAATATTTTCTGCTTTCCACTAGGAAGCTTAAACTAGGTTTCCTTTCTCAGGTTCTGGAGTGTTCTGTTTAGTCAAGTAGGAGTTCTGGGGGAAAAGCAGCTTGTGTCCTATTGATGGTCCTTGGAACTCTGACAATTTCTTGAAGATTTTAGCGTGGCTGTACAGACCGTTACTGTCTCTCATATGTTTATTTTCCTAAATAGGTAGCACTGTGTTAATTTAACTTTATATATAAATATATACATATTGTGTGTGTGTGCGTGCGTGTTACTATATATAGTAACACTTTGGTTTTCATATTCTACTATTAGCTTACATGTTGAAGTGATCATTTGAAAACTAAACCAGGTTATTTATTTTCTTTTGATCCAATCTGTTACATTAAAGATGGGAAACAAACCTTTATCTCATTTGGTCAGGAGACTGGAGTAGGCTGGAGAAACAGTGGAGAGGGTTTCAAGATCTTGCTGCCATCAGCTGCTTTGTTATCTTGCTTCCCTGCTGGTGTTTTTTCAGATCCTTTGCTGCTTAGATTTGTTAATCTTCCCATATATATTGAAAAACAAATCATTTACTGCTTTTAATTTTTTCAGTCTAAGTGGAAATCTAAAGCAAAGCCTTCCACGGGTACAGACTGTTTTTCTTTTCCCCCCTGTGTGGAAAGCGCATTTCACGTATTTACTTATATTTCTTGCCTACAAAAATATGAAGTGCAGTATTATAAATTTAACCATAATCAATATTATAGTTAAATAAAAAATGAGTAGTGGGCAGCCTACAACAAAATAAAGCTATGCTAATGATTTTTGATGCATGTGAATGAGCTTAATCTGAATATTTTGTGGTAAAAATACAGTCCCACAGCTAAATTCTCAGGAAAATTTTTATGGTTCGTGATTGAAGTCTTTATTGTGCTGGTTAACTTTAGATGTTATTTTGTTGCCTCTAAATTTCATATGCAAGTTTTGAAATTATGTAGTAACATATTTAGTGTATACAGTTACATATACTATAAATTCTTGGTAATGGAGCTTACATCTGAAAGTTCATTAAATAAAAAGGTTCACCTCTATTTTGTGTCTTTAAAGGTTAGGTAAGGTTACATTTCAGTTTGAGAAATTCTTGGTTACTGAATTTATTATTTAATCATTCATAGTATCTTAAAATTTCAATGTTAAGCTTCTCCTCGTTTTTAAACTTTGAAATTAACTGTTACTAGTTTTACCTGAAGGATTCTACTGAATCTTTTCAGGAGCTGGAACCTCAAGTATTAGTATAATTAAGAGTAATATATTAACTTTTCAAGGTAACAAGCAGAAATGGGTGCCACTTCATTTGGACGATGTAAGGTCAGTCAGCCAAGAAAGACCAGGCTCTCGAACGAGCTCCAGATTTCTGATGGAGACAAACAAGTCAATATCTCATAACAACAGACGGAATGAGGCAAGAAGTAAGTACTTCTCAATCTCTGGGTCTTGCTGTTGGTGGCTGATGAAGTATAATACCATGTGAGCTGGTAGTTTATGTTGAAACTTAGCTTTGCCTGTACTAAGTAAAACCTAGTTTTTATATTTGCCAATAAATTTTCCTCTTCAAGGCTCCCTACAGAGACTTGTCCCATGATTTTACAATGCAGAATGTTTGGAAATAGCCTTAAAAGGCGTCTGCTCTGTCCTGCTCTCCTGCTGTTCCCACAGCTTGTTGCTACCAGAGCAACTGCTTGTGGAGCTACACTTTGAACTCTGCTTTGGCAATTCTACTGATGTTGTTTTTACCTTTAAGCTGGACCTCAGTTCCATGACCTGTTTCTCAGCATGGCCATGTGAAAAGCTGTACTAACACCACAGCTGGTACTGTTTCAGGTCTTCAGGAGTTGTGAATATAGCTTGTCAGGTGGCAGAAATCTTAGGCTGAGTGTAAGTCTTTGGTTTAAGTTTTAAAATTGCGATATACCTTAACAGTTCAAATGTTTGCTCATAATAAGTACTGAATGCTACTGAGATGGAATTTATGAAGTCATTTCAGGGATGTGGATGTAAGGGTTTGATCTGGGTATCTGAGGGATGGACAGGGGGGGGATTTTTACCAGTTGTCACTTTCTTGAGCAGTTTTTTCTCAGGATGGTCAAATGACCAAAAACCTGTAGCGTGAACTCTGCCTCAAGGCCCTAATGATTCAAGACCAGTTTCAGTGTGAGAGAACGTAAAACATCTCTTGCTCTTTTCAGAAAAATTGTTTTTAAATAGTAGTTTGCAGATGACACCAAGTTGAGTGGTGTGGTTGCCACAGCTGAAGGATGGGATGCCATCCAGAGCAACCTGGACAAGATCAAGAAGTGGGCCCATGGGAACCTCAAAGGCCAAGGGCAAAGTGCTGCACCTGCATCAGGGGAACCCTGAGTATCAACACAGGCTGAGGAATGACCAGATTGAGAGCAGCCCTGCCAAGAAGGACTTAGGGGTGCGGGTGGATGAGAGGTGGATGAGAGGACATGAGCCAACCATGTGTGCCCACAGCACAGAAAGCCAACTGTGTCCTGGGCTGCATCCAAAGCAGGGTGGGCAGCAGGTCGAGGGAGGGGATTCTGCCCCTCTGCTCTGGTGAGACCCCCCTGCAGGGCTGCATCCAACCCTGGGGTCCCCAGCGCGGGGAGGACATGGACCTGTTGGAACAAGTCCAGAGGAGGCCACCAAGTTGATTAGAGGGATGGAGAACCTCTGCTGTGAGGAAAAGCTGAGAGAATTGGGGTTGTTCAGACTGGAAAAAAGAAGGCTTCAGGGTGACCTAATTCTGACCTTCCAGGTACTGAAGGGAGCCTGTAAGAAAGAGAGAGGGACTATTATACAAGAGTGTTTAGTGACAGGACAAGAGCAAATGGTTTTAAACAGTAACCAAGTAGGTTTAGATTAGATATTAGGAAAAAATTCCTTACTGTGAGGGTGGTGAGGCACTGGAACAGGTTGCCCAGAGAAGCTGTGGATGCCCCATCCCTGGAAGTGTTCATGGCCAGGTTGGATGGAGCAGAGCAAACTGGTCTAGTGAAAAGTGTCCCTGCCCATGGTAGGGAGGGTTGGAAATGGATGGTCTTTACGGTCCATTTCAACCCAAACCATTCTACAATTCTATGCTTCCCAGCTAGGAGCTGTCTGCAGGAGACTGTGTTGTCATGATCATTCCTTCCTGTCTCATGTGGATCATAGGTATTGTGATTCCTGAGCTGGCACCGGAGTGTCCAGTTGCTTCAGAAGCATTTTTGATTGACTGCCAGTTAAGCCCATGTACTCCTCCTTATTACCAGCATCTCCTGCCTGACTCACCCTCAGGCATGGCTGGCAAACCCTCCCCTTTCTCTCTTGCAGCTTGAGCTCTGACCACCTGCCTCAGCCAGCAAAACTGGGTCCGTGGATTGCCTGGGTGCAAGCTGAGAACTCTTCTGTTACAAGAGACTTCTTGGCACCCTGATGTTTAATTGTGATGTGCTTTTTTTTTCTCTTCAAGATTGGCGTCGTGATAGAGAAAAGCGGGACGACCACGATGATGTGTGCAGCGTGAGGAGCGAAGGTGGCAGCATCCGAGGATTCTCCCGAGGCAGAGGAAGAGGGAGAGGCAGAGGAAGAGGGAGAGGCAGAGGAAACCCTAGCAGTATGCAAAGAAACAGATGCTTAGACAAAAATTGAAAACTGTGTTTCTAATGGTATCGTTGTCTTTTCCTAATGTTATTCTTTTATGTTCTCCTTTATTTTGAAGTGAACTTTGAGTATTCAGTTGGTTATCAAGAACTGTGCGGTGAAGGAATTGACCAAGTATTTCAGCCTGAGCTTAACAGTAGTGTGATGTATTACTATGGTGATGGAACAGGAGTGCAGATGTATTCTGTGGATGAAGCACTTCTCAAAGAATATATAAAACACCAAATGTAAGTAGACTGCTTAATGTATAAGTATTTTTAGAGATCTAGTTAAGATGAAATGATTTATTTCAAACAGTGTTGAATCCTTATTAACCATATCAAGATGAAGATTAAGGCATCTCAGTTTAACTTTTTGAGTTAACTTTGACCATTAGCAGTGTTATCTCGGATTTATTCACTTTTGGGGTGGAAACACTTGAGTAATGGGGAGGAATTTTAAGGAAGTTGTTCTGCATCTTGTGCTATAGTCTGGCTTTAACTTGTATACCTGTTTTATTTTTGGTACACAGCCCTTTTTATGTTGTCATGTAATTAAGATATGGATGTCTCTGAGCTTGTGCTTTTGAGTACTGTTGGTCTGTTTGCCTATAAAGCTCTTCTTGGGTGACGTTTCCCTTATTTGCTCTCAATTTCACTTTGAGAAGTCTTGTTAGTTTGATGTTTTCAGTGTGTTTCACTGGAAACATGTAACTGAAAGAGAGTAGTTTTGCAATGATACTTGATTTTTCAATAATCTGAAATGTTTACTTTCTCGTGTGCACCATTAGGCAAATGAGAAACCATCTGGAAGACTGATTATCACCCTGAGACAAGTCAAAAAGGGCCTGCAAGCCACTAGTTCATTTTAAAGAGACAGTTTCCACCACTGACAGATATTTCATCCTCAGCACTTGCAGCGGCATTTCTCTGCAGTGCCTCTGTGGTGGTTTTTGATTGCCCTTGTGTTCCATACAGCAACTTGCTTATTTTATTCTCGCTTCTTTTGTTGCAGTTGACGCAAAAAGGAAGAAAAAAAGCCTCTTTAAGGGCAGAAAGTATCTGACATGTGGCTCTCAACTTCAAAACTTCTATTGCAGTCTTTTTTGTTACTCTTGCTGCCAGGCCCCCCCTATGAGACCTGACAGTGGACATGTACTCCCATGTCAGGATAATCGGCCTGCACTGTCCTCAGACAAGTGGGGGAGGAGCACAGCCACTCCACTGTTGGCCAGATTTCTGGGCATGCAGTGTAGAATCCAGACCTTCTAAGGTAGGACATGACGATGTCCCCCTCTGCTGAGAAAAATGTCAGTTACAGCATTGGTCACGTCTGACTTCTGGGTATATTTGTATTTTATTTTACCACCGAGAGGTTGGCAGGTGTTAATGGAAGACTTGGCACGGCTGGCTGACCACAGCCATTGGTAGCCTGCCTGATAACGAACTCCTTAGGCAGTTTGGTTATGGAGTTTGCTTTCCATGAGAGAGAGAGAGATATTCTTGAGCAGGTTTAGAACATAATTTCACTATTTTTATGCTCCTTAAAAAAAAAAAAAAAAAAGTTTTTTTTAAGCTATTCCCTTTTATCACATTAAAAATTATGGGAAACAGACTTTATTCATCAGTTACCTATTATTAACCTCTAAATGGGGGTGGCTTTGTCTACCTTTCATAATTTAGCCATAGAATATTAAAGTGACTATGCCAAAGAAGGACGTATTCACAGAATAAAGCTACACAAAACTGTTAGGTCTCAGAGTTCCTTATGGATTCCAAGGTAACTTGGGATATATTAAAGAACTGAGATTGAATCCTAGTGAATGGATAAATTTTAAAAGTTTACCTGCTTAACAGGAAAAAATCCTGGAGACTGTGTCCAACTGAGTTGATGTGTAATTACAGGAAAAAACACACTGCTATCAAGCAGCTTATGCTTGTCCCACAAACCAGCTTGATGTACAAGAGAGTAATATTTGTATTGCATACAAAAATATCTTCTATGTTCTTAATTACAGGCTGAAGTTGTCAGCCTGAAAAGTTTCAGTGCTTAGCAACTTCTCAGTCTGCAAAATGCAGAACTCTATTTAAAAGTCCTCTTGCTTTAGAAAATAAAAAAATAAATAGAAGTTCAATTATTAATTCAGGAATAAGCAAATGGACTCTGAGAAAAAAGCTGGAGGGGGTATGTGTTTAGGTTTGTCCCTCTACTTGGAGCAAGCTTGTGCATTGTCTTCATTTATCATTAATGGTCTTTTACATTCCTTTTTCTAGAGTGATGAACACCAAGTGAGGCAGTTTGAGTCAAGTTCAGTCATTGTCCATTTCTGCTTGTGGAATTTTTTAACTAGGTGTATCGTTACAAGATTTTACCTTTACTGTATGACTGTAAAGGTAACATTAGTAAAGTGCTGGTATATGGCATTTGTGCTTGCTTATCTTCTAGTCTGGGAGGGGAAAACAAATGTAGCAGCTCAGAACAGTAAATAGGATATTCTTGAAGGCAGCTCACTCTTTGTGCACAGTTGCTTCACTGATCATACTTAGCTCTGAGTAAGAGCTTATGTCTCCAAAAGCCTTATTCTCTTCTCTGTTTGCTTTGATCTAATAGCAGTGTTTTCATTTGTCCTGTCTTGTTGTCCAACTTTGAGACTTTATATTCATTCTGTCTTGGAGCTGAGTGTTGGTTAGAGCATGGTGCTAATAACACCAAGGTCACTGGCCATTCACTTCAGAGCTGGACTCGATCCTTGTGGGTCCCTTCCAACTCAGAATGTTCTGTGTGTGATTCTGTGTGTTTCATATAGCCAGCTTTTGCTTCAAATTTCTTTAACTACAGAAAATTAGAGGAAGAAATGGTATCAAGGTGCTCCTTGGGTCAATGATGGCTTCGGAGTGCCCTCCTCTTGGTGACTTTGGCCTTGATCCCAACTTCAGTAGGGACTTAGTGGTTTACACTTTGTTGAAATTAGAATTGTCATTATTTGCACGTGTGGCTTTTTTCCTCAGCATTTGAATACCGTCTTGTTTTCTTTTTGCACTACCTCTATTTTTATGTCATAGAATTTTAATTGCTTTCCGTTAAATATTTCCTACCTGCGTTTTCCTGAACGCAGTGAGGAGTAGTATTTCTTGGATGTAACGTGCAAAATCACGGTATGATGTGTAAGCTCCGTGAAAGGCCTAGGTTTTAGTTGTCATGGTTAAATTTGGGGTTTTCTCCATTCTTTTTCATAGGATGTTTTCTCATTCCCTTGCTCTGATTCAGATCATGATTTGAATTCCTTACTTTTTCTCTTCACCAAGTGTAAAGCATCTTGACACCCTGATCATTTCGTAGAGCAGCTTCATTGTTGAAGATTTGTCTTTCTGCTGTTTGTCCCTTGTCTGTCTTGTTCTGTGGTATTATCAGATTCCTGAAATGTCCTATCCCCTCTTTATACACTAATTCTTTTAGACTCTTTTTCTCCATGAACTGTTACGCCTTTTGGTACAGTTTCATGACAAGTACAGCATTACTATTTTTGTTTTCTCATCTTCCCACAAGCATGCTTGATGATTCAGAATATATATATATATATGTGCCTCAACACTCAGATAGGATACTTAAACATTCTGATGCACTGGAAACTGAGACAATAAAAGATGCAGTTCAGGATGAAGGTGCACTGATACTGCTGTGTGGGAAATAACTTATGCCCTGATTGTAAGCAGTACTTGTCCTTCATCTGTCTGGAGGCTAAGAGAATGTTGTTTCCTTCTTTTCGTGTAAGTAATGAGGGACGGGTGGGTGAAAGAAAAACGGAGTGTAGGTTTTGGTTATGTAGTTCATATATGCAAATGTAACAAGGCTTTGATTTATACCCTCCTGTGCTATGCTGGGTCAAAAGTCTGTCTTACTCTGTCAAGCGTCCTTGCTGCTTCTGTAAGTCTTGCTGAAAAGATACAACTGTCGAAGAATGATTTCTCTGTTTTTTAAACGGAAGACTTTGATAAGGAATCTAAGTTGCTATTTTGGGATTTTGTTTAACCTATAATAAGCTCAGATTTGTGTGTTTCATTCTGCAGTGAGTATTATTTCAGCACGGAGAATTTGGAAAGAGACTTCTTTCTGAGGAGAAAGATGGACCAACAAGGATTTCTGCCTGTTTCTTTGATCGCCAGCTTCCGTCGGATGCAAGCTCTGACTACAAATGCTGCACTCATTTTGGAGGTAAAATCATTCAGAAGCATGTATCTGGGAAGCTGCTTGTTTAATTCTATGCTGCTGTTTAAAGTTAGTGCTATCAGTTAAGAAAAATTTCTGTTTGTAATGACAGGGATTTATAAAGAGGCTATAAATGGCCACGTTGTTGGGGTTTTTTCTTTTTTGGATGGTTTTAAAGTATGTTTGTCACACAGGCCCTAAAGGACAGCACAGAAGTCGAAACTGTGGATCAGAGACTAAGAAAAAGGGTTGATCCAGAAAAGTGGCCAATTCCAGGTCCTCCTCCTTGCAGCCTGCCTCCAACTGACTTTTCTCAGCTCATCAATTGTCCAGAATTCATACCAGGACAAATTTTTGGCTCACATATTGGTAAAGGATTTACTGTATAGAAACATAATTTTAGGAGTGTTTGTCTAGCTTAGGAAATTTGCCTCCTGATACTGATTTCACAATAAAAGTTGTACATTTGGTAATGCTTTATTCAGCTGCTCTGCCTGCCAGCCGTGCACATGCCAAGTCACGTGGCTGATGCGAAGTAGATAAAAATGTCTCTTATGTGTTATAGCTGTGACCATTCACCAGAATACAGAATGATGGACTACAGTCTTGTAGAATTACTAATATTAATCTTAAGTTAGTCATAAAATCTGCTTCATTTTCGTAGTCGGCCTGAAAGTTGACTCTTTCTTTGGTGCGTCCTTGTTTTGGATGGGAAACTCATTCACATTATTAATAGGGAGATGGCTTTGTTCGCTGACAACCCTTGGCAAGAAAGTTTTTAACTAAAATGTTGGCTGGAATTAAATGGGAAGAATGGAGTTATGCACCCATGCATGGAGATAGAGAATGGCATGGAGAAAACACATCCTTAATGATGCTGCTCTTGTTTTCTGAATAACACGTTAGAAACTTTCCATGTAAATAAGTTCTTAGAATTGATTTTATCCTGAAATGTTGAGTGAGCTGTGAAAAGCTGTCTCTTGAAAGGGTGAAGAAATTCTTTGATCACTGTTAACCAGAGAGGTAGAAGAATGGTAGCTGTGGTTAAAAGAAAGACCAGAGAAACAATTAAAAAAACAGCAAAACAAAACCAAAACAATCTGCAACAGGAACTGAACTACTGTTTTCCACTACTAGAGTCTGCACCAAGTTCTCCAAGAATGGGAAGCCCATTGAGTCCAAAGGAAAACACTGAAACAAGTAATTTTCAGGCAATGTCTAAAGGACTGTCTACAAGTTTGCCTGATTTGGAGTCGGAACCTTGGATAGAAGTGAAGAAGAGGCATCGGGCATCCACAGTAAAACTAAAGGTAGAATCAAAGCCCTTTAAGTTATGTTTAAATAAACAAATGCCAACTTTGAGATTATACTGTAAACCGAGATTTTTCACATCAACATATGTGATACTTGATAATGCAATACAGTTTGCATAATCATTATCCAATTCAAATATAAAGTCTTTTCCAATTTAGGAAACTGCTCCTATACCTGATCAAACAGCAGATCAACACAAACCACCCCCACCTCCAGAAGAACAAGAACAAGAAGAACTTGAATTTTTGTTTGATGAAGAGATGGAACAAATTCAGGGTCAGAAGAATAAGTTTATTGACTGGTCAGACAGCGATTCTGATTATGAGATTGATGATCAGGACATAAACAAGATTTTAATTGTAACACAGACACCACCATATGTGAAAAAACATCCTTGTGGAGACCATACTGGAAACCACGTATGCCGTGCAAAAATTACATCCGAACTTGCTAAAGTCATTAATGACGGCTTGTACTATTACGAGCAGGATTTGTGGATGGATCATGGTGAAAATGATGCCATGATGAAGGTAATTGTCTTAATTTTTGACCTGAAAACCATGTCTGTCGAACCAGTTCCCAAATTAATTTCAGCCACCTGTTATGTAGCTGTAAAATGCTACAGAAAAGTAATTTGCATGTCCATTAATTATCTTTACAGTCAAAAGCAAACTCAAGTTTTTCTTGTCACAGACCTGACCAAAAACATTGAATGAATATTTTCTAGAACTATTTTTAACATTTTGGACATGGTTCAAGTTTTCCAATGTTTTCTTGTTCTTTGAATGGTTTGTTTCATAACAAGTGCAAACCCCTACTCAGAGGGGAAGGGAGCACCGGTCTGAGATGAAATAATGATAGGAAAGTAATACAGTAATTTTAAGGTAGTTTTATGTTAAGGTTCTGTTTGCCGTGTATCACTGTTAGAATGATGGTTAGAATGGAGTTACCTAAACACTAAGTGGTGAGGGGAAGGGTTTTCATCTGTGCAAAAGGGGGGAAGTAGCTTAATGGACAAATGCAGCACGTCAGTGCAAAAACATGCTGGCAAAGACAGAAACAAATGTTGAGAATAAGAGCAAGAAATAAACGTAGAATTCAGAATATGGGTTTTTTTTTTTTTTTATTACAAAGGAAATGGACCAAGAAAACCAGCAAACATGAAGAGAACAGTGAGAAATAGCAAACAGCAAGAGAGAATATTTTCTTTTTTGTTGTTGTTATGGTCTTGACAGTTATTTAACAAGATTTTTTACACACAGCATGCACACGCACACATGTCCCACCTGAGGCAGGTGTATGGGGACTTAGGGGTTAATTCTGGCTTACTTTCTCTTTATGAAATGCACCTATTTCTCAGGATGATATCTGTTATCCTGCTTTGCGTTTACAATTTTCATTCTCTAATTCAGCAAGAGATTGAGAACTTTAAGAAGCTAAACCTCATTAGTAAGGAAGAATTTGTTATTCCTGCACCAGAAATGGCGGATCCAACCCAAGAAGTTCCTCCTGGACCTCCAGGGTTACAGAAAGGTAAGTAAAAGTTAGGTGGGTTTTAGATCTTTGGAATAAATAAAAACTCTGTCGGTGTTCTTAACTCTCTCTGCCTGTGTAATATTTTAATTTTGCTTCAGTCAGCACTCTGAGGGGCTTTTTCCTTGCTCACTTTTTAAACTGTCAGCTGTTCTTCGGTAGCATGGTTTCCACTGAATGACACAATGCTGATATTTGTACTTCTCAGGATACCTATGACCGTCTGAAGGCAGTGGTCTGTTTTGTTGTCCAGCACCAAGTATACACCAGCACCAGGTGCTTTTTGTGTGATTTGGAATTTACAAATGTGTAAAGTAAACCGATGTTGTGAAACATTTTATAGAAACCAGGAATTTTATGGGACACAGGGATGGAAGGAAGTGAGATTAAAAGAATTTTCTACTTGTATCATAACCTTACTGAGCAGTCACAATGTCCAAATCTTATCTCTTAGCAGTAGCGTTAACATTTACTAGCTTAGATACGAATAGCATCTTTGAAGTAGTTTAATAAAACCACCTCCCTTTCTCCTTCCTGCCTTCACGTTTAGCAAAAGAGCTGACTTGTAACATCCTAAGTATTGAAGTACCTCCAGCAGCAGGAATAGCTCGATCACTGCCAACAGCAGTTCCAGATTCCCACCGTTTTCACCCTGGCTTGATCCCGCGAACACCTCGCACCCCAAGGCTACAGGATCCCAAAAAAACACCCAGGTTCTACCCTGTTGTTAAAGAAACACGATCCTTTGATATAAAGGTAAATCGAAAAACATATTTAAAAAAAAAAAACCAAAACCCAAACAGAAAAAGCCTGTAAAACTCCTGTTAGTGCATACAGTTTAACAAGAATTAGAAGGCGAAAAATTTAAATGCTTGTACTCTTTTATAGTTTATCTTCAAAATATTTACCATATTAATGTTTTTTTATTTCTATTAAATGTTTGCTGAGTTTTCTTTCTTAAAAGTCCTTGCTGAAAGTTTAGTGCCTAAAAATTTTCGATTTGTTACGTAAGACTAATCTTTAAGTAATGAACCTGGAGTTTTGTGACTTTATAATATGTTACATAATAGAATATAAAATTTTTAGATCTCTGTCTTAAGAGGGAGAGAATGAGTGAAGTCAGACTAGGGAAATAAATCCTTCATTTACGTCCTTAGACTCCTAGAAAAAGAAAAACACGCCACAGTACAAATCCTCCCTTAGAATGCCACGTTGGTTGGGTGATGGATTCCAAGGACCACAGGCCTAGAACTTCCTCTCTGAGGTAAATTTTTTTTGTTGTTGTTGTGGAAAATTTGTTTGCAGTTAGTTCTCAGTTCTCATAGAGAAACAGGATGCGATAAAAGACAATTTGTAAATGTAATGGAAGCTAGAAAAAAGTAATCAAGAAGGACAAAAACATGGAATCAAGGCTGGAAGCAAGCTAGACAGACTGGTGTTCACATTGTTTGATCCATGATATAGCAGCAGTAACATTACTTGAGGCGCTCGTGTTCACATCAGCGACTTTGCTTTTAAGTGGTCATTTAAAATTCGGAATGACAGTAATGTTTAATTATCCTTGTCCAAAACCGCCTCTTTTTTCGACATATTAGCACAAAATCTGATTTTCTTGAGGTGCATCCAAGAGCAGATGACTGGGCCCCCAGCAGGCACTGTAGCAGTCATCAGGTGACTGCACTACTCTGACGGCCCCTGCATGGGTCAGGATGTGTGAAAACTGATTCTGTAGAAAAGCTGTTTATGGGTCAGAAACGTGCTGGCTTTTTTTCCCCTCAGCAGTTCCAACGCCTCGCCTTCGGAAGGAGCTCCACTAGCAGGTTACGGCTGTACCCCAAATTCTCTGCCAAATTTTCAGCACCCTTCTCATGAACTGTTAAAGGAAAATGGCTTTACTCAACAGGTGTACCACAAATACCGGCGAAGGTGTTTAATGGGTAAGCTGCTCCATGCGCTTCTTAAAATTTTAGGTGGGAGGTACCAGCTTTCATCTGATACCAGTTTTCTTCACATTGTTCCTCATCCTTAATTTTTCTTGGGAGAGGAAAGCAAAATTTTCTTGATGCTTCTATTTTAGGAACTCTGCTTTCCATTTGAATTTACATTCCCTGACAAAAAAAAATACCCTCCAATTTGAACTACAGTTACTAGAAGGTCTTGTCTGTGTGTTTAGTAAAGGAAAAGCACTTGAAAATATTCTGCTGAAGATTTAAAATAGTACTTTTGGTTTCCCCTTTCTTTTTTCTTCCAGAGAGGAAACGGTTGGGAATTGGCCAATCCCAAGAAATGAACACACTTTTTCGTTTCTGGTCTTTTTTTTTGAGAGATCACTTCAACAAGAAAATGTATGAAGAATTCAAACAACTTGCTCTAGAGGATGCGAAAGAACACTTCAGGTATTTTTTTCCTGGAAATTAAAAACTGTTGAGGCCTTATCATTCCTTTTAATGACTGTGAAGTTTACGTGTATCTGAAGTCAATGTTTTTAGTATTGCCTTTGACTCTTCGTAAATCTTTAAAATAGCAGTGTGTATAAGTTAGTGTAATAACAAAAATCAGTATATATTTGTGCTTTGCAGATAAATAGCTAAATGTGCAACATTTCCTGACTTGCAGTCAGTCCTGAATGCCACAAAATCCTGTAACTTGTTGACTGTCACAAATCAGCTCTGTACTAACACTCCTAAGATTCTTCCTTCTGTAGGTGAAGACGTCCTTAACCTCATGCAACTTGTTCAAACGGGTTCTTGCCTTAAAAAAATTCCAGAAAAAAGTGACCACAAAGGAACTTGCTGCTGCCCTTTAGCTCTTGGATATTATTCCCTTCCTTTTCTCCCAGTTCCTCTACCTCTGTTTCTCCGAGCCAAAGAGACAAGGTACATTTTTGTACTTCTCTGTTCTGTTCCAGGTACGGCTTGGAATGCTTGTTTAGATTTTACAGCTATGGCCTGGAAAAGAAATTCAGGCAAGAAATATTCGAGGATTTCCAAGAAGAAACAAAGAGGGACTATGAAGCTGGTAATTATCACAGGCCTGTCACTGCTCACACTGGGGTAATGTTAGTTGGAGATGATCCCAGTTCCTTGGCGCTGACTTGTTAACTAACCCAAGTGCAGCTTTTGTTTATATTTTTTTATCTTCAGTTCTCCCTAAACATCTAGTTACCAGTGTATAATTAAGATTTTAATTAAATTTGGTATTTGTAAATCGCTAAAATTATCTTCTTCCATTACTAGGTCAGCTGTACGGACTGGAAAAATTTTGGGCTTACCTAAAGTACTCTCAGTACAAGACTCCAGCTGTTGACCCTAAACTGCAAGAATACCTGAGTAAATTTAAGAGACTGGAGGACTTCAGGGTGGAGGTAAGTTTCAATACCTATTTTAAATAAATACTTGGTGTACTAATATTTTTACTGCAAGGTAATCTGAAAACAGTCCTTGATTTCACCAAAAGGCAGCTTGACAAATCCTAAGGGCCTTTCAGTCCTTTAAGTCTACGGAAAGGCAAAATGGCTTCACAGCAAAACACCTAACCGGGCTGCCCGTGTTTATTTTCAGCCTCCTATTAGTGAAGGATCTGGCAGAAAGAGACCAGTTGCTGCAACAGGTGACGATTCAGATCGTCGCAGACATCAGTTGAATTCTTCTAAAACACTTCCTGCCACTAAAACCACCACTCCCTGGCAGTCCCGGGCACTGGGAAGCATTTCCAGTGGGAATACTGCGCGAGCGTCCGCGAGCTGTAGCAGTGCTGCCACGAAACCCGTAGAAAGTGATGTACCAGAAAAATAGACTTTGGATGAGCTTGTGCTTCTTGAGAAATCAACCTGAACATCACGCTCTTAATTTGGAGATCTTCAAGGCGAGCCAACCTACGACGTGATGAAAAATTTGCGGAATGACAAAGAATTGGATTCTCTTTTTCACGGGATGTAGTTCCAAAACACTTACCCTAGGAGAGTTGCTCTTGGTTATGGGATCATCAGAAGGATCCTAGGGAAGATTCTTTGGCTTCGGTAATGCTTTCCTCAAGCTTTTGTTTACAAAGAACTGCATTCCTTGCATATGCAAAAAAATACTTTGGGGGATGCCTTACATTTCAGCTCAGATTTCTTAAAAAAGGTAATGCCCGTGTTATTTACTGTGCTTTCCTTACTCAGATTTCCCCATTATTTGTGTTTTACCAAAGCAAAAAAGATTACATTATATGTAGAATATTAAATGGAAAGGAGGGATCTCTGTGACTGGTTTACTCTTGAAGCTAACTATCAGAAAGGATTTTGTGCAAAAGCATACTCGAGGAACACGCAGCTATACATGAAATTGCATTTCTGGATTCTATTTAAAGATACAGTTTCTATTTTTTTCAGGGTCTCCATAGTTGGCATTTTAATTATTATGGAGTTTGAGTGGACGTAACTGGGATAGTTTTGCAGATACTTCCTTCAGTACTGGTTCTTTAGTAACTCCAGGGACAAAAAACAACAGGGGAAAATTGAGCTTTGATTTCATAGTGTCTTAAATTCAGCAGCTATGTTTTGTGCAGGTTGTTAAAATAGCAAACTATTCAGATTATTCTGGGCATGAGAGGTGTCTTCATTTGAATTCTCTTATGATTATGAACTTCAACATGAGAGAAAAAAAAATTACCTTTTTTTTTTCTCCGTATTTCAAGTAATAATTAGTTTGGAGGGAAACAAAGTATTTCTTGTAAATTTTATTTGCTTTATTTTGCAGTATTTGAATTAAGTTCTGCTTAAATTGTGCTAGCTAAGCCTAAATAATTTCAAACAGGTCTAAAGACAATTCACTGAATATAAATTATTCAAATAGAAATCCATTTTTATAGCTGAAAGATGGGGATGTTTATAACCTGTCATGTCTTACTAACTTGATTACTTTATTTTTAAAGACTCAAAAAGAACAAAGTGGATACCTTTTCCAGGGGTAGGTGAGAGGAATTCCAGCTTTTTGTTAGTTAACTGCAGAAATTGCTCCAATTAACTTCTAAAGTTAAAAAAGTTCTGTCTAGCACAGATGCCTTAATCTGACTGCACAGCCACGTATGGGGCTTCATTATAACAAGTCCGTTAATCTTTCTGTCATTGTCTTGTGAATCTCACTGAAACAAATGAGAGAGGTTTGCACTGAAAGGAAAGGGTGGTAGCAGTGACCTTCCTACAGTTTCTGCCATTTCAATACAAAATCCAGCCTTTTGTCAGTGGCCTGTTTCTAAATAAATTTAAACAAACACATACCAAGATTATAAGTAAATATCCTATAAATATGCTGAAGTGACACATCTCAATCCCGTGTTTGATCCATGCCTTTTGCTAGCCATGAAAATTATGCAAATGTAAATTTGGATTGAAATTGTATATACAAGTAATAAATTTAAGATATTTCCTTTCACTTTTTCATTGGAAAATGTGCAAATAAGCTTTTAGTGTGTGTAATTTTATGATTATCTTCAAATATTTTATAAAAACAACAACAAAAAAATCCTAATCGTGTTGTATATCAAGTGTTTTGCCCCCACCCCGAAGTATGAAGAAAAACAACTCGAAAGACTGTAAGGGTGGAGATTTGCGTGGGAACTTCTGGTGCACGGAGGTATTGCAGAAGCCCAGCCTGTTAGGGGCTGAAGTGGTTCTTGGGATGTGAGCCAGCTTTCTTCAAGTTCAATATTGATTTATTTTTGCCACACGACTGGGTATTTTCAAAAAACCCACTACAGGTGAGTGATAAGCATGGTGGAAAGCAAAGAGAGCGAATACTTTACCTGAGAGAATGAATACTTTACCTGCTGCCCTCTAGAATTGCTTAGTGTCCCTTTAGTGAGGTGGACAAAAACACCACCCAGGTCCATCTGGCTGCCTTCCAGGAATGTCCCTTTCACTTCCCATGGGCTTCAATCTTCCCCCTCTTTCCTTGCAGAGAGGTGGGAAATACAACACTTAAATTGCTGCTTGTTTCTCTCATCTGGCTTCACATGGTTAATCACCTCTCAGTAACCGATATACCTTGTTGCAAGGCCATAGATTTGTCTCCGAACATGCATGTGTGTGTATCCAACATCCCTTCTGATGCCTTTTAGGTCCATTTAATCCAACCTTGACTTAAGAGTGGTTGCATTCTATCTGTGGTCTATTACTGAGTATTCTTGAAGAATTTCTAGGTTTGTCTGCATTTCTTCTGTTGAGAAATGACCGTACCAGTACTTCAAAACACTACCCTGCCTAAACTCAGGAAGATTTCTGTCATGCTCAAAATACTGGATTCTAGAGGCTTTTTAAAAGGGAAGGGAAAACTCAAGCTGGCTCTTGTCCCTGATGGAGACTGGATGTTTTCCTATAATGAGCAGCAGTAGCCTGGTCTGTGTGACTGATGTTCCTGAAGTTTAACAGGGATTTGGATATCTGGGGGAGATAAAGCATTAGAATGAATGGAAAACAGTTTGTATTCACAGCAGCCTCTACTGTGCAGCCTTAGCTTCGTGCACTGCTGAGGTGACAAACGACACTCCCTTGGCTCCAGACAGAGGAGACTGAGCACAGCCGCTGATCTTTCCTGATAAATCCCACAGCTACATTAGGCTTGCTTGACCTGTCCTCTTCAAAGCTTTCTTCTCTGCCGTCTTCAGCCTCGCTGCTTGTGGGGTTTCAGGGAAACAACCCTTCATCTGTATTTGAGCCAGCCCTGGCACAGAGGTTCTATCAAAGCAACCTTAAACCCAGTCTGTGAGCACCTCTTAGGTGCTTTAACTGGAAATTAGAAGCCAGTAGAAGGATTTACCAGTAACATTCATACCTAATTATTTATTTGCTTTCCATATGTAAGTCAGCCTTCAAGGCTTCCTTAACTAGCGTTAAGGAAGAAAGGAATAAATAGCCAAATCTTTTGTACTGTTCTACATAGAGGAAATAAAACCCCACAAACTCTTACTGTATTATCAAAGAGACTCAAAGCCTATGCACGGTTTAACTGCTCCCTGACCTTCGCAATGAAGACAGTAAAATCAAACTGATTTTGCGAGAAGAAAAATAAGTTTAGAAAATAGCTTAGAACTAAGATATTTAAAGTGAAGCGAGATCAGCAGAGTGCCAAATTGATTTTAGATTCTGTGTCCAACCCTAAAGGATAGAAAATTTAAATCTTAGCCAAGGAAAAGTAGCTCTAGTTCAGTAAAAAGATATAAAAAAGTGAAAGCATGTGAAAGGATAATTTCTGTAGCCCTTATTGGAAATTCAGGATGTTCAGATCAAGTAACAACAGGGTAAATTTTTATTTAAAAGCAAGAAGGTTTAAAAATATGTTTCCTGCCATAATGCAGCATTTTTGGGAAGCGGTGTACAAATGATGCAGAAGTATCAAAACAAACGATGGTTCAAACTGGTTTAACACTACCTCTAACGTAGGAAAACAAGTCATATATTTAACTGAAAATGTATTTTGTTCCTCTAGATGACGAGAAATTGTCCCTTCAAGACCCTCGCATTGCTTAAACAAAACTTAACAGAGTCAGTACCTACCTGCCTGTCGTTTTACTTAACAGTGAATTTTGACCAAGTGATTGACACAAATGTTCCAGGGATGAACGCCTCCATCAAATTACTATAGCAGCTGCACTGAAGGTTGGATAGATCTGATGTTATTCTCAGTTATACTCTGTATATGTCAACTTTTTAGATATATGAAAGCCACTCTGTGCTTTAAAGCACTTTTTTTTTTTT
>VXAY01006252.1:1032460-1127261 GCA_013399855.1 Oxyruncus cristatus
TTTTTTTTTAGATTGTCTGCTTTAGATCACTGCTGACTTTGTATGTAGGATGGATCAGGGTAATTTATCCCATGGCAGCAGAATGTTGCATAGACTTAATTCTGTATGTTGATGTATAGTGGATTTAAGTTTTGTATTCCTCATAGTTACCATTAAGATGTTTCAAAACAAAACTCGCCCTTTACCCATCTTGTTGTTCAGCCAGTCCTAAAAGTTAAATTTTAAGCATTGTGCTTTTAAAACATTAAAAAAAAAAAAAAACCAACAGAATTGCATGTAACTACCTTTCTTTCTCTAGCAGGAAGCTAGCACATCAAGCAGATACAAGCATGATGAACAGCTAATGCTGTGCCAAATGTAGCAATACTAATGGCTGTAATGAGTGAAGAGCAGAGAAACTCACAATGTTGAGAACCTCTAGCCATGACTTCGTATGGTAGAAGGCTGTAACATGCACAGGTATTTTCATGTGTATTTTACCAAATACAATGCGGGAAAAAAAGTATTTATCTGATTGTCTTATGAGATAGTTGGGTAAGCTGCCTTTTCCTGCTCCACAACTAGACAATCTGGATGCCATGACGAGGTGCAACAGCTAAACACTTTTAGCATACTGTAAATGTACGGTAAAACCTTGTATAGTGAGATTTAGTTAAAAGAAAAAAAACTTCCTGGTGAAGCATCCAAATACAGAACTGGTGTTTCATTACTCCTAGCCCCTGTCCTATGGAAGGAAGCTTTTATTTATGTTGTTAGCTTCCACTGTTCCATCTAAAACCACATATTTCTGTGGTTAATTACAGCAGCATGCCCAGCATTTCAGCAGAGTTGGATGATTAGCAGACACTCAATCCAAGCCTGGATATTGTACTATTGCTCAGCTTATAAGGATGTGACCCAAGCAGAAGCCAGTGCTTACTGAATTCATACCTCTCAGAACTGTCCAGCCTCAACAGGACCCTGCAGCCAGAACTTCTATGGAGAAACAGCTCCACTTCTGTTGCTTCTTCTATGCTAAAACTATTCTATTCCAAGGCTGGATATGCAAGGAACAGAATTCAATCTGCCTTCTAGGACACGTGAGTTACACATGATTCAAGAGAGGAGTTTTTGTTTATTTGTTTCATTTACATCAATATAAATCTCTTTCAGTCAAATAGGAATAAAAAAGTAGTCAATCCTAGAATTTCACAGTTTACAGTTCCACAGAATGTGTATATATATATATAGTTACTGTAGACTTATTACAGGTGAAATCTGCAGAGGTACACAGACATAAGCCACAAAGCTGCTGTTCATGTCCTATTAATGCCACGAGACATATTCCTTGTACTGTACATTACACTGAGTTTCTAAAATGCTTTATTTACATCACTTCTTTTTCCCCACCATAAATGCATTGGCATAGATTTCCTCTCTTAAATACAGCTTACCTGAGTAAGTCCTCAAGATTCCTCAACAGCTGGGTCTTGAAAAGGAAAACAACTAGACAAGGAGCAGTATTAATAGTGATGGATGCTTTGTATATCCAAGACTTCTTCCCCTTCGTATTCCATCATTTCCAGCTCTGCTTAATAGATGCTATATAAAGTCTGACAGCACATGTGGTATTGTACATGCTTTATTAAAATGGTACTTGTATTTACAATATCTGCAGAAACAATCCCTCCCACATCTTGCATTCAGACAGACACACACACAGACACACGCGCGCAACGCCCCTTCATTCTACAGGGGTGTGAAGGCTATGCTCCCAAAAGTTAGGCAGCTTCTGGAAAAGGAGGAAGGGTGACTTTCTTTGTGTGTTTGTAGTTCATTAAAAAGAAGCATGGGAGTATGCATTTGGCCATCACAATGCTAATTTAAGTATATGTAGTATTAACATCTGGCAGTAACACTGAGTATTCCTCTTTTACATTCTATACACAGAATGACATCAAGGCTTTCCAGTCAACAGAACATTCCAACTTCAGTCTCAATGCTGCTTGTAGTGACTATGAAACTGCAATTTGGGGGCTGTCCCTTAAAACAATTCAAGTCTATGTAAGCGAAATAAGGCACAATTAATATTTGATTCGATTTAGAGGATGGGAAAAGGGGGGAGAGGCAGGCTTCATATAATAGTTGTCGCAGAAAAAACGGTTTTACCCAATCCTTTTGAGAAAAGGATGAACTTTATCCCCATCCTAATCTACATGGACTTCTCTTAGAGAACTGAAGTATTCTGCTGGGGCCACTGATGCCCACATACAAAACAAAATTGGAAATTCACATTTTAGCACCAGCTTCAGTAGTCTAACCTACTGATGCTGATGTGCATGAGTACATCTTTCTTTAATGCTGAAGGAGAAAGACACACGAAACAAGATTCAAACCTCCCTCTAAGCTTGAAGACTCAGGTCTTTCAGAGAACTTGTAAGATATACTAGTTGAAGGCTTCAGCTTACTGATAAAAAGGAATAGCATTTTTGCCTTTAAATCCCTGGCCCCTCTTCCCTAATGAAGCCTAACCAGACATTACAAATAAACTGCAACAAAAAATTTGGCAGCACAAAGAATGTCTAGTATTCAAATCTTCACTTGTGAGTATATTATTTTCCTTGTACAAAACCTGTTGAATGTTTTTCGCAGCAGATGAACTGTACCCAAAGATGCAGGACATTCTGTGATGGGGATAAGAGGTTGCAGTTCCGAAGGCCCCTGACTTTGGTTGTTTACAAAGTTCATTCCTGTTTAGTGTGATCCTTGGTATCTTCCTCATCTGTGTACTCTGATGGTTCTTCCCCTGGTTTTAGGAGTCTACCTACGTAGTCATATTTTTCTGAAAGAGATTTATGATTCCATTACAATCAAATACAGCTGCATTTGCTTGTTAGCCTGGACTACTGCAAATTCACTTTTGCTCCTACTTACTACAGTTCTTAAGCTGAATCATTGGAATTGGTGGTAATTTAGCAGCAAGCTCAGCCTCCCAAACCAATCTTTCTACTACTGCTGCTCCCTTCTTTCTCTAACTGTGAATACTTTGTTTCTGTTCTCCCGCAGCTGATCAGGCAAAGCTTTGTCACCCCAGGGCTGAAATTGCTGCTCTTCAATCCCTCAGCCTGTTTTGATTTCAGTCAGTGTGAAAAATGACTCACCCTCCCTCCTGAGGCATATTTGTTAGAAATTATTTCAAGACAAACTTGTTCAACCCTTTATGCTAAAACAATCTTTAGTCCTGATCATAATTCCATGGCATCCAAAGCCAACAACCTGCGAGCGGGAGTTCCATCAGCTACACTGATGAGATTTGAGAGTGAAATTCTGTTCTGAAGAGCTAAGAGAACAGTTTTCTTGTATAAACTAAAAGGTTGAAAAAGATTTAGTAAGATATAGTGAAAGGCGCTCTATGGAAGAAAGGCTTGAATTCCCTGGTCTTATTAACAAAGTTACATTGCATTAATAATATTACTGTCAACATTTCTTTAAAAGCTTCCCCAAACCCAAATCAGTAATTTTTATTAAAAGCATTTCCTTAAGCTAAAGATGTGCTGCTAATTTGAGAATTTACCTTTAAATTGCATTTCCCACTCTCTTACACTTTCCATCTGTACAGCATTTAAGTCCGATAGGTCATCGTATTCATCTCTGAGTGCATCTTTATCTAGACAGAAAGTTGCTAGTCCCCTGGAGGCATCTCTGCCAGCAAATATTCCATATGGACCCTCTGAAAACAAAAAGACAAAATTGATGCCTTCAAGTCTTTGTTTATGGTAACCAAATCTCTGTTCTTTACATAGTCTGCCAAAGCCATAAATTAAAATTCTGCAGTGATGGGAACAGCAGCAGTTTCAATGCCATGGCTGTTCGACATTCAACAGCACTGCAATTCAGTCTTTTAATGTCACTGGGAGATAAAGTCTGCTGAGAGAAGCAGAACCAGGCAAACAACTTTGAAGGGATATCTGGAAAAATCCCTGTCAGTTGATGCAAGTCAGTTGATGCAAATTCCAAAGGGACCAGAGGCTGGAATTCAAAAGAAATGCACTTCTATTAAACAAAACATTGAGTATTTACAAGTCAGGCATTAACAGAACCAAACTGTATAGACATCTGAATTAGAAATTAATTATGATAAGTAAATATAATTTAAGAGTGCTAGTTAATAATTTCACTTCACTTATAGAGCCACAAGAACTTTCTACATCTTTTGTGACATTTCTTCTGTGGAAATCTCCTCACTTACTTTGGGCAGCAGATCCTCCATATCCCTATCCTGTACTGCTCTTGAAAATGGCACAAACTGTCACATTAAGAATATAAAGCAACTACTTCCTCTGTGCTTTCTGACCAATGCAAAGCAGCACAAATATGCCAATAAAATTTTGAGCAATGACTGTAAAATAAATATTATTACAAAGAGAACTAGATGATTTGCAAACTAACAACTTTCAGGATAAGGTTGGTAACTGGCTTTCCCAAATTTTAATTAATTGAAAAGACTTTAAGCGTATCTTAGATTTTCTTGACCTAAAACCAAATACCTTAATTCAGGTAAGTTAAAACAATCAAAACCCACAACCAAAAAGCAAACCAAAAAAACCCACCCACTTTAAAGTTTTCTGCACCAGCTGAGCACCAGGGAGATGCCCAAGGCTTGCTACAGAGTAGCTGCTACTTCAAGATAAATAGGCCAGGACCCTTGTCTGGCTTACCTCTTGACAGTGGCCGTCAGCCTGAAGAAAAGGCAGCACCCACGGGCAAGAATGAACACAAGCAAGTGGCAACACACTGTCCTTCACCCCCTCTATTGCCTGCTGGAGCACCTCAGACCTCTTCTGCACCAGGACGAGCCACGGGAAATCAATCCAAGAGGCTGCTTTCCTCCCAGGCCGCTTGCTCCAGCCACCACACCTATCTGCTCCTGCGGGGCATTGACTTCGGGGTTCAGATAGAGGCTGAATGCAGCAGGAAGAATTCCTGAGGCAGGGAACCCGAGTACCATATGGATTAGAAGAAACTATGTCCTCACCAGAACTGGTGTCGTCTCTCCACCCCGGAGTGCTTGGCATTGTAAGCTGCTTACAGTCAGACCTGAGAACAAAAGGGTGTCTTGTGTGCCAAAGACAATTCCCTTGTCTCTCTGGAAATAAACCAACTGATTTAAAAGCAAAAATTCCACAAAAAGTAGGTATCGGAGAACAAACTATCAACTGGAAGTTTAAACTGGACCAGTCTGGCCGTAAGAGACAATCATAATGATCAACAGCATGATGTGCTCATCCTTTTAGATATTTAGCTCCAGGAACAACATTCACAAAAACTACCTTTGGGATCAGAAACTATATTTAGGCTACTAAAGAGAAACAAAGGCAAGAGGGCTAGTGAACTCTGCCTTTCCTATTTGCATCCTGAATTAGATGTTTATTTGCAAAACAGGATTTAGAGACTGACATCAACCCTATACCAATGCATTTTGCATACTCAGTCACTTCCCACAGAACAGGTCAAGAGGCAGTGATGCTCATCATCTGCAACACGACAGTTTCTTCAAACAAGAAGTCTTGCTTCACTCAAAATAGCAATCATTCAAGTGATCTAGTTTTTTATGTTCTGCATGAAGAACAAGAGCTATAAACAGCTCTTACAAACACCACAATCAGTAAATCCTTAAGAGCAATTGTATGTTACTTAATGTCCCCACCAACAGTGTTTTGTCCCCAGTTTTTCCTTTCTCTGAAGTGTTTCAAGCAAATATTGCCATAAATCCTACTATTTGGATAATGTGTTATCTAAATTCTGACTAACCAGGGAGTAGCACACTGCTCCCCTTCTCTTCTACCCTGCCTTTAATGGTTTGTGGAGTTTTACAGCACCTGCTGAGATGCCACCTCTTGGTCCACCAGCTTCATTACAATTATTTCTATTAAAAAAAGAATGACATATTTATCAGTATCATATTTATCAGCACTGAACACCCTTATATCTCAATAATACATTTAACTGAAAGCATGAAAGCTTTTAGAATGTATCAGCTTGCATTAAGATTAATGGATGCAAAATTTCTGCAAATATCTTTTAATCTCATATGCTATTACACCAACTTTTTTTCTTTTCTGAAATTGAATCTAAATGTTAACATTCCAGATTGTTTACTACAGAAGTATTCAAAAGGCACAGAGAAACCATCGAGCCATGTCCAAGCACTCAATGGAATGCTAACTTGTAAAAATCAGCCTTTGGACTCAGTAGACAACATCTCAAATTCCAGCTCTGCAAATGTAACTTAGAAATGTGTCCCATCCTTTACTAAAAGGCAAATATTGAATTATGATTATTAAAAAATGGTGCAAGCTTGGCTTCACCTTAGTTTGCAGGGTTGCTAAAGTGAAGCTCAGAGTACTCAGTATGAGCAATCTACTTCGAGATTTAAAGCTTCCACTGAGGTACTTCTACACAGAGTTTAAGTACAGTATTTTATATTAATATAGAAAAAAGAGGTCTGGGGTTCTGCTATAAGTCCATGTCTATTACTCACTTTTATATACAATACCAGTGCAACGGTCTTAAAAAGGTATTAACAGATTTCATGGCATTTGGAGAAGCATCTAGGAAGGTGCCAGCACAGAGAACCTCGGGGAGAAAATATCCTTCAGGAACATGATTCTGAGTTAGAGACATTAGTGCAATCCTAGACATGTTCCCACAGAGCAATTTATTCTGCAAGCCCTACCCACAGTCCTCCTTTCCTTTTGTCTGCCCACCTATTTAGACTGGCTCCTGCTGTAAATAATTCATTGCAGCATGACATGATAGACACACGGAAGAGAGGGCAAAAATAGAGGCTTGTAGCATAGGTATGTAAACCAAAGTGATTTTTCGAGAGCCTATCACAAAATTTCAGTGGTTTTCTTTTGCTGTATCCCCAAATTAGCTATTTCATGGTCAGCTATGTCTTTAAAAAATCCTCCTCCCTCCCTATTTGGCATCACACAACAATGAAAGTCAGGGAAGTGTCAAAACCAATTAAAATACGTCTGCTACATGTTACTTGGCTACACGGTGCTATGAGCCTTATGTGAAGGAAAACGCTGCTCCTTGAAGAATGCTTTTCTTCCCATCATGGCTTTCACATATTAAAGCCCTCTGTTTCAGAGCCTTTGTTTATTTTGGCCCTGAAACCAATTATCAAGACCAGGTATTTGCCTACATAACTCCATATATATATCACCATGTTCATACACTGTATTTTCCCCTGTCTAAAGTCCTCATCTACCTTACAACTCCACCTTGTATAAAGTACACCCTCCCCTAAGCTACAACACATGCAAAACGTTGCTACCCACCACCTGCAGGTCCTCACTTCCTTTTAGAATCCAGCTAAGAATCCGGCAGCTTCGATGAACCTGACATTGTGTTCCAGCCTGATAGTTGTCTTTATTCACAATAAACTAGGTAGCTTGAGAATTGGTAAAAATCAAAATCCCTTCAGACAGTAAAAATACCTTTGCAATTCCTGCACTCAGGATTTCTGCACCTCCTAGCCCTGTTTTGGATCTCAAATGAAGATTTAATTTCTCTGTGCAGACACCTTAAGACAAGAGCAGGCAAGGAAAAATATATTTAAGCTAAAGCACTGCATTAAAAATTTTGAAGTATGAAGTTTTTATTTGGAAACACTGCTTCTAGTCACTTCCTCCAAAACAGGCTAAACTGGATCTTGGAATAGCATGCATTTCAATTTTCAGCCAGTCTGGCTAATAGTTCCCCCAGCAAAACCTATGCTCATATTCAACTTTGGAGTAGATATTCTTGGTTACCAAAGAGGCTACCTGACCATTTCAGTTCTGTATCAGCTTTGTGCAACATCCTAGACTATTGCTACAAGACTAGTAAAGAAGTGAACACTCTACATTGAACTTTGGATTGCTCCAATGGGCAGCCCAAGGATCACACCATAGATAGCCACGTGGACTTTATATCTAATGAAGTGATATGTAATCTAAAAATTGTATTAATTTTCACAAGGCACATCATGTGATTTCTTTGAAGAAGCCACACAGGGTAACAAGGTTCAGTTTTAAACCAGCAGTTTTGGTTTCTTCAAGTAGTCAAAAAGCACTTCCATGCAATCACTAAATATGCAAAGTGTACCAGATGTTCTTTGCATCTGTTGACTCCGTGCAGCCACTGGAAATAAACCCCAGTTTTGCCTGAAGCTTAGATATTCATGGACAACATTTGTTCATCTGCAGACAAAATTATTAAAAACTGCGTTATTCCATCACTTTGCCTACTTTTCCCACTCCAGCTCAAAGCAAAACTCCACTGTCTGTTCCACATTTTCCGTTTGAATCCTGACATGTGTTTGTTTGGTGTAGCATCTTTCATGAGGGACTGAAAAAGCTACAAATTAGACAAAGCCATTTTGAGACACATCTTGAAAGCAGAAGCTTTCTAATAACATTTAATACTGGGAATTCAAGGTGACTTACTTTACTGCTCCAGATTTACACGAAAGGAAAGATGTGGGTTAATTTTAAGTTACAATTTGCTTGAAAAGTATGTGTTCTTAGGAGTCCAATCCACAAAGTCTACGTGCTAAGATGGAAACTGCTTAGGAACAGGGATTTAAATCTGACTCCTCAGGCATAAAGCCAGAGGGCCTCACTCTCACTTATTTCCTTTTTAACTCTCAGGGAAAAAAAAGTGCAAGAATCAATGACCCAATTTCAACTTAAGGGGTAGACAACAAGCACTGCTAAGAGAGCCTGTAGTTGAGCAGTCAAGAGATTCCTGGAAGATGGTTTCATTCTTGAGGAGGACCTAGATTCTACATCTTGTATTAGTGAGAAATGCTCTGGCCACTAGTTTATCTCATAATAAGCAATGTTGGCCAGGTTTTTTGATTAAATGAAAGCAGTGCTGCTGTGTACTGGATTTAACATCTACATGTCACTAACAATGATGTCACTATCACATTCTAATATATCTTGCTCTTGGCATACCTGCTTGATCAGGCCCCTCAAACCTCAGGTGACTCAACGATCTCAGAGATTTTTTCCAGCCTAATCGATTCTGTGACTGCGACATGATTGGTTTAAACAGGAACAAGGAATTTACAGAGACCTTCTACTCAACACAGTTATTTGTTTTAAGGAACATACTGACATTACGAAAAAAGGAAAAAGAAATTCAAAAAAAGATAAGGAGAGAGCTGACAGACGCAAGGAGCAGAAGCAGAGGAGGAGACGAGTGCCGGCTTTCCTGCTCAAAAGCACTTTACTGGCCGCTGCTCTCCATGAACATGGCCTGGAGGCTCAGAACAACCCCTCCATCCTGGTGGCAAAGGCACTACTCCCTTTAACCAGAAGTATGGAAACAATCTCTCACCAATAGCATGTATACACCTTTTAGTTCTACTACTTCTGGTTGGAACTCCATTTTATCCAGAAATGCTGTTTCTCTGAAAAGCTGAATCCCAGGGGAAGAGACACCTCATTTACACAGACACCAAAGAGCTGACAAACATCAAAAACACAGAGAAGACACACACACCTTAGAGAAAGCACTTCTTTTCCCCACTTTTATCCTCCATACTTATCTGTAACCCTTCAGCCTGTCGTGTTCTTAACATAAGGTCACCCTCAACAGAATTCTCCAGATGCCTCCTGCAACATTTCACTCTAACCATGCCCTAGTAAAGGATGTATGGAAAAGCACTGTTACCATGTGGTCAGCAGAGACACAATGAAGTTCACAACACTCAATTCCAAAGGAAGTCTAACAGCATTGGATTATTTTTATAGGAAGAAACAACTACTATCTTATCTATTCCTCCTGGCAAACTGGGAAAATCTGAAATCTTCATGACAACTTGAAAGACAAGAGTGGGATGAGAAATGAGTTCACAGTGACAACGCACTGCGGCCAAGGAAAGTCAGGAAATTGATTTTTTTAAGATCATGAAACATTAAGTAACAAGAAGTGACGTGAACAGGTGCGTACACAGGATTGCATATAATCTTGCTTTGTCATGCTCAAAGACATATATTTTTCATAAATGCACAAAGTATTTTTTAAGTTAATCAAAACCTGTTTACAGCATGACCTTGGTATGCCAATTTAAATGCTAAATATTAAGATTTGCTGACATAAAGTACTTTAAATCTTACAGTGCCCTTCTATTGACAAATATACAACCAGAAATCTTGATACAAACAAACATGAAATTAAATGTTGCAATAAATGAAACATTAGATAATGTGTTTTTTTATAAGAGTAGAAAACCAACACAGCATACACAAAAGGTACTAATCATTAGACCCTAAGCCATGAGATGTGATTACAGATGGGAAATCATCCCAAAACAGCTTCTCTGAAAGCCTGGTTATGTGATATTTTTAACAGTTAACCACTAATTGTCTACTTTATTTCTTTTAGAGTTTGTGTGTGATTAAGGAAAAGGCAATTAATTAAAATGAATAACCAATCAAAGCATTCTAGGACACTTACTCATTTGAGCACAAGCAGAGGTGGCATTTCATACACCTAAGTGAAGTGTTGAAGCAAAGGGCATACTTGCAGGACAGAGCAGCATTTCAGAAAAGAACTTGAAACTAAAGTTTTAAATTAAGAGTTCAGTGTAAACAAAGTGGGTTTTGGAGGCACAGACAATGTGCAATGTAACCTTCTCTTGCTCTTAGCTAAAAAGCCATAGACATACCAAAAAATAATAGGAGGCTGATGAGATAAACTGTGTAAGGCTTAAAGAAGATAACACGAGAAAAGCTAAAAAAAATCTGAAAAACATTTTGATTAAACGTTCAAGAAGGTGAAGTTTTCAGTCATGGCTGTTTGAAAGGATGACTTCAACAGTCTATCAATATTTAAAAATACCTTAACTGTATGTATGTAAAGATTCTTCAATGAAACAGGCCAAAGTTTAACAGGATTCACTGGATGTAACTTAAAACCATGAGAGTTTCGAGTAAAATCAGAAGTTTGGTGGGAACTTTAATGGAATCTCAACTGTTAGACAAAAATCTGGACTAATGATAATTTTGTGCATTTTTTAATGTTCTGCTGTAAGTAGAAAAACGAGGAACACCTCTGCATCCAAACCACACTGAAGGAGAAAATCCAGACCTTATTTTCATGGCATCAGATGCCACCTGAGACAGTCACGTTATTCAACATTAACCCAGCACTCCACACATACTTGAGATTGACAGTGAGCCCTCAGCCAATGCCTTCTACTGTCTTCAAAGCTGATGCACTATTTCACATCAGTACCTCAACAAAATACCAAAGGCTCATGGTCAGAGCCTGAAGTATCAGCAAAGCCAGTGCCCTCAGCTCTTTCTTCTGTTAAAATCTGGCCATGCTTTGTTGGTATGCTTTGCACTTCCCTTGCCACACTCCAGCTATGAGACACAAAATTACCCTGAGAATTGCTGTGGACACCTGCCTACTCCGACTGAAACCTTTCTGAAAAGGTCTCAACCAGCTGTAGGAGACTTCTCCACCTGACTCTTCTCAGATCTTTTGAGGCCTGCAAACCTCCTACCAGCATTTTCCTTTTCAGCCACAAAACAGTTGCAAGAAAAAATTCCAACATGTATCCAAAGAGGGAAACCACATCAGCATGACTGAAATATCAACATGTTTGGCAGAGAACACACAGCTGACGATGCACAAGTTGAGCTTCACTATCCTACCGTGCAATGTCCCAAGTTACAGATCTGATAGACAAAGACGATGTCAGTTGTTAGAAACAGGCAGGCTTTCACTACAGGGGAGAAAAAAACCCAAACACCTTTGTCTCTTTCCACGAAAAGCCTGGAAGCACTGTTTTAAGGAAACCAGCTGACAACAGTTATCAAAAAAGGAGACATTAAATTTTAGCTTCCTCACAGTAACAGACCTCCAGAGGTTGACAGTGTGAACCACCAAGGATATCTTCAGTGGAGAGCCTAGCATTTAATTGCTGTTTGATACATAAAAGAGGTAAAGTGAGTATTTAGATCATGGTTCAGTATTCTTTCATGGAGTAATCTGTCAACTTACTGGTGTTTAAAGTTTCATGTGGCATATGTATCACCTGCATTTTGTATCAGCACCCAGGTCTCAGTTTAAAAACCCCTCAATGAGAGAGACAAAAGAACTAGCCTGATTAAATGTCATGAAAGCTGCAGCTCACCAGACTGCATTTTTGCAGCTTTACTGGTCAATAAACAACATAGCACATGGCAGGGTACTTCAGATCCCATTGTTAACTTTTACAGTATCCGGTCAAAAAAGCATTTTGATTCAATTACAACAGCTTCAGTTTGTGCAACTGGTGTCACAAACTTCGACAGTAACAAGAGTTACAAAATCATAGCCCAATTCAACCATACAACTGCTTGTCCTTTCCCAGCTAAGAACCAAAGACTTGTAACATGCCAGTTCTGTGTTTTTCCTTTTGTGACCTTTACTATTAAATAATAATAACGATTACTTAACTTGAACTATTTCCTGGGGGAGGGGGAAGTTATCCTCTCTCCCCTCCACCCTTCCTACAAGGACGCTTCCCATGCCTCCTATGAAAACTCCTGCATAGTTTGAATAAATCAAGTTGTCCAAACCACCATTGTTTAAGGAAGAAAATTATCAGCAGTCATAACCCTCATTTCCTTTGGCATCAGATGAGAACACAGTGCTCACTGGTAAGTTTACCCACCTCATTATTAAGAACAGTTTGTTATGAGACAATATGCTGCAGTTTCATAAGCTACAAGGTGGGTACGAAAACATAACACTGCCTTTGAAGCTTACTTTTCTGAACCTTCAAAATACACATTTCCTCTCCAAAGAGAAGTATCATCTGTCTTTCTGTTAAGAGCTCGGCTTGATTTCTGCACTCTTCCCAATGACAGCAACACAGCAGTCCCTGAGCTCTCCCTGCCCTGCCTCTATCCTGATTAAAATTCATCCTCAATATGGCATAAATAAATAACCAGCTGGTTGTTTTTCTCTCCTGAGCCGTAAGCGCTAGAAGAAAGCATTGCTCAGCTGCACTGGGGAAACCTACTAGAAAAGACAAAAGGAAAAAAAAAAATAGCATTAAACATCGCACATCCAAACCAAGGCACCTGGAAAAACGACGGATGCCTGAGGAGAACCCAGACCCGGTGTGCATCAGCAATCTAACACGGCCGGTGGGTCCCAGGCGGCCAGGCCGGGACTGCCCCCCGCCCCCCCGCCGTCTCACCGGGCCCGTAGAACTTGCTGCCTTTGGTCACGTCGAACACTTTGCCGTTGACAGCCAAGAGGATGCGGGGGTTGCGGGCGCCGTCGAACTCGCGCAGCTGCTCCAGGGAGAAATCCCGGCGCTTCATGCGCGGCAGCGGGGCGGCCTCGCCCCTCCGGGCCGCGCCTCCCGGCCCGCTTCGTGTCCACCAGCGCAGGTACAGCCGGTAGGCCGCCAGCAGCGCCAGCGCCAACAGCCCCACGCTCAGCAGCATCTGGCCGCCCGCCGCAGCCAGGCCGCTGCCCCGGCCGCCTTCAGTCCTCAGCCGCCCCTGCCCATCGTCCGCCATCGCTGCCCGGACAGCGCGCGCCCGCGCGGGACACGCCCGCCGCCGGACACGCCCCCCCGCCCGCCGTCCCGCCCGCTTCCCATTGGCTGCCGGCCCGAGGCGGCCCCGCCTCCACCCTGGCTCGCGCCCCGCCGGCGAATCGGGGCGCGGGCCCGCCCCTCGACGAGTCTCAACGGCGCGCGCGCGCGCTCCGCTCGCGCGAGAGGGGTCGGAGATTCTAGCGCGCGTGCGCGCGCACCAAGCCCCGCACTCCGCTTCCGCCTCCGAGGGGCCGCGCGCCCGGGTGGCGTTGGCGGGAGCGTGACGGGGGGTTGGGGGTGCGTCTCGTACGGGGTCGCCCGCGCCGCCGCCTCACAGCAGCGGGCGGGAACCTCCGGAAGAGGCGTGAGGGGACTGAGGGCTGAAGGGTGAGGACTGAGGGTGTGAGGGGGCCGAGGGCGGAAGGCTGAGTCCGTCCGCCTCTGAGGGCACCGCGTTAGACCCGCGGGGTGGGTCGCGGGAGGCGCGAGCCCCCGCCGGCACCGTGGAAAGCAAGGGTCGAAGGCCGGCGGTGTTTGGCTACCGCGGGGCAGCCACGTCGTGCAGCGCCCGCACGGCAGCTGCGGAGTGAGCGACACGTCTGCGCAGGGCTCTGAGGCAGCGGCGCTGCCCACTGGGGTGGCGCAGGGCCGGCCTTGGAAGGGAGGGAAGCCTTTGGAGGTGGCGCTGGGGGGCTGCACTTCGCTACTTAAAGTAGATGCACTCTTCCATTTTCTGCTGTTAGAAAGCGGGGTGAGTAGTTACAGCAGGCTGATCTAGTAGGATTACCCCTCGTGCTGTGAAAGGTAGCAGTAACAGCACATAGGTGGCTCTCGTATACCTTGTTAAGTACAACCCATGCTCGGGATTACCCCTCGTGCTGTGAAAGGTAGCAGTAACAGCACATAGGTGGCTCTCGTATACCTTGTTAAGTACAACCCATGCTCGGGATTACCCCTCGTGCTGTGAAAGGTAGCAGTAACAGCACATAGGTGGCTCTCGTATACCTTGTTAAGTACAACCCATGCTCGGGAGTGAGTTTACTCAGTTACGTGAGGAGAAAGACTTCTTAAAGGTTCTGTTATTTTCACGGAGAGAGAGGGTTTGTGTAGACCGTCTCAGTAGGAGACGTCTCACAAAGACCGGGGCAGAATGTAGCCCTTCTGTACCTCTGATTTGGTGTTCCCAAAGCAGCGCTGACTGTCTCATGGGATGATTCGGAAGAGCCACTCTATGAATGTGTAACTGGGCCCAGGGAATATAAGCCTGGCTCAGCAACTCTCCCTGTGGCTGGAATGTGGTACAAGGAGTACTTTGGATTTGAGAAACGCTGTTACTCCGCGTAACTGCTTGTTGCTGAAGCATCCCTGCCTTATATACCAGCCTCAGGAGTAATTCACAATCATATAAGTCGCTTACAAAAGTTGGAAAACTCAAATGTTTTCACAAGAAAACTGGGAAGACAGTGCAAGAAACTCAGCCCAGTGGAAAATAACATGATACTTGGCGTTTACATAAGCCTTGGGTTTTCAACATCCTGTGTAATGATTAGGTGTGTAATCTTCTGCCCTCTGAGCCAGTTCGGTAATGACTACCTCTGTGATGAAACTGGATAAAGTTCTTCCCAGTTAAAGACCTGCAATTAAACTACTACTACTATTCTCTTTATCCAAGCAGGCTCTACTTAATATATGTATAAGTAAACACTATTAAGAAAGTCCTTTTATCTCAACAGGTCACAGCTTGATTGTGGTTAACAGTAGTTTTTGTTACAGAATCATAAGAGGTTTGGATTGTCTGTGCACAGCTATGGTGCAGGTCAGAAAAAGATTTCCTTCCCTCATGAGTTTAATTTAGATTTTTCCACATCATCTTAATGTGTTCTCTTAGCTTCCTTTGTATTTCATAGATGGGTTCAGAAAACAAAAACAAACAGTAAGACATGCAAAGTACTTTTACCCGTCTTCCTGCTAAGATCTTATCTCTAAATGCATACAGACTGGCTAAATCATTCTTCACATTTCTTTGAGAACATGTGGTTTCCCACTGCATGAATGTGGTGGTATGCCAAATTCTGCTAAATCCTGGCAGGAATACTTTCAGAACTCAGTGTGGCAACTCTAAGCATTCTAAACTTAATTTTGCTGTTCTGGATCCTTTCTTAAGAGAATATATTGGTACCTGAGCTTGGCTGGGACACCTTGACTTAGTTTTGTGAGCCTCGGATCTAGTACAGCAAAATGGTGGCTATTTTTGGTTCCCAGGTAAGAGCTGGAAACCAAGAGGAGCTCCAGGAACCTGCCCTAAGGAAATTAAATAATTTAAAAGACCGAGTTGAGAAGAATTATATTGAAAGAATTTAAACACTAGAAAATAGACAAATACATTAGAAAGAATACAATACCAATACTAAGTATACCTGGGTTAGACCATTTCCAAACCCATTATCCTGATTTGGGGTAGACAGGTTTCAACTTAAATCAGATTTTGTTACTGTGCTGGTAGCTGCACCTGCCAAAGAAATGCCAGAAAACGGTTTCTCCACTATGACCACTTCAGAGTTTCTTCCTCACCTGTCTGTGGTTTGCCAAAGCAAAAGTCACACAACTGATAAAAGGCTCTCCAGGAGTCTCTTAGCGTTACTGTGCTGCTTCTGCTGTTCTGTATGTGCACCTCTTAGTAGTTCTTTAGGTATGAACAAGCCTTATTTTGATCTAGCTGGCTGTCATAGATCCTGATCCATGATTGGGAAGCCCACGTATAGTTAATGTACTTAATTGCGAGTGTCAGTGCAGTAATTACAGCAATATGATTAAAGGAGTGAAAGGAACATTGGGCACTGTGGGTTACCTGCGGGGAAAAAAAAAAATCAGGATTTTCCGTGTTCTGAAATCAATGCACACCTCATCCATACGGATTTGATCTGAAGAGCAAACAAGTAGTAATAATGTTTACATATCACAGTTTCCCATTAAGAGCATGGTAAACCTTGGAAAAAATGTATGAAAGAACATTACCAAGTTTTTAATTACAGATGTTATGGTTTTGGTTGTTCTTGAGTAATTATTTAATTTTATAGAGTTTTTTTTACCTGAGAAAATTTGAAGAATACTTTGAAAATTAATAGCTCGTCACTATATTCATATGCAATTGCGTCTTGTTCTGCTTATTCATCTTTTGGATAACTTTTCCATTAGGAGGTGAATGCCTCAGCTCAGAGTTATGTTGTTCACTTTTTCTTTTCCAACATTGCTTATTGCAGTCTCTGGAGAGGAGACAACTTAGGGAAAAGCAGGACGAGAGCACAGCTTTACAAGCAGAAATCGAACTCTGACACAAGCCAGTCTCATGGCTGAGGCTTATTTTCTATGGATTTTGAAGCTGAAGAAACATCTCTTATCACACAGGGACAGGCTACATTCAGTGTAGATTAGGAGATGGACTGTGTGTCAAGGAATGTAGGGATTTCTGAGTAAATTTGGAATAACAGAGCAGTCAATCAGCTCCATTGATTTTGGGTATTTTTAAACCCAGCTTAATGTATGGGGTGCAGCTTGGAAATGGTTACTGATGAAGTCAGTGCAATGCTTTATGTCTTTTTTCAAAATAGTAACTGCCTGCATTCCTTTACACATATTTATTTCATATTTATTTTAAGAGCTACAAATTTTTTTTAATGTCACATCACAGGGTCTTTTAATGAAGGGCTGCTGAATTATTGAGAAATTCCGTTCAGAATTCAAAGTACAGTATGAATAGTCGTCTTGCAAAATTCACTGTGCTAGTTTTGGCTAGGATAGAGTTAATATTGACAGTTGCTGGTATGGGCCTCAATTTTTCATTGGTACGAAGTCTGCTGTTTTTCCTTAGTCTTTAGAAACGGTGTGATGTCCGAAGCGCCTGGTCATAGTGTCATAGAAATAGATTTGGCTCGTCTCTAACTTAACAGTGTGATTTTGTTCATTCATTATAAAGTTCCTCTGTCTGAGGGGGTGTTTCACAGAGAAGTCTCTGTAGTCCCCACTGGAACCAGCAGGAACCTGTGGGTACCAGTCAAGCGGTGACTTGTATGCTAGAGATACATCTTCAAAACCCATATGGCCAATGCATTTGCACGGGCAGATTTTTAACAAAACAGCTTGTTTGGGGTATTTTCAGCTATCTGTGTGTGGCTCTGTTTTCAATGGTAACTTGAGAACTGCAGTAATTAGACTGTAGTGAAACAATAGTGCAAGTATCCTGGCAGGCCTTTGGGCATAATTATTTGAAGTCCTTAAAGCAACTGCAAATAATTTTAGTATTTCCATTATTTCAACAGTCCTCGACCATACAGGTATGACCTTTTGCATACTGGGCAGAGTTGTACTGTGTGTATTTTACTACAATGCTGGCAAAACAAGCACTTGAGTAACCAGATTATATTTATCTGTGCAGTTATTATAGTTAAATCCCATTTAGTCAGTGAGAGCTTTTCAGTGGTTTTAATTTCACAGATTTAATAATAGTAGTAACCTTTTATTGGTTTTAAAAAACGCTGGATTTCTTTGTTTGCTTCCCCCATAGGAGACACCACTAACATAGACAGTTTTAATATTAAAACAATATTGATTTAGCCCAAATTCAGTTGATGCTTTTTGTTTGTTCTCTTTGGTTTTGGGTTTTTTTGTTGTTGTTGTTTTTATTTTAACTCTCTTGGGATTATCCTTATAAAATGCTGTTATGTTTACATATACATACATACTGTTTTGTAACATGATATCACTTATGTAAAAATTCCTGTGGTATTTTCCTTGGTTCACCCCAATCATCTTCTAGGTTGTCCAGAGGTGTCTGTCTCAGCAGCTGTTCTCTCTGTGTTAGTTATCAGCTGTATTAACTGTACGTTAAAGATCACCAAGTGAAGTTGGTCACAGGTCCAAGTTCCTGTATCTTTTTGTCCTGCTTACCTGCCTTTCCATCTCAATTCCATCAAGTCTTTGAGGTATTTTTTATTCCATTCAGTCTTAAGTCACAATATTTTTATGGACTATTCCAGACTACTCTTCAGAGAGACAGCCAATGAAACCCTGTTCTGACAAGTCAGTGATTCATAGTAGCTGATCAGAGGAGTAGACTTGCTTCTGGGTTTGATAAGTAGTGGTGGGAAACAGACTACACGCCCCAGTTTTTGGTTTCATTTCAGAAATGGCCACTAGCTATCGTAGGAGATTTAAGCAACAAATTCACAGGTGTCCCCTGCAGGATCAAAGTGAAGGAACCAATGTTTCAAGCCAATATACAGTTTTTAGCTTTGTCTGCTCCAGTGTTGGTTTTTCCTAGAGACACTGGCTTCTGTAAAGGTCAAAAGCCATTTAGGCAGTTTACGCAGAAGTTTATTACCTCTCTTCCATCCCAAAGTCCACCTAATTATTGAGGGGGAGAATGGTAAATACACAGCCAAGTGTTAAATGTGTCATAGTGTAGTGACCTGTATATTTTAAATAGGCACCACTCATACTATTAGATGCCTTTTCTTTAGCGTGTTGTCATAATCTGTAGAACTGCACCATTCACACATAATGGGGTACAGATTGAGATAGTTACCATGACTTGGACTACTGATTTTAGACGTCTTCATTGGACAAAATTTGTCAGGGTTCAAAGTCACCAAGGGTCAGTCTGTCTTCGTTAGTCTTTTTTTTTTATGGAGGGGGTGTATGAAAACTGTGGACATATTTAGCTCCTGTTCTTTGGCAAGCAGTCACAGAAAGGAGTAAATTGCTGAAGTCCTCTGTGGCAAAGTCCATGTTTTTTTACGTTTTGCCCCGTGTTTCTATTTTTGATGAGGAAAGGGGAGGAAATTCCAGAATACAGCCAGATTATGCTTATCAGGTAGAAGCATTTGCATCAGCAACACATCAGTAGCCTATGCCACTTTCTAATAAATAATACTTACAGACCTATTGCGCAGGCATGATTTTGGTTAATTTTTTTAATAAGGTGAATTTTGCTGAATCTCTTCTGTTATTAACACTCACATTCACTAATACGTGGTATTGCCACCAGAGCCTGCAAAATCTTTTCATTGGCTAAAGAAATTCCTCTACTGGAACAGAGCACCTTTTTGGTGCTTAGACAGACAGCATAGTCATGTTAAAATTTGTAAACTAAGGCCTTTGTCAGAAAGCAGCCAGACAACATTCTTCTTTGGAATCTCAGATTAACGCGTTCTCTTTCTCTAGTTTTGCGGGTACTCTGAGGATGGAAAGGCCAGTTAGGAGGCTGAGCAAAGCCATTGCTACAGATAGCAAAGAAATGCATCTCGCTCCCAATGACATTGCTGTGAAGATGCAGAAGAGGAACACCACATTCCAAGACTTGCTGCAGGTACAACAGGAGCAAGGGATAAGAAACTCTGACAATGTAACGGCATGAGGAAAAAGGAAGGAAGGCACTTGCTAGAAGGACAACAAATGCTTTCCAGTGTCTAAAGTTTATGTGCAGATACAAATTCTATAAAGACTAATGACAAGCTCTCTGAGCAATAACCTAGCACATAAAAGTTATGACAGTGCATTTGTAGACTTCATTTTCACAGATTTCACTTCAGATTTGGTCTTCCAAACTGTATTAGGTAATTAAAACCATTTTTTTGTTAGCTGACAGAAGGTTTTGTGGCCTTGCTCTTAAACGTTTCCTTTTATATGTTTCCAATATTACTAAAGTTGTTTAATTAGACATTTGTTGTTCATTTAGTTGTAAAGAAATGGCCATTATGCCAGAATGTTTTAAAGAAAAGTAAAGCAGCAGGTTGGTAAGATCAGATGCAACAGCATCCCATGCTCACAGAAAAGCACACACCAGGATTTATGTTTGACAAGTAATTTGAAAAAGCAATCAACCATTACCCCATGCAAACCTTACAATTATTCTGGCCTATACAGCTGTACAAATTTTTGGTCAGCTAACCTAAAGCTTGTTAAAGAATTAGCACCACAGGCCTCGGTAAAGCCTCATGACAGAAGCATGGGGGTTCCAAAGCATTTTTCTAGCACAAGCCACCCTTGTGTATCAACAATAAACTGCTCCCTAAAATGGCTTCATCTGACTATATGTAGTCTTTCTAATTTTAGTCTTCCAGATTTCTTGTCAAAGGCATGGATGCTGCTTCCCAGAAGTATGAGTTGGCTCAAAACAACTCCTAGGGAAAGTTTACAGGATCCAAACATTGTCAGAATACTCACTTTCAGCCTCTCAAGTAAAGGTGCCAAATACCACAAATTAGTGTAAACTGTTGGTAGTATAAAAGGAAGTGGTGTCTTACCTTCCAGAATGCATGGTCAGCTTTAGCAGTGGCTAAGAACAATAGCTGGTTTTTCTCTGCAGCTCCCACATTGTCTGGGACTTGCTTCTAAAATAATGTCAGGAAAAGTTAGATGAAGTTTACCCAAGTGTATTAACAACTTCTACCCCATTGCAAGCGATGGCCACTGGTTCCGAATAAGGTTCCTGTTTGTCTAGCCTGTTACCAGTGCCTGACACTGGTATGTAGTGGTTTTGACACAGGTGTGACAAAACTCCTCAAGACGTTCGGAATTGGAGTAGTATTTCTTCTGGTTAATGCAGGTGTTAAAACTTTCGGGAGGACAAATTATGGGCCAATTTTTTGGGGGGAATACTCCCTATGCTCGATTATGTAGACAAAGCCTTATGTGAGAAAAGACAGCCATATCCTTTTGGGATATCTAGATCCTGTGATGAGAGGCATGTAATTGTTGTGCATGTAATAGATCCGTTAAATATTTAATGCTTTGAAGGACAGTTGGAAAGAAAAAGAATGTAATTTTTGTGTTATGTAGTTTTTTCTTGACCGTACACATTAGTGTGAGAGTATCTGAAGTTCGATTCAAAGTTTCTAATTCACATAAAAAAGCAGCTGTAAACCTCTTAAGCAGACAGGTTGAATCATTTGTATAGTACTCTAAAACAGGTGAACACAATCTTTTATATTTTACAGGAAGTATTTTCATGAATGGTAATATTAACTAGTTCTCTCATTCCAATTCATCTTTTATTTATGTCTTATAAAGATGCAAACCTTTATTCTCAGCTGCCAAAAGAGAAAGCACCAAACAAAACAAAACGCTGTGCAAGCAAAACGTTCTAGTGCATGTGTTGAAGTCCCTCCCCTTAGAAGGGATGGATATAAAGACCACTGAACTCATGGTAGATGATTACTCAGGTGTCAGGAGTGGCTACACTGAGATGGCAGAGCTGCTCAGTCACATGAGTGCTCCTGTATCACATGAGAAAGATCATGCCTGCTAGACTGCACTGGCAAGGAGAAGGAGGCGGAGTGGGAAGGGACTGAAGTACTTTAAAGCTTGCTCTCCTGTTAAATACATACCTTCCTCAGCACATTCCTGTCAAGTTTTTAGGTGCTGTATCAACAAGTGGGGCAAACCTAGACACTGTGCAAATCTTGGGTTATTAAAACCTTTTTGCAAGTAAGTAAACAATACTAACATATCAAAATAGGAGCCCTTGACCCTTGTTTTGCGCTCACCTAGCAGACTGTTTTATTTAGTATGACTAAATAAAACACAAGACACTGGAAAACCAGACTTAGTGTGTGCATGTCCATATGTTCTCTGTACCTCTGTCTCCTCCTTTTCATTCTGAATAATGATCAGGATTAGGCTGAAACTGAATGAGAAATCTATGTTCCAAAGAAGCAATGCAGTATTATAGTTTAAAAATCAGTTTGTTAGAATTGAAAACTGGGCAGATGTTAGACAGAAACAGCCTGGAGAGAGTCAGAAAGAGAGGTCAAATTTAACACAAGTAAGTTTTTGGCAACTTTCCTGTTAAAATCTATGGTCAATCCAATCTTGCAGAAGTAATTTTAGAGCTGAAACTTTTCCTCTAATGGTAACAGCAACCATATATTTCTGATGATTTGTGCTGAATAGGGATTGAACTATGCAGACGGAGCAAGGTGCATATCAGAGTTCAGACACAGCACAAAGCCTTTCAGCTGTGAGCTGCTGAAAATCCCAGTGCTGTTAGTGGGTGCAAAGAGATGAAAAGTAGCACAAAAGTACCCACCTTACAAGTGAGTTATCTCCAGTGACGCAGATATACTGCCATTCAACTTCTTTTTTACAGAGGGATGTTACCGCCTCTTTTGCCTTGCATGAGTTAATTTCTGTATGGACCATAAAGGTACAAAATCATGCACACCAGTGTGATGAAAGAGGCATTAGTACTCTGTAGATCATGTTTGTCCCTACTTGAAGAACCATTATACCACAATAGACTTATTCAACACAAGTATTTGTCAGGGAGATTTCAAACCTGAACTCTCTATTTGTGCCCATCATAAAGTAATTAAAACTCAATTAATATGTAGAAAAAATGGAGTGATATAAGGCTGTGGTTCTGCATTAAGTCATATAAAATGTGTGCATGGTGGATTTCCTGGCAGTGATAATTTGATCTGTATTGGTGTAAGCATGACTGCATTTTTACCAAATCAGCCAGAGCATATGTTACAGTGTTTATTCAGGGTTTATGCCAGTTTTCTGTCAGTTGAGCAGGATAAATTATGCCCAAACCAGCACGGAGTTAGAGTGGTACAAACAGAAAACATCTCACCTGATAGGACCTCTCCTGGGACAAAATTATTTCTTCGAGCTATTTACTGCCTCATGGAATGATAACGTACCACCCTAATAAGCTATAAAGCCTGCATAGTCCTTAGACAAATCTGTTTCAAGTCACAGCATGTCTATATCTGATTAGCTGTAAATAGACTGACAATTTTTTCCTCTCAGGGAAAGAAGGGGAGAGACACAAATTCAAATTATATTTTTCACCTTAGGCAAGTGCAGAAATGTTCAAGAATATGATTTGTGTAGAAATCTCGAGTGTACTCGTGTGTAAATGTAATTAAAGAGATGGGAAAAAATGAGTCGTAATGATAAATAGAAACATAATTCTTGAAATTGCTGGGTTAGGTTTGAGCCCATATTGTGAAAGAAAAAGGATTCAATTTTGTGCTTCCCACCATGTTTCTTCTTTTAAATATGCAGTTGCTGTGCCACGTTATGGATCTGTGGCATTTCATTCTGAAGCTGAATTGTCAGGACAGTTATGAGAGGTGAAGATTGTAAACCAGAACATTGCAGTGTGAACCCAGTGATTTTTGAGATTTCCTCACTCAAAGGGCTGAATCCATCAGCAAGTGTATGCAGGTTTTACTGTCTTTGATAAAGAGGTGATAAAGCTCAACGTACAGTTTTTGTTGGGATTTTGTTAATTTTCATTGAAATTCCATTAGAATTTATGAACTTATTTTGGCATTGGAGCATTGTCTGTCTTTGGCCAGGAATTGTAAGCGACTGCAATGCAACATTCCATGACAGTACTGCTTAACATTGTGCAGGCCACCCTGGCTGTGTGTTTCCACCTGCACCTGCACTGCAGTCTTTACTAGGCTAGCACAGCAATAGTTTTGGGTGCATGCTAGAGTAGCCTGTGGAACTGATTTAACTGAAGAATAGCAGGGATTATGAAAGCTGGCATTGCCACTGATTTTTTTTCCCTCCAAATTGCACAGTGTATGAAAACAAATGGAGCTGAGAATTTGGAGCAGACCTGGCAAAACGATATGATTGTGGTTTGGAATAAACTGAAAGAAGGATGATCCTTGACAAACTCAAGGTAAGAGCATACTTGTACCTTCATACCAGGAAATAAGTTAAAGTAGAAAAGGGTGTCCTGAAGTAGATGCACTCATATGAACACAAGAATTCTTTTGAAAAGTATAGTATGTACTGGGAATTGTATATCAGCTTTGTTCTGGTATGATTACACCTATATCACTGGTGCTGGTATTAACAAAGTTAGTAAAAATGTCCTCCTAACTGACAGAGTGATGCTAATAAAACATTTACATGTACAAGACCCCTAAAAATTGGAAAAATCAATAAACAACTAATGTTAATGTTGCCCACCCCAAATTCAGCAAGAATTCCTATTATGCAGGTCTGAGTTTGTAGAGCTGTAGTTCAACTAAGCTAGCACTGTGGGAGAATGCAGAAGTTACTTTTTAGAAGTTGAAGTGCCATTTTATTTCTCTTGATACATTTTGGGGAACTTTCCAAAATCAGTCTTGGCACAGCTGAAGCATCTTTAACGTTCTTCTACTGTTTCTTCTACCGCTATCACCTTTTAAAAGCTTATGTTTTTAGCATTCTTCTACCACTGTCACCTCTTAAAAGGTTATGTGTGTTCTCCAAATGGGACCAGATTGTACTGAAAGATTGGTATTTTTAATACAGTTTCCTGTGGAGGAATAAGCCGACCCCCTGGCAACGCACCACTATTCAAACAAAGCATTCACATCATTTACTCCAGGCACAGGCTTGGGCTCACAGCCATTCCAATGTGATCTCTACTAGCAGTGCTATTTTAACTGCAGTCACATTGCTTTATGTGCAAGTACTTAAGGTATACGAGAGGAGAACTTAAAACATCCTTTGGGGTTGAATCTTGCAAAAAGTGATGCTTCATAAAAGCTCATCAACATAAACCACTTCCAAGTGAAAGTTTATTAAATATACTAAATTAAGGTCTGATGATACATAGCAATTTGCTACATCTGAGGATACTTAAAGCAAAATGTGATTTATGTATTTGACCTCTACCTGCAAGAGAAAGAACTGCCGTCCAGTGTGTGATTCCAGTGCACCTGGGATGGAATGAGTCCAGCTACTGAGCAGCAGACATTATAGAGGCACTTTCTTAGGCTGTTATGGGTCACAGAGACCCAGGACTGACCACAAATCCTAAAGCAAAGAAACTACTGAAGACTGTTCGTATAGTTGCCCCACATGCTCCGAGGAGGATCCAATGTTCTTGAATGATAGGGCCTGTTAATTTTTGGTAAACCAAGTGGGAATGAGAGTCATGTGAAAAAAAAACCCGATGCATGTGATTTCTCCTGATCAATTGTCTTATAAAATAATGGCAAATTTTTTTAACACCATGCCTTAGGAGTCAGCATTTTCTTATAGATCTCCTGTGTCCTTCCCATAAATGCTGTGCTGAGGTCCTAAGTATTCTTGCTCTTTGCATGGAAAAGGCAAAAACATACAAGGAAGACTAGAATTCAAACTTTTGAGGGCACTTGTGAATTGAGCTGGGTCACAGGCCCTCGTGCAACATCCCTTTAGAGCAAAAGATGTGAAGATAATCAAAAAGAAAACTCATATGTGCTGGGCCTTTATCAGAATTCAGACGAAGGCAGGATATATTAAAAAGACATTGACAGCTTACTCTTCTGGTTTGGACATGGACAATGTGGAAGGGAATAGTTAGTGGGGTGTGATTGAGGAATATACCAAGGGATCTTTGGTAAGCAGAGACTTGATTTCTCAGGAATGGATGTAGTCCTGTTTCTCCACATTCTTTCTTCACTTCCTTCCAACATCCCTATTGCTGTCCAGCCTTCTGTCAAGGAAATACTCTGGCTGTAAGTTGCACTGTAGAAGAATTTACTAAGAACTATTTCTCTTGCCACTGTAAGCTATTGATGTAATTATGTTGTGTACACGTAGTATTTATTTATTTTCATTGCTGTAGTTTGGAGCTCTGAACATGTCGTGTAGAGGTTTTGTGTTGTGGTTTAGCTCTTAGAAATGCTGCTTATCTCTGTTTAAGTTACTGTCATCCTTACATGCTCCAAATGACAGTGTCTTTCCCAGCAGTAAGTCAGGAAACCACAACTTTATTTGCTGGTAGTTTCTGCAGTGAATTAGCCATCGTTCCTTATGCTCCATGCCAATCACATCAGCCTCCAAAGAACATGCCCGATAATCAAAACACTTATTAGTAAGAACATTTTGATCACACAAGAAATAATTCATGGTTATACAGTAATGTCTATAAAACTTAACCAATGTATTTTTTTTTTCCGTAAAAATCTAGTTAACCTTTTTTAGATATAAATCTTTAAAAACCCTGCAGCTCTCACATTGCACTAGTAAGGCAATATGCACAGAAACATTTTACACAATTTATAATTATATACAATTATTATGAATTGTATATGATTATAATATATGTTAACTCCCAGTATGCTTAAATCTCATTGTACAGCAATAATACTGACACACCTAATTTAGGATTTGCCTACAGAGGATAGAAAAAGAAATTCCCCAAAATGAAAAATGCTTGGAAAGGCTCTGATGCAAGACAAAATCAAGGCATTTGAAATAAGAAGTGGGAAAAGACATATGACCTTCACTATCTGGAAAAAGACTCAAACCCCAAGACGAAAACGTTTGCTACTGTTAAAATTGAAAATTGAACAGTAACTCTTCACCTTTCAGGTGCTGCTTCTAGACTATGAGCTCGTCCAAACTACCTCTGTTATCAAGTGCTTGCATGTCATACTTTCGTGGGGAATTAAAGTTAAAAAAAGGAATTTTTTTTGTGACCTTAAGAGAGAAAGAAAAAAGGGCTTGGGGGAATGGGTAAGTGATAAAAAGGACAGACTGAGACTTTGCTTTGACTGCTGTTTCGGATTTTTCCTGAGCATTACCCAGTTTAAATCCTTGGAGCCTCATCAGTCCTACATATGACACTCCTTGGTCACAGAATAGCAGAATAATTTACTTTGAAGGGATCCTGAAGGTCACGTGGTCAATCTCAGATCAAAGCAGGGCCAGTTGAAATGAGATTGATTAGGGCATTGTCCTGCTGAGTTCTGAGTATTTCCAAGGAAAGAGAGTCAAGAGATACCCGTGGACAATCTACTCCTGTGTTGGACTACCTTTATTTTGAGGTGGTTTTTTTCTTCACAACAGCTTTCTATCTGTCCTACAGTCTGTCTGTTCTACTATATGATCCATGACCAGGGCCATTTTAGGAGCTAATTTTGTCTCTTTTTTTCAGAATCTGCTGCACTTGCCTATTCTTCAAGTCTTGGACTCTGATGTTAGGGGAGCACAACTGGCAGGAAATCTAGAGTCAGGACATGCAGTTAGCTTGGTATCCTTCTGGATCTTCAAGCCAGAGTGGATTTTTTTCAGTGCTTTGGACATGGTCTTAGCATAACTCCCACTGAGAGGAACTGAGGTGAACAGTACCTTTTGCTATATAGGTAGTCAGGAGGGTCAAGGTTTGTACTTCAGTGGAACCCAAATTAGGCATGTCTTACCTTTGTTTTCCTTTAGGCTGGTGATTTGCAACCAGGTGCTAAGAACACTGCTGTTTCTCCAATCCCCCCCGCTCTGGTCTCAGAAGTGCAAGCAAATTCCCTCACAAACACTGGGAAAGGATTACTGCTGCCCCAAATTACTGCAGTACTTAAAGTCATGGACCATAGCCCTGGAACTGGCTGATGCACATGCAGGTAAGCAAGGGACACAGTAAATGTATTGCTCCATGCACAATTTTGCCAGCAGCAGCCCGTTTTGAGGCATTCTCAGGACCTACCTCGACTGCCTGCTGCTTTTTCCTGACACTGTTTCAGCTGTGCCAACATGACAGTATTTGTGTGTGTTTGGGAACTCAGTCATGAGACTGATTCAGGTTAAACTGCCTAACAGTGCTTTTTTTGCAGAATTTTTCTTCAATACCTGTTAAATTCCCATGGCCTGATTCACAGGGTGGCCTTACAGACAGCTGTGTTGATAAAAGTCATATGGCTCTTAAGAGAACAGGGCAGGCAGGAAACAAGAAAAAATCGTTGGAAGTAGCTTAAGTCAATACTGCTGCCAAAGGCAACTTCTCTTCAAACCTACGGCCTCGTGGTGCTGCTGCTGCTGCTAAGACCTAAGCTAAGCTGTCGCTGTTGTCCACAGTCCAGTGTCCATCTCACTGTCAGCATCAACAATGCTGGCACTTCCACAGCTGTACTTGTATCAGTTTGCTCATCAGCAGTGATAAGCTAAAGACTAAGTTAAGATAAAATAGAAAGGGATCCCTCATAAACTTTTGAAGGTTTTTGAAAGGAATTCCTTGCTCTTTGCAAGCACAAGCACTGCTGAATTTGCAGAGCAACGCTCTTTGGAGTTGTGGAATAGAATCTGAATTAACAGTCTATTTAAAACTGAAGTTCTCATTTAAAGTTTTACATAATTTTAGTTTGCTACTGATGTCACACAAGTGTACAGCAGGAATCATTTTATTGAAATCACAGATATTGCTGTGTCGCTTGTGAAGTAATTCCTACCTGTGTAAAATACGTATGAAACGCTACTAAATCAAGTCAGCATTTTATACTGAGTTGACACCCAAATTGCAGTGATGTAAATTGGTGCAATATGAGGCATAAGCAGATAAAATTACACTAGAATAAAAGTCTTGTGTCAGATTTGATCCCATATAAGTGTTTTGTATTGTTGTTTTAATGGAACATTGCAAAATTGAAAAATCATTAGTAGTCCTGCCAGTGCTTTGGCATTTAAAAGGTCCTATTTTCCATTTCCCTACAGTCCCTTTATGCTACTCCATTAGTTTAAAAAGGGCCATAAAGAGAGCACATTTAGCCGCCTGGGAATATTTTCATTTCAGTGTTGCTCTTGCCTTTGGCGTAGTAGATCTGTTAGGTTGTGGCTGAGGAGAAAGGGTCACGGCTTTCCTGCGTCCCTATTCCAGCTATTCTTGGTTGCTGGAGCAGCTCCTGGGGGCCCCAGGCTGCCAATTGTACTAAAATTGGTGGTAGCCTTAAGACTATTCAAGGAGTAATTAGCTACCAAATATGGGTAATTGTGGCAGAGTCTAGCTAATACTGCTTTTGTCCAACAGACTAATTAAAAGCTGCACATATGAGAAGAATTGAAAAAACCCTCTTCTCTTAAGGAAAAGAATTATTAAGAAAGAAAATTTGATCTGATATTAAAAAAAAGTTCTGTTCCTTCTAATAGGATCCTAGGCATTTTTAATAGTTAATCTTAGACCGAAGCACAGCTAGAGTTCTTAAATTAAATTCTTTCATTGTGGTACTTCTGCATTCTCTTCTTTTGATTTAATAAAGACATATTCTTTATAAAAAGGTTGTTCAGTGCAAGAACATTTAAAAATTATTCTTGCCTGTGAGAAATCAGGAGTTCTATTTCTGCTATCAGAAGAAGCCCAGTTGGAGATATGTCATCATGGGTACCTACGCTCTGTTTCTCTCTCTGTACAAAATGAGGAGAGTAAGGGGAATAATCATTTGCTGGTCTGACAGGATACAGTCCTCCACACATCAGTGTAGCTGTGTGTGTTGTAATTTGTACCTGTGCTCCTCCCTTCTTCTGCTCCTACAATCAATTGTGAGTAGTTCCATTCCAGCCTATTTGTATAACGTGTGTTTTCAGTGGTACTTCTATATTTGCTAGTACAATCATAAAATCTCACATCTCAGCTACATTGCCTCCAGCTGTGCTGCAGGCAATATCAGATTTCTGAACTGCAGGAGCCCCATCTATAGCTGATTATATCTCCTCTTTCTCTACTCTGAAGTAGATAACAGTTAAAAGTGCACAAGCAGAATGAGGCCCTTGCTAGAGCAGCAGATTAAGAAGAAAACAGCTCCCTTTCTTTCCTCCTGCCCAGATAAAACCGATTAGTTAAAAACCCACTTTCCTGTGTTCTAAGATGCGGCGGTGTCACTAATATCCTCTCAGCCAGCCACTTCCCAGCAACCAGCAGCCACCTGGCCATCATCAGAACTCTGTTTCTTTCACTTAAACTCGTAAAACATCTCTTATATATGACGAACAACTTGCAGTGTTCGTCAACAACTTGCAGTCCTCCCTTGTGAACTTACCCACAAATGCAGACATTTTGCAAAGCTCAAATATGATTGAATTCCAGACATTTTATAGCCAGGAATACAGATATTACCTCGTTATTGCAGCTGCAATTCCTTCCTTATAAACTGCTTCAAAGAGCAGCTGATATAGCCTTGTCTCCCTGTTTAAATACCTTCTTACTTCATGTTGTGAAGGTGGGTTAGAAATAATGTATTGCAACTGCTCTTCATTAGCCAGGAAAAAAAGAAACAAAGCTCTGTTACTGAATGCAGACATTAACTAGAATGGGCAGTTTATGATTGTCTTTTCAAGACAAATCTGGTGATCAGTAGAGTTTGTGGCTCATGCTCCATCTTCTGTATCCTCTGTATTGATTTGCACTCGGAAATTCATCTAAGTGAGATGTTCTACCTTGGTGTGAGAGCTCCTGTGGAAATGAGAGGACATGGTAGCTGATTCTCTTGCTGTTTGAACTGAAAATTTGGGTGACCTGACTGGCAACTCATAGAAAGACTCTTAGGGAAAGAGCAGCAGTGATGCTGGTTTAGCAGGACTGTCCAATCTGAAATAGCCTTCAGGTGGCTTTGACTGGTTTAAAGGCTGAGGATGAAAATTCTGCACATGATGTCTGTGGAAAGATGTCAGAAGGCCCATGACATGGGTTTTCAAACACTCTCCTTGTTTACAGTCTTCAAAACAGCAAATCTGTTTTCCTTGGTATTAACAATTTGAAGCATCTTAAAAATGAAAGGCAATCATTGCAGCCCAAAAGAAGGGAAAGAAGTAGAAATTGCTCTCTAGCCTCATCACTCTTTTGTGCTATTCAGGGAAGAGGAACCCAAAAATAGGAGTGGCGATGTCTTGTGCCTTTTTAAAAGTCTGACAGTGGGTGCTATGGCAGTGCATCTCTGCTACCTGACCTGGAGGCATTCTGGCTGAGATGGTGAAAATACAGTCAGATTGTTGAAAAATGTGGAATATGTAAAATTTTCATAAGAAAGGATGTTCTTTGATGTTTGATCTTTGTATACTTTCAATCCTAAACACCCAGAAAGGAGGAGATTTAATCCATGAAACAGCAACTAATAAGCTCTAAGTGATGTCCAGCTGTTAGAAAGCAAATTACTAGTTGGTAGAATTGCCTTGTTAAGGTTTTGGGCTGGACATGCTTCAGTGATCTCAGGCCTAGGGAGAGCTTAACAAAGTTTGGGAAGAAGGATACCCACTGAGAGTGGACAAAAGGAATGCAGAATTTACGGGCCACAGGGACATCTGACAGAACTCCCAAGATAAGGAAGAAACTAATAAAGCCAACTCAGCAATTGTGCTGAAATCAGCTCCAATTGGATAAAAGATAATTCTGGCAGGGGGAGGTGTGACCATCGACCCAAGAAACCTACTAACTCAAAAGAAGAGAAAGACTGAATGTGCAGACTAATTTGCATGGGAAGTGAGAGAATCATTAACCAATAGAAGATAAAATACTGATTAATAAGAGAACTATGTAACTTGTAGCCAATAAACACTAATTCCTTTGTTTGCTAAAATCCATAAATAGTAAAGAGCTTTGATAGTTGGTGTGCTTGGTTTGCGGAATACCACCGAGCACCCAGGCTTGTGCAACTCTGAAATAATCAATCTCTCTCTTGAGAGCGTGTAATTTTTGGCTTGTTGCACACCAGGTAACAAATCCAATTTTTGTGAACAATATAAACTACATTTTAGAAATACCTGTCATTGTTCATCATTATTCACATAACTTTGCAGAGATGGAAGTAGGGGCTGCTCTGTGAGTGCTACCTTGCAGTAGGAACTGTAGGCTTGATAAAGTAAATTAATATAAATTAAATTAGTAATTATAATGCTTGACAAAGTAAACTAAATTAATAATAAACATACAGTTTCCACCTGAGTGCATGAAAAAAGATCAGACTCTTAAAATTTTATCAGACAAATCTGGGGCTGGTATTTTTGTTTTGATTTGATCTTAATTGAAAGTAATTAGCTCACATGTAGGAAAGCTACTTTTTTCCCTGGTTCAGCTCTAGAGCTGTGTTTCCCATGCCTACAGTTGGTCATCATGTCATGAGATGAGTTCCTTCTTTGTTTCTTTTTATATTAAAGCATTAGTGTCATGTTTCCTATCTTGCCCAATGAGCCTGGTTTTCCGTTTGCTCTTCAAGTGGCACAACTTCAAGTACCACAAATCCCTGACCTTTACTCCAGCCCTCATCCAAGAGGAAGATGTTAGCCTGAGGATCAGAGCACACGTCGGAGAGGTCTGCGTTTAACTGCATTTGGCCAAGGAAGGAATTAGGCCAAATTTCCTACCTCTGACCAAGGATTAATACCATTCTGTAAATCAGAGCGCTGTCAGCTTGGTGTTCTTCCCTGCTAGGTCACTCAAGCAGAGGATGATGACCTGTCCTGATGTCCTTCTGGAAATTTTGCATGGTGCCACACGAGTAGATGGAACAGAGCACTGACAATTCCCTCTGTAGGGAAGTACTTCTTAGGACAAGACAGTAGCTTCAAGTAACTTCCTGATCAGCTCACTAGTTGCTTTTAATTTCATTTTGAGGTATGCAGGCATGCACTGTGTTAGGAGTTTAAGCATGAAAATGGATCTCTGGATTCCAAATTCACTCAAACCTCATTCATATCAAACCTAAATTCTACCTCTGTACAAATGGTCACTGAGTTTGAGTGTTTTCTGAGCTGGCCAGATGTCAGGGAACGTCTGTGTGATGGCGTGGTGTATTACAGCATAGTGCCTGGCAAGGGTAAGAGCAGATCCTTACAGACAGAGAGGGAGGAGAGGACAGGACAATCACTTTCCATGACTGTGCAAACTTAGATTGCCTTCAGGTGCTTGTGAAACCACAGGTACAGGTTTTAGGTATTTTGAGGGAGAAGCGTTCCTCTATTTTTAGATGAAATAGCGTTGCCACTCCAGTTAAATAGTCTTGCTACAGAACACTGCTATGTTTAGAAGTTACTCATCTCCTTAATGCAAGAACAATATCTTATGAAAAAGGTCACATTACACTTCTCCATTCTGTTAGTACTGTGAGTTTTGTGCTACACCACTTTATTCCTCTTTAATTATAACACACATGAATGTACATCTTCGCTATGTACTTGTGGCCTCCATTTCCATCAATATTTGTCTCAATGGACCTATAAAGATTATTCCACTGATTTTCAGAGTCACCATTAGCACTGAGCTCATACAGAGGCTCTGAATCGCAGATAAGGAAATGCATACTGGTACATGAAATTAGAATACTGATTGGTACCTACCAATGCATATTGGTAAATAAGATTAATACCCTGCATTGTCCTACCCACTTCTTTTCGAGGAATCCATTCTGTCATTGCATTGGACAGCTAATGATGGTGGATTTCCAGCATGCAATCTGCACATTAGCAAGCACTGCCAGACTCACGTTTCTGAGGGGAAAGCACACTTGCGACACACTTTCACATCTCATTTTCATAGGTTTCAATAAAGAACCAATTCATGAAAAGACATACCTCATTGTAAAGCGGTGTGGATCAAAGTCAGGCACGGATAGCTGGGACACGGGACAAGGAGTCTTAAAGCACTGAGACCAGTAGGGTTACCCTGGATCATGACCTGCCTCATTGCCTGTGCCTGTCAACTTCGTTGGTCAGCTCTGGCTACACATTTGCTAGTGGGGAGAGAAATCTGTTGTGACCAACTTTTGGCTTTGGAATTTGATTATGCATGAATAAAAGCAGGTATTCCCTGAAATAGATGGTTTATCAATGTTTTCATCTGTTCAGGAGCTGCAAATTACTATTTTTCCTTTCAAATTTCTTCTTCCTTCACATTTGCATGGATATTTGCTTTCAGAGAGCAAAGGCTATGTGTATGGTGTCAAAAATTAGACTCTGAACCGAGTAGAAATGTTACAGAACACACAGAAAAATGTCCTGGTAGTCTTTATGCCTTTAAAAAGCTAATCTGAAGTGAACACTGAAATGTCAGGAGATAAGAAACACCTATTAGCATGAGGATATGTAAGCACTTTGGATATGCAGAAATAATTTGGCATGAGGTTTAGGCATTTCAAATGTCAGGGTTGAGCACTGTGAGTACTATAATCTTGTTACTTCTTCAGAATGCCGCACATGAATGGCCAAAAAGAAATCAAAGCTAACTTTCTAAATTTTAAAATGTGTCGAAGAACATACATGATGTTAAAACTAAGTGAGGGGAATTCTTACTGAATGTCATATGTTGCCCATCTTTGCAGTGTTCCAAGCCTGTGCTGCAACATGATATACACAGTGGCATTGCACAGAGCAGGTGGGATCCACAGGCCTCAACACGGACAAACCAGGCAGTCTTGGCAACTGTTTTCCTGGTATTTGTCATTTGGCTGTAATAAGACGGATTTGCTGTAACACTTTCAGGGGACAGTAACAGGAACAGATTGGTTACTAGTTTGAATGATTTTAGTGGTGCATCCAATGCAAATAAAGCAATTTACCAAACAATCTGTGAGTAAAAAGATTCAGAGCTTTGCATCGGCTTTGTCATTTGTGGATCTAATTGCTTTGCAGAGCTCTACTTAAAAGCAACATTATAGGTATAGATATTTATTTCATATTTCCTATCTAGAGTAGTTTGAAAAATTTGTCACAGAAGCAGAATAATGGCATTATTCTGCAATTATTTCGTTTTAAAACTATAGACAAACATTCTATTTGCAGGAATAAACAGTTTGGTATTCAGTACTTCATCTAGAATATGAAATTGGTCTGAAGGAGGACCACTCCCAAACTGAGCTTATGTCTCTAAGCAACTTGAGTGGTAACATGTAATTTAGAAGCACTTTAAAAATCTAATTCATGTGAGCCAGTCCATTATTATATACCCAGTATCATATGTGTGCCAGAGGCTCGACAGACCAGTAAAGGAGATGATTCACTTGATTTGCCTATAGAGATGATTAGATTATTGATACTAGTAATTCCATAGGCTCTGTCTACATTGCCCTATGTAATATTAGGATGCTGCCCCACCCAGTTTACTGTCCTAGCTTGGAGCTGGCAGCTCCTGGTGCCACCTCCCCTGGAAGGAAGTCTGTGACTTAATCTCTGTATGGTAAAAGATTCCCAGTGCCGCAGCTTAGCAAAGGCTTTCTGAATCAGCGCTGGTATGAGAAGATTGCTGCTTGGCTGGTCTGGCGTGACCAACACCTAGTTCCAGAACAACGTCAGGAAATTAAAGGAGGTCAGAACAAGCCAAGAATAGCAAGTTGTGCTCAGGGGCTTTGCAGGGGGAAGCATTCTTGGCTGAGGTATGGTGTTTTCTGGGAGGATTTTAGCAGGGAAGTGCACACCTGTGACATGATGCTGAATGTAGTGGGGGGAACAGGGAGGGGATCTCGTTGTCTAGTGAGTGGTACAGGAGAACCTGATTTGTCACAGTTTTCCTTTTAGGCAATGGTATATGTCAAGCAGCCTCTGGAGTTGCCAGCCCTCATTCCTAGTCTCTGACTCAGTCATTCAATTTTCTTGTAGCTTGACTGCATTCCAGCAAGATTGCTGTTTCTGTAATTGTCAGAGGGGTAGGATGAGAAGTGGAGAGGGAGAGAGAGGAGCCTGGAGCCTGCAGTCTGCAGTGCCAACTGTGGGGCTTCTGTGCCAGATGGTATTTCCCCATGTGAGGTCAGGACAGCGTGTGGGATTCAGCAGTCCTGGCGTGCCAGAGACACATCGCGTGCATTTCATGTCCCACGATGGGCACCATGATTATTGTGAGGTGTCATTCCATCCTGTTCTATGGTCTGTGTGATCATTGCAGGCAATTAATTCATGGATATCAGCTCCTGATTTAGAATGGTGTTAAAATGCATGCATAACTTTAAATGTGGCTGCTCAGTTAGTTTCTTTTGGCCCTATGAGAGGCTTTGTTTGCTTTTCTAAAAAATATCAAAAATTTAAAGTATATGGTAGAAAGCAGCAAAATATAAGTGAGATCCAGAATGATTTTTCTGCAGGTGTTGTTTTTATCCACAAAGTTACTGTTACACACAGTTAAGAATTAGGCTTGGAAAGGGGTTGTTAGCTGAGAAACATCTGAAGTCCCATGATTTGTTTCAGAAGAGGACTGAAAGCAATAGACGGCAGCACTGAACTTGACACAGCCTTCCTTCCCTGCTCACAGGCTTTTTTTCTCACTGTTTCTCCTTCATCCTGGCTATAATAGGTACCCAGTAAAACTATCCCATGTGATTAAATAAAGAGTCAGAGGACATTCACTCACTACACAGACTCTATATATGACCTTCACAGTGCAAAGACAAAAGAAATCCAGGTACGCAGAATAGCCTCAACTGTAGCTAGGTTTGGTGCCATTCTAAATTGTTTGGGACAGAAGAGGGTGAGGGCAGCCTGACACAGTGACAAAACCACATGACCCTCATTTAGATCCCGTAACTGAGTGTACCTGCAGAGGGGCAGCGAAGGGACTGTGCCTGTCATTGTCACTGATTGAGAACAGCAGCTATGGGGAAATCCATGCAATAGCTCTTCATTCTCCTAGGCTCATACATCTATACTTTCACTCTCCAGCTTCACCTGGTTCTCCCCACAGCAACCCTATCTACTTTCTTTGAGATGAATTTACTGGCTTTTCCTGCTACAACTGATACCTACCACTACTCTTATCTGTACAACAGCAGAACACTGTGAATCTCATATGTATTTCATCACTTTTGTATACAGTGAAATGGTAATGGGTCTAAAGAAGTGCATTAAATAAATTATAATATAGCTAAATATATTCCACACAAAATACTCAGAAGTGATTGCAACAGCCAGCTGTAATAAAAAAAGGAAATAAAGGTTTTATATTCATGGATGAACATACTTTTGCTTAATGCAGGGCTTGTTTTACACTTACTATGCAGAGTAGTGGGTTCCTATTCCAGGAAAAGGTAAGGGAGCTCAAGTAAATACTGTTCTAATTTATTCATAAAGAATATGGTCATTTTAAAGTAGCATGGTTTAAAAAATTAAGCAGAACTTTAAATAACTGTGATCTGCTTCTGTTTGCAAATGAGCTATCAAAAACACCTTAGCTTCTTTTCAATACAATTTTTAGTGCTTTTACCCTAAAACCCTAATGCCAAATAATCACATTTGGAACTGATCTGTATGTTCTACAAACTAATTTTCTTACCACTCTGGTTCATTTCAGCAATCTAGTTGTGCTTAAACTAATTGTATTGAAAAATAAGGACTCCATTGAAGAGAAGCTAAAAATCTCTTCTTATATCTTGCTTTTTAGGCTCAAACCTTTTTTTACAGAAAGCTTCTCCTACTGCCTAGAAGGAAAATTTCTTCTCAGTTGCCCACCTACCTAATTGTGCATCTTGTCTATCACTGGCTCTGTAAGTCCATCCAGTGGCTGCATATGGGAATTGCATATTTTTGAGGGTAAATTCCAATTTTGTACAATTTAGCTTATTAAGTAGTGTAGTTAATGTTATTACTGGAAATAAACACGAACTGAAACGTACAACTGGAATACTCCCAGCCTTTGCTGATAAGTAGATCTGTATCTGTAAAGTACCCTTTGAGTAATACTGGAAATTGATTTGTTATTCCAGCAAGCGGGACAAGATAAAAGTTGATGATTGTTTATTTGTATTTAAATTAATTACCTCCTAGAGCGAGGAACAGAAACCTACTGAGTGAAAAGTTTTAGCTTAGTTTCGTTCTGAACCTGAGACAGCTGAGGTCATTGTGAATGCTAGGCTAGCTCTTGTGAGTCATCCTCTTAGAGCTCATGCTTGTGTTTATACTAAAGCAAACCTCTGTGAAGTTACATCTTCTCATTATTAAGTATGTTTTTTTGTCAAACAGCATGAGATACTACAAAAAGTGATTAAAAAACAGAATGTAAAGAGGGCAAGATCGGAACAGTGTGTACCAGAAGTCACATTAAGAATTTATATACAGACTATTCCCAGAAAATCCTGCTGAAGTTCAGTACTGAATCTTGATGGGCCATCAGAGTAAATCAGGCCAGCTGATTGATTGAGAATCTATGATTAGATGTAGCATTTCCCCTTGATGATGACAGCCATTTGAGCCTCAGTGCCTTGAGCCCCGATTCTAACATCATTTCTATTATTGCTGCCGGTGCTGGAGTTATAACTGTAGAGAGTATCAGTGGAATACTTTTACCAGTTAGAAAAAGCCAGTTTGCTAAAAGCCTTCTAATTCTCTGTTCTTGGCAAATAAGGGCTTCTGAAATGTTCACCATCATTACTAGCTTTTTTCTTCCCATGAAAGTAAACGTATCTTTAATTTTGCCTTCTAGAGTGAATACATTATGATAGCCTATAATTTGCCCAGCCCTGCTTCAGTTAGTGCATAGGTTGTGGAGGCATAAAAAGGCATAAAGAGAGAATGACTTTTGTAACACCAGCCTAAATCTAGTGCTTTTTAAAAAAATAAGAGCTTTATTTTTCTATCTATATAAATAAATTTTGCCCTAGAAAGTTGCAGAAGTGTGTCTAAGATACTGTCATGGCAGGTACTTTGTGCATGTAGAAACAACCACATCGTACCTATTGCATGCTGCGGTACAACAGTTGCCTTTATAATTCTTTGCAGTGTTTTATGCATTTCAGATATTCATTATTTTTGATCTAGAATTGCCACTACTGTGGTTGTAAACTCTAGCAGTTTTCTCTCCAACAAAATACCTGGTTTTAGTAATAGAGTTTTAAATTAGAATATTACAATTCCTTCTTGCTGCACTGATTATTATAAAATAGATAATGTCAATGTGTTGTGGGTATAATTCAACTCAGTCTGCTACAGAAACTGCTTTCACGTTTGGATTTCTTTTGTTTGTTTGTTTTTATCTAGGGCCACAATAAATATATACCTTATTTGTTAGCCTAAGTACTCTCCAGACCTGAAAACATAGGGCCTCCATGGACCTTTAAGTTAAAATAAGATGGCTTCAGAAAATGAATGCAGAAAGCATTCATCTCTGGAACCCACTCTAGCAGTTTTTTGCATGGTTCCCACTTTATGAAGTTGGCTGATATCTTATGAATTGACTTTCCTCTGCAAGGATATAGAGCTGGGTGATATAGAACCGCCTCCCTTCTCTGTAAGCTGTGAGTCTCAGCATATTTTTAATTGGAGCACAACATAGGTTTCCCTACTGTGTGCTTGATCAGTCCTCAAAAGCTGTTGTTATAACACTGCCTTTGTCCTCTCCTTCCGAGTACAACCAGAGGATCACTTGGTTATTTTATTTTACTTGCATTTGCCGGTGTTGGGATTTTATTATTCATGTGTCAGTAATGACTATACCATTTACCAGAACCAAAAAGACTCCACTTCTTAGTACATTACAATAGCTACAAATCTTTCCAGAGGCATCCAGTATATTATTTGGGGTTTTTTTGTTCCATTAAATATACAGGAAACTATTTTCCTCTGGTGATTTATTATTCTTCATGAGCTGGAAGACAAGGAATAAACACAACGTTATTTCTGGTTTGTTCTGAGCTCTTTACTGGAGATGGGAAAAGAACTCTAAAGATGGTGTACCTTTCCTGAGGCCACAGTAGAGCCCACTGTTTAACCCTACCACCTTCCATGCTTTTTGTCTGAGCAATATTAATACTGCAGCAGTCTTCTGCTAATGCATGGCCCTGCTTGTTACCATGTCCTGTGATGTGACAGATCAATAAACACCCTCGACGAGGAGGTTACAAATAAAACTGTGGAATTTACAGACTTAGGAAATTATTTCCAAATCAGCTATAGTTTTTTAGCTAAACAAAACAGAATTAATGAATACCTGCATACCAAACACTTCCTATCAGAGTTTAAAATATCTACAAAACCCATTAGCAGGTTTTGCAGAACACCCTTAATCCTGTACTCAGCTGAGGGGTTGTTACAGAGACATCAGTATGGAAAAATCTCTCCTGTTCTAGTTTCTCTTTCAAATGTCTCTAGCAGTTCCACAAGTTATGAGATCCATTGCCCACCTCAACTCTGCCCTTTCCCAACAACTTCAAATGAGGCGAAGCAGTTTTCTGCAACCTGCCGGTGTTGCAGGCAGTCTCTTTTTCTAGGGTGAACAGAACCAAATTATTAGAATTGCCTTTTTTTGGCATATTTCTCATAGTTCTTGCTGCATGGAAAGACTTCACCATTTGATGTGTATTTACTTCAAAGTGGAAAAATACAAAAGGAAAGAACAACCAAACTTAGAAGCTTTTCAGACAAAACAGTGGTCACAGAATTGAGTTTACAGGTCAGCACAAACATTCTAGGCATATGTTAGTCATAATTATGATTGTCAATTTGTTCTTCCCTTATGAATAAATATAAAATATGCCATTTATATTTCTTTGGCCAGAATTTCTTTCATCTTTTTTTAAACCAAGCACTCCTAATCTTTTAAATCTTCTGCTCTGCACAACAGAGCCCAATTTAGTAAGGATTGTCAAATGTCATTGCAAAACTGTGTTATGCAAAAAACATATTGCAAAGCCATTATGTCATTTAGTAGTGTCTTTCAAATTCTAAAATAATTTTTAAAAAGTCTAGTCAGGGTTTATGATGTTATGTTCCATATTCCCAGAGATCTGTTTCAATTATATTTTCACAGAGCTGAATGTTTTGTCATGAGGTTAGAAGTTAGTTTTGAAAAATTCATTTCAAGAATATTTACAGCCCATCTGTTTATGAGCGAAGCACAGACTGAAGAGACAGCATAGCACAGATGAGTCATAAACTGGTTCTTAATTATTTCAGTTTGGAGGCAGTACCAAGTGGTGTGTTTGCTCCTGTATGGTCCTAGTCTTCCCTTGAATTAATCTTTTGACAAAACTGGAAGACTTTTGGGTACCCACCCAGTCCTAAGAGCTGTTCACTCTCCGATAATCCTGCCTTCAGAAATTGATAACTGACAACTGTTTGGTGAAAGATTAAACAACAGATGATTTTCATGTTCTTGTAATTTCTATATAGCTTCTTAATTTTACTGTAGTAAAAAAAATACATATAGCAAAGACTGCCAGTGATGTCACCCTTCTCATTTTAGAAGTGTGTACTTTAGGATCACAAAATGTTTTCATGTTTACATAACTGGTTATTTTTGCATCCCTGCTCTGAGGACAGTACCACAATATGCTCATTTTACAGTTGAAGGAAGTGTGGCAGAGAGCAATGACTTGATTCAGAGCATACATCAAGAGTGGTGTAGGCTCAGTCATCCCAGTTCTCACTTACAGTGAACGCTACTTCATTCTTCACACCATAAAAAGTACAACTTGAAAAAAAAAATAATTTTTTTCTTTTTTTTTGTTTTTTTAAATTGCCCTGTAGCTCCTTTTTTTGGGACAGGATTTTCAGAACCTGAATTTTGGCACCCAGATGCAATCTACACCTTATCGTAATGCTTTAGTAGTCTTTTTTGTGGTAACTTTGTGCCTTTCAGAGTGCACCTGGATACAGCTAGAAACCAAAGGAACTAAGCTAGCTTTGAAGCAGAAGGGCTGATTGCGATGAAAAGGAGTGGGATTATTTTAACTAAGCAGTGTTTCAATATAGTGAACAATTTAGAAAAAATCGTATTCCTAACAAAGTACAAAACCAGTCCCATGGCATTTAATTTATTCCTGTTATAGGCCCCATTTACCTCTAAAGCCATGTTAAGAGAAACTGTTCTGTCAAGCCCATTTAAGAACAAGCTTTTATTCAACATGAATAATACTGGACTCTTTTATGAATAAGATTAGAAAATTATTCTATTGTTATTTGAGGAAAATAATAAAACCAGCACTATTTGTGCACAAACCAAATGTTCTCATCTCTGAAGTGGCTCTCAAGTTACTTGTCTCTTGTCAGCCTCACTTTTCAATGGTTTTGTTTTTATGGGTAGTATTTAGCAGGTAGCTCCTATAGTTTTTGCTACACGATAAATGTTTTTTATCCAGGACATTCTCAAACATTAGTGGAGTGTGGGTGCTAACATCAGGCAGCTCCTTGTCAGCATACAAGGGATCCGTATTGGCTGTTGTGCATTCGTTCAGTAGGTCACCCATGTGGAGAGTAAATGGAAGGAAACTGTAAATGACAGGGTTATAAATACATGAAGAGTCTTTTGAGCAAAGATTGAGTGGTTTCTGATGTCAGCAGAACCCTGAGATGAATTTAGTGTCCTGCTTGGTTTTGCTGTTTCTCTATTCCCTGTGAGGCAGGGCTCCTTTATAAAGAGAAGAGAAAGCCAATAGTATTTAATGGAGAAATCAAACTTACACACTTAAATGATAACCATAAACATGTGCAGGATGTCTTGTTCTGTCATGGCCACAGACAGATGCATAAAATTGTGTCCCATGGAAATAGCTAAAATGGGAATTCTGAACCTATTCAATATAATGCATTTCATTTCCTGCCTGTAATGCTATTGTAAGTGGATATCACAAAGAACAATCATGGACTTTAAAATACTGTTGGTATAGAAATTGAAGTATAAAACCAGAAAACTTGTTAGTACAGTACAGATTTAAGCAGGCAGGTTAGGAAGATAATGAATATATATTATGTAATAAAGAATAACAGGGTTATCTATTTTCATGGCAGTGCAACAGAAAATAATTCAAAAGGCTAAGAGTCTAAGATTTTCATACAATCAATGGTAACTGAGGAGGAATAATCTCAGTCAATGATACTCAGAAAAAAAGAAACTGAACTAAATTGTTCCTGAAAAATTATCCATAGGCTTCAGTAATAAAAAATGGTATATTTTGCAAATTGCCAGGTTTTGCAAAGTGCAGATCACTCTGAAACCTATAGGCAGAATCAGTGTGGCAATGCCCAACTGTATTTGCTTCTGACCCAGAGAAGGAAGAGTTGTGGTCTGAATGAAAAAGACAATATAACAGCATGTCCTGTGTATGGGACAAAGTTTTCAGGCTGAAATTCAGTCACAGCAAATAATAACCTTGTTTCTCTAGAAATATCTCTTCGTCACATTGTGCAGCATAGTAATCCTAAGAAATCAGTTGTGATCATTTTGACGGATGTTGCATATTTCCTATAGTTAGTCTGAAGGAGCTTTAGGCTTGTAAACTGCATAATTTGTTTCAGAGGTTAAAGGTCTAGACCAAAAGCTCAGTGTCTGCCTGGATCAAAAGCCAGTCAGTCTATTAAAGAGTGAGGACCTCTAGGCAGAGTTACCTTCATGGCATTGCTAAAATGTAAGGTGTGTCTTATCAGAGAATATTTATTTTAAATAATACAGTCATCTATCAAAATTCCATGAAATGTTCTTATCTCAAATCTGAAAAATTAAATAAGGATAACTACCATTATGAGGACGTGATTATTCTGTACCACCATCCTTCCCTAGCCTTTGTAAAGTTCTGAGAAACTGCAAAATATTTTGTAATACTGTTACTAAAATATATTGCTCTGGCAAAAATTAGAGGCACTGTGGCTCAGCTGTGATTTCCAGGTGTGCATGGAAGTAAACTAGAGGTTGTGGGATAATTTGAGATGTTTTCTTTATGTGAGATTCTCTGTAGTGGCAACAAAAATATTCACTGGATTTCAGGCTAAAATGTGAATTAGTACTGAAAGTAATTACTTCTGTGTGAATACACAGTTCCTTCTTCCGACACTAAATTTATGTCAGGCTTTAAGGAAGTCCACAGGCATTGAGAATTATATTGAACATATTCCATGTGTGCAAAAGAGAAACATTTCAGCCTCAGATGGGATATAACTTTTAATATTTCCACTTATACCCTAGACAATGGTTCTATAAAATTTCTCATAGTTTAATAAAGATTCTTATTCTAAATGCAGGTGTTTTCTTACAGCAATCCTGAAGGCAAAAATACCACTCCTTTCCCCCTGGAAATCTAGAATGATAACTCACAGAATAGAACAATAAATCAATTATATCCAGGAAATGTTACTGTTTGAAAAAGGAAAAAAGCCTATAAGATACAGATTTGATACTGCTTTCCAGATTAATGCAAAAACTTGACTGAACACGTGGCTGCATTGTCATACTGTGCTTAAAACTGGTAGTCCCACATGGCACTGGACACAGTCCTATCACTGGGTCCAGCCAGACAAGAAGAGAACCCTCAAACACTTTGGCTCATCTCTAGTAAAATCTTTCTACACTTGGGCTTTTTCCCCCCACTCTAGGTTGCTTTTAAAAAACACTATGTTAATAATATTTCTGGGATTAGGCACCTTTCAGAGAAATGCACTGTACTGTACGGAGTAATAACGCCCAGAAATTTATCTGTGTGAAGTATTTCATCATATATAGTAGGGTGATATTTTAAAATATAGGTCTTGGTGAAATAATTGAAGTTGTTTGACTGCAGGAACACAGGAATAAGCATACAAAAAGAAATTCCTAAAAACTTCGGAGTAGACCAAATTCTTACATGTGTAGTATCTAAAAAGAAAGGATACTAATTATGACAACAGAAGATACTTACAAGTGTAGACGAACACACCTATTTTTTTCTCTTTCATTTAACACATTTGGGAAGATCTGTGATGGAACATGCCTACCACTTTCACTGTTAATGGAAAACAACCAAGTATCTGGCAGGATCACTTACATTAAGGTGTGGTTTCCTGCTGGAATAAGACCTGGAGGCCAAAGGGGAGGTGAGTAGTTGATTAATCTTATTTATTTATCTTAGCAAATGCTTTAACTATTAAGTTACCAAGTATTGCAAATTGGGAAACACTGTGAATCCTCTGTCTTATTTTTTATGAGGAGGGGCTGATGGGACAGCACTTCTAGAGGAGAGCCAGTAGTTGAGAATCCTGAATAAGGATAAGCCCCTAATTGTCTCTGAGGGGACATATATTAGATCTTCTCCCCTTTTTTTGGCCATCTTTTACTGGTAGCTTTGTCCGTTAAATTTACTGGTTTGAACGCCTGAATTTCCTATGTTTTATGGGGACTGTGGGCACCTTTTCTCAAGAAAGTGAATTTTATTGCAACAGCGTACATCCATGATGGAAGCAAGCCAAGTTAATGTTTTTATACTCTGAAAGCAACTTGAGTTTTTCCAACAAAATAAAATGCCAGTGTTCTTTGTGCTCATTCAGCATCAGGCAGAAAGCAAAAATGAGGCTTTTTAAAAGTTCAGATGTGAGAATTTGTGCAGAGCTCTGCTACAAACCAAAGGAATTTGAAAAGTTTTAAGCCCTGGTGTCATCTCATATGGCAGACTATAGTATTGCAGAGTTTGTGCCAAATCCTAATCTAATCAAGGCAGATACATTTCCTTTAGCCGAATAGTTTCCAGTCATGTCAGAAAAAAATAAACAAAGCAGTGAAGGAGATTGTGATCTACCTAGGAGAACAAAGTAGTTCTTAATCTGGATAATATATTATTACTTTGTTGTAAAAGGTTAGATTCAGACTGAGTGCTGTTGTAGCAGTTGCTGATTAGTGATGCATTATTGTGGGAAGTAATTAAAAGCTTAGTGGACTGACAAAATAGTGTCTGTGCACAGTCTAAGTGGGAATTCAGAAGCATGGCAGATTAAATTTCCAATGAAAGTCTGTGATTTTAAATCATTATAAACAAAAATTGTTTCACTTCCCATTGGAGTAGAATAGGTTTGTTTGGAAATACTGTGAAATCACTTCATCAGGAACAAACCGATGACATATTGTCTTTCTTAGACTGCCAAATTCGTGAAGTAAAACAAGTTTTTTTCTAGGTTTCTCTGGTACCTAGTTTACATAGCTGTTTTGTGGGTAAATTAATAATTTTTAACTGCTTTAAATACCAACAATTATGCACAAATAGTAATACCCAGTAGTAATTACATGGAAGGACTATATTGACCACTTAGATCTCTTTTATTTTAGTAGAGGTTTTTTAATGCCTTTGTTATTTAGAGTTACTCATGATTTAACTTCAGGTTTTGGGCCCAGTCTTCACATGCCTTATGCCTGAGCTTTCTGGAGTGGTCACAGCCCAATTTCCCATCCATTTTACCTGAAAAGACCATTAAGACACTCAAGGGTAAACATATTCAATGGTAATTAAGTAATCAGATGCCTCTACATTGCTTTGAATGCTCTACTACATCAGGAACAGAGCAGAGGAAATGGAGGTTAGTTTTTTTTCTGAAACACCTGTTCTCTCTCCACTGTCCTTTCCACCTTCCCTGTCTCCTCTGCTTTCTCCCAGGAACTGCTGAAGTCCATGAGATGGCACTATGCCGTGGCAGGGTGTTGGGACATCAGCTCTACAGCTCCAAGTTTATAGCACGGATACATCCCTTTTTAAACTCTAGAGATTTGTTCAAATTCTAGTTTCCTTATGCCTCAAATATCCTGCCTTTCAGACTGTCATCAGTTGGGAATTGTGTGTGATTCCTGCTAGGGGACGTGGGGGAATTGCAGTGTAGAAAGCTATCAAGTTACTAAATAATTTGGGAAAAATGTTTACCCTAAGCTCCCTCCATTAAAACTGTTAGTTGAAGGGTCCTCTTTGGAACTAGCAAGAGTGTCTCTGAGGAACAGTTAATCACTTAAAAAGGGCTCTAAAATATTCAATTCATATGTTCTTGGCCTATCTTCAGATTGTAATATATAAGGCAGAGGTTGGGGTTTTGATTAAGTATAAAAAGGTTAAACAATTTAGGAGGTGTGTCCTTCAAGTAACTTTTATCCAGACCAGCACACAGAGAGGAAATGCCTTGTCAAGCTCCAGCTACCTGACTCCCATTGGGCTATTAAGACCAAGTTAATTGTTCAGGGGCAGGATGATATAAGCAGTGAAGAGCCTGCAAGGTCAGCATCCCTCCCTCCCCAAAATGAGACAGAAAGAGCAAAATTCTTCCTGTTGTGGAGCTGCTCTGCAGCTCTGCAGGGAGGAGAGCAGGAGGAGAGCTCTTACTTTCTGGAACAGGAAGCAACCGCTGCAGCTGTGAAACCTGAGAGAACAATGGAGATTGTGTAGAGGAGCAGTTATGGGGGCTGCTCTTGGCTCTCTGAGGCTTGATGCCAGGGAGGTCCCACAGCAGCAATCTTTTCTTTGTAATAAATTCTAAACTTCTCTTGACCTTATTGCTGTGCTCTGGGCTGAAATGCATGTGAACAACTGTTGGTTGATTAGCCTTCCTAGAATCCTTAAAATTTGTTAGGAGAAAGAGATTTCTACCACCCAGAGGGCAATTCAGAGAAAGGATTCACCGCAGGTAATTGAATTACTCTCCTGAAGAGGCCCTCTCACCCTGCTGATACACAGGAAACCAACAGCTTCCAACTCCCTAACAGAACCAAAAAATGGCAATGTCAGGAATAAAAATCAAATCAGGATAAATATGTAGACCTGTAGTATGCCAAATGTAAAATGAGGCACTTAAAGCCAAAATTAGAAACCTGAATATACCTGCTTATGTGGTACCAGTTTCTAGGCTTTCTCAAATTGTGCCTGTTGATACGTCATTGGGCGTGTCTGGAACTGCCTGAGATTTGGTAGTGCTGGAGAGACAACACATGCCATGCCTCATAGTCCACATACTAGATGTTCTCTCTGTTAAAGGACACATTCTTTTCCTTCCATCTCTTTCCGTGTCAAGACCATTATTAATGATTTTAGTGGTTAAAACAATGGTTAAAAGGCCCATTCTCATTTAAAAGTTGATAATACAAGCATAGGAACATTTTAAGCATTTATAGTTAAAAATTAACACTGTGATTGTAATAGATGCTGCACAGTAATAGAAGGAGAAAACAAGTTCTCACCTGAGGCAGTTGTACAATGTAGTAAGATACAAAACCTGTTTTAGTTCAGAACAGCAGAAAAAGTTTCATCAGGCTCAAGAAACTGGGGAATTGGTAATGTCAGCATTGCATTAATCCCATCATTGCAGCACAGATTTAAAGCTGCTAGTGGAACTAAGGAAAACAAAGATTATGTTAATAATTTTGTTACCTTTTTTTCCTTTATTCCTAAGAGACATTAAAAAAGCACCAAGAAATAGTGTTAACAGAGTCAAGAAAATTGTGTTAATCTGGAGAGTTAGAGGTAGGTTGAAACTGATCTTATCATTCCTTTTTTTAAATAAATGTACAACTACTAAAGAAATCCAGACAGGTCTGAATGAGTGTCTAGAGACAGCACATCAAAAGATGCATATATAACAATGCTGTTGTAAAGACTGCCCAATAATCACAGCCTACATTAATTCCAGCAAGTACACACGAATAATATTCCTTGGCTTCATTTTTAAGGCAGCCTTTGGAAAGTTCCTTGCACTAATCCTGTAACAGTAATGGGATTTGTGTTTCCAACACAAGCATAGCTTTGAAAATATAACCGTAAGGGTCCCATGCAGCAGTCAAAGTAATCCCTGGCTTCTGAGAAAGAAGAACAACTTTGCAAAAATTTTGTCACCAGACTAAAAATACATCCTGTATCCTGGGAAATCCTCATATATACATTCTCCTTCTGGTTGCAGGGATGTAAGATCCCAAGGAAATGGAGGAGAAAGAGCAGTTATTGAAAGAACCCAAGTCTGCTTCTTAGCTGTCTGAAAATCCCCAGTGTCCCCATCTTCCCACAAAAGTGTTATCATAGCATGATTTGGTTTGGAAGGAACATTTAAAGGTCATCTAGTCCAACAGCAGGGACATCTTCAACCAGATCAGGTTGCTCAAAGCCCCGTCCAGCCTGACCTTGAATGTTTCCAGGAATGAGGCATCCACCACCTCCCTGGGGAATCTGTGCCACTGTATCACCATCCTTATCATGAAAAATTTCTTCCTTATGTCTAGTCTGAATCTACCCGCTTTTAGTGTAAAATTATTACCCTTTGTCCTGTTGCAACAGATCCTACTAAAAAAAATATAATCCCTGAGAAGTGAGTGGTCACTTTGAGTACTTCATGATTTAAACTGATAAGGTAAATATGCTAGAGTATTCTCCGGTTGCCTGACAGGGCAAAGTGGTGTCTGTTCTCCTTCAATTCCTATTTACAGCGAGTAGGACTTTTGGAAATTTTCACAATTGGCATTTTTTCTCTTCTCCCTAGAACAAGAGTTGTGTGTAAATCTTACAGGTGAATAGGAAGTTAAGTGAAATTCACTAATTCATATAGGGAAATGCAATCTGAAGAGTTTCAACCTGGGTATTTTTATTCAAAATTCCTGTTGGCTTCAGAAGAATGAAAGATGTGGGTATTTTTCACAATAGAAAAACAATACCCTATGTTAAATATCTGTTGGAATGAATGGATGTTGCTGGCTTTTTATGTCATACTGAAAGTTGTCAATTTATGAGGATATTGGTTTCCACTCTTGTGGTTGAGAGTGGGGTTATTGGTCATTATTATTTGTGACACCTATTTTAAAGAAGGACATATTTAAAAACTCTGTCCAGGATAGCAGTATCTAAAGATTGCAGTCACATACATCAGCATTGTTGTGAGTCTGAATAAAACTGCAATAATATTGTTGCCTTTAGGATTAGGGTTGGAGTAGGGGTAGGAATAGGGGTTAGGGTTAGTGTTAGGGTTTTGGGTTTGGATTAGGGGTTAGATTTTGGGTTTGGGTTGGGGTTAGGGATAGGGGTAGAGAGATTCAGGTTATGGTTGCGGTTTGGGTTAGTGGTTAGGGTTAGAGGTAGCGTTAGGGATTAGGATAAGTGTTAGGGTTAGGGTTATGGTTAGGGTTAGGGTTGGGGATAGCATTGTCAAAAAAGTTGATGGCCTGATAATCAAGAACAACTAAGGGTATTAAATATCCTTTCAAATATCTCTGAGTTAGAAGAAGGTTGAGGGAATTTCCAAGTTGGATAGATTTTTTTGGAAAAAGAGACATTGTTACACACTGGTGAGGTTTTAAAAAATGAGGAAATCGGTTTTTTTCAGGAAATGGCCAAGAGGTGGCAGCACTCCCTGAAATCCTGAGTGCCTCGAGTTCTCAGAGCTGTCCAGTGCTCATTCCCAAGGGCTCGACAGCCGCTTTTCTTCAAATACACCCAAGGAGTGGTGTCCGTGGAAAACCAGTCCTGTTTTGGCTACATTTGGCTTTTCTAGAAGTACACAAGACTACATAAAATCAAATCTTTTACTACATCTGAATATACTTGTTTGACACTGGCACTCTGGGTTGCTGGCTCTGTATTTTGCTGTAGTCTCACATGGCATGTTGCTGTACCACTAAAGTCAGACACATATGCTTGGGGCTTAATTGGCATCTCTCTGGATCCATGGGAAAATTTAACAAGACTAAGACTTGCTTGATCCTTCTACTTAGGAAAAATCGAGAATACAGCTCATGTAAAATCATCTTGTATTTAGAAAAGTCTATGCAGGGAACAATTCAAACAGGTTGATTCTTTATGCCTAGAGAAGTCACACCATAATGGAAATACACCTGCAGGTGTTAAGATGGCAATAGCTGTGTTTTATTTCCTGTGGCCATTATCCTCCCACAACCTCCAGACAGAGTCCTGCCAATGATGGATCCCTTTCTCATGCTTGAAAAAAACAACTGAAGGATCCTTGCTATTAGCGGTGGGTGGTTGCATCATATTGTGATATATGGTAATATTTCAGTTCTAAATGTACATGATGCAGTTAATAGTTCCTGCAGTGCCAGGATTGTATCTGTGGCACTTGATTTTGCTGTGCTCTGTCATAGCCTGCACAGTCTGGCTCTGAGCATAATTGTGCCTCTATTGCCTTTTCTCTGTTCCCTTTTGCTTTGGCCTCCTCACGGGGCTGGTTCTGCATTATCCCTGTGGTTGTCTTCCTTTAATGGAAATGTTCCTTTCCCTGTGGCGAGGAGTGATGCTGCTTTTTCCAAGGGAAAGACCAGAAGAGTACTGAGCAACCACACATTTGGTGAGAGCGGAGGTTTGTGTGTCCTAGAAGGCAGTTGGGAATGATAAGCAGTTCAGTGAGGGGACAGAGGGGCAGGGAAAAAACTCTTTCATCTGAGAAAATGCTGTGTGTTGATCTTAGTCCAAAAAGCACATTCTTAGCTGTATCTCCTCACCTATTACTAACAGGGTTATAAAAGACACAAATTGTACTCTCCACTACTACTGCCTGTCATGGTGCCGAGAGTTCCACTCAGTTGTCATAACTGTAGATGTTTGATAACTGCATGTTAGATTCTGTAAGAGTTTGATGCTGATGTACCTTTAAAATTAGGTATTCTGTAAGGCATTTTGAAATTACTATAACTTAAGTGAGATTAGCTTCATCAATGACACATTAAGAACACATTTGAATATATTATTTCTATATAAATGCACTATTTTGAAATGTTACAACTATGCCATTTTCTTAAATGTCTGCCATCCTCTGACTATCAACAGTGAAAAGTCAGGATTATTATCATATATTTAACAAAACATGGAGCATTCAAAGTAAAATCTACATGGAGAGCAGCGATTAATACTGCAGATGGTCCCAGTTTGATCCTCTTATACATGACAGGGTAGAATTTGCAATATTTTTCTGAACAAACAGACAGAAATGCTCATCTGCTTTTCTGAATTAGTTTAGGGAAGTATCTTGAAAGCTCTATGGTGATACCAAGGGCCATTTTTTATGCTTGGTAGAATTTTCCCTTGTCTGTGCTCGGAGGCACATAGATAGTTGGGAAATCACTCTGTGATGATTCCTCTGAATTATGTGTAGCCAAAGTCGGATACAGAACTGATGAAAGAGCAGAGGATGTTTTAGCAGTCCTGCTTTGAGCCATGCTTGAAGTAAGTAATATTAATCCCTTCAGAGCAATGTACAACCAAATTATTAAAGCTGGTTCTTGAAGAAACCTAGACCACAGTGCTTAATAAAAATGTCATGTTCCTTGAGTTATTAGTTCCTCCCTCACTATTGAGAATAGTTTTCTACTTTATCCAAGAATTTGTATCTTGTTAGGAAAATGCAGCTACAGTACTATCGAGACATGACCTGTTAGTTCAGCTGGAGAGGAACAGGAACTAAGCTGTGACGGCAAAGGTTGTAGGAAACACTTGGATATGTAAAGGAGATTTCTGAATGGCTCCGATGAAAGGGGAACCTGTATTAAAATACGGGGCCAAAACTATTGAGTTAACTCCAAATCTGAAGTCTTAATTATTTTCATGCCTGATTTTACAGTTCGTCTTAAACCCACCACTATGTTATAATGCCATGTTAATAATTTCCCTAAGAAGTGTCAAATCTGCATTTTAAAATTGTCTCCATCCAGTTATTGAAAAAAAAAACAAAACAAAAAGAACAAGGCTAGGTGCTCAGCTAGCACAAAACATACTTCAGTTGAAACTATTGGAACTATCACAATTTGTATCAACAAGAAACTAGCCCATAGGTGTTAACAGCAAGTACAATGAAATTAATCTAACCACATATATTTTCTGTGGTGGTTTTCTGGTTTTCTATGTAGCTAATAGATAATAATTACATCATATTTGTAGACACACCTGTCTTTTTTAGGTGTAAACGAAACATGTTTTCAAGGTAATTAGGAGACAGTAAATATGCAGATTCAGCGAAATGCTGCAGACATTATTTTTACAGGTTTCCATTTTAATGGTGCTTCCTGCAATAGTTACCAAATTGTTTATGTAGGTGATTTTTATGTGTGATTGCTCAGCAATTTTTGTTAGGTAGTTTTGCTTTCATTAATACGCATTCTTCAAGTCACTAAATCTTGACATTCTCCTCAGAGATTATTTCATTGTTTTTAACTGAAAGATGATAATTTCCTCATGTTTTCTATCTGGAATTTTAACATTTATGTTTTGCTCTTGAAACATCTTCTACATCACTAACATATTAAGGTAGACAGAAGAAATTAGTTTCGAATATAGCTTGACAGGACAGTATTTCATGTATCTGTCATAGTTAAGACAGGAGAAAAAACCTGTCTATGTATCTGTCTGTCTGTCTATTTATCTATCTAAGCATGTTCTGCATTTCAAATAGTCTCTTCAGACAAAGCCCTTACTAGTGATATGCTGAAATAAAAAGCATCTTCAGTAGGCTAAAATATCTAAGCCTATATTCAACAATGCCCTGAGGTACACACCTAAATGTAGGCACTTTTATAAATTTATTCCCTCTGAAAAAAATCTCATATTTGATTTTGAACATGTACTTCAGGGCTTTTGGGGGAATAGAGATTTGGCATTGTGTATTCCTATGGAAATCTCACCATTAAAGTTCATCATAACTTTCAAAAACGCTACAGATACACTCTCAGATACAATGTCAGAATCTGCTTGCCTGTATGTATGACTTGTAAGTCATGAGAGTAAAACATGACTTATTCCAAACATTAAGGGTTTTCACCGTTACAGGTCTCACATAATTTTACCAGTAGTATACGTAATTGCAAATTTACAGGTGAAATGGCTTATTTCAATAAAAATGCCAGATACCAATTTCTAAGGGATACAATTTCATATATTTCTTCATTACAGCTAATTTTACCACACAGTGGTTGGTGTTGTTTCTGTTACCAACAAATACTTGTCAATCGAGGAAGCTCTGTGCTTTCACCTTATGATTTCTCTTTTGTGCAAAGTTTTATGATCCATCCTGGACATTTCTTCTAATAATATTTCACAGGAGGCAGTGAAGAGCTGAACTCCCTTGAAAAGGAAATCTCTGTATCAAAGAGACTGTTCCTTGGTACATCTGTAGAAGTGTCTGCACTTCTCTGTGGCATACTTTATCCTGTAGTAAGGAGGTAGTAGATTTCTCCTCATTCTTCGACCAGAGGCTGACTGAATTATGATCATGATGCCTTCTACTTCCGTTTCTTGGTGACTTGCAGTCTGTGGTCAAGTCTCTGCTCTCTCAGGTTGCAGAGATCATGCCTGTTGTGAGCCCTTCTGCATTGTGCAAAGGCAGATGTCTTGGGCATCCCTCAATGTGGGATCGTTGCAATACGATTTTGCATGTCTGTAATGCTTTTAAAATCTTTGTAAAAAAAAAACCCCAGCCTTTGGCTGTTTCAATGTGACCATCTCCTGCCTGTGCCCATCAAGATTTTCTTTTGGTCCAAGGTACTTTATTTCAATAAAAATTGCTTAAACAGCGCAACGTGAGTTTCTCAGAGGGATTATAGGTATGGGAAGGATGGAGCAGAAATCCTTAAAGAAGGAAGCTGAGAGTTCTGCAGTAGCTGGAAATAGATGTGAACAGCAATTTGATAAAACAGCTTAAAACAGAGTTAGTTTTCTTACCAGGCCCACAAAAAAAGACATCTTAATGATTGATCGGATATATAGAGTCCACTGCTGAGGGCCCTGATCTCTAGAGCAGGTCTCCACATACGGAGGCCCTGATCTCAGAGCACCCATAAAAGAGCAATGAATTTAGAACTTCTTTCTTGTGTGGAAGTCTTGCTGTCTCTGACAAAGTTTGTCATGAGAGAATCATGGATGGTTTTGTGAATGCTTTCCCCTCACCCCTTGAGTGTTACTGTGTGGTTAATCGCATCCAGTGTCAACATAATTTGGTCAGATACTTGGAATGCTGCATTGCTGGAGTTACATTTGCTCATTAAACAATAGTCTTTCTCTCCTGTGTTTGCACAAACCTAAATAGAATTATCATGTATTACATCCTGTTTAGTGTGGGGCATCAAAAAGTGAAGATCTATCCAGCTTGGTGTTTCAGACACCTTACTGTTTGGTAAATTAGATGGGATTTTTTAAAGATTCAGGAAAAGCTTTTTCTATTCAAATGTCTTCAATTTTTCCTTAACAGTCTGAATTCTGGAACGCTTAGTTGTAGGTCTGTTATTTTCACTGTCGGATAATAGCTGTCAGCATTTTTAATAGACTGCCTGAAATAAGCAGCATTTTAGACATGTTGGTGGTTTTCAGCGTTGAATTACATTTTGTATGATTCTAACAGCAGAATCCAAACTTCCTGAATTATGCCAAGAAGGAGGAATCTGCTACTTGTTTTGTAACCTATATGAAAGACTTATGATTTAGAAGATAAATGTCCATTCCCACTGATTAGAGCAAAACCTTTTCTAACTTTCGTGAGTCCTGCCTCTCGGGTAACTACTTAAGATTATATTGAAGTTACCTACAATCTAAGCTAAATATACTGAGCCCATGGAATAACTTTCTCTTGTAATGGGTAGATAAGAAATTTTATAGTAGAAAAAAAAAAAGAAACAGGAGAAAAAAATTTTCTCTGCTTCTAGAAGACCAACAATGAATACTTCCCAGCAATCTCTTCAGTAATGTGTAAAATTTTAGTAGAAATAGATTTTCTTAAAAGATGTAGCAGCTCATTTTCTCTTCCTTTTGGTTGTGAAGGTCTTTTCCTGTCAATCATAACTTTCAGAACTGGATGTTCTACACTGAGGTTCTTTTCTTGGTGACTGACCTGTTTTCTTGCATTAGGCCGGAATGGTACAACTAAGCATATGAACTTGGGAGATGGCCAAGTATTTCCAGTTAAGAAATACAGATTCTGAAATGCACAGATATGCCAAAGGCCATATTTTCTTTTGGTTGAAGTGCTTAAGCATAGGATAGGCTTAGATTTGTAACTCAGATTTACAGGTAGCATGCAATACTATTTTGCTTTGTGAAAGCTTGTCACGTGAAAGGTGTGGGGGGCGGAATCCACACGACTTTGGATTTGCGTATGAAAACCTGGTACTAAATAATAATCAATGTATACAGAGCAGTATGGCTCTATATGAGTATATGAATCTCAAATTTAAAGCCATGAGAAATTTTATTTCATAATATCCCACATAATGGGAATGAGTTTAAAATCCCAGATAAGAACATTATAATTCAAATATTTAGCAGGTACCAAAAACAGATAAACTTCTACAGGACTAAGATTTTATTTTCTTACAACTATAAAATGTAGTCTAAAGATGAAAGAAGAATGCTTCTTGTCCCCAGGAAAGCAGTTTCCCTTCTTTTTTTCCTTGAAGCATTAATTTTCCTCTCAGCAGAAAAAAAAATGGCCAAGAAAATATACTGTTATTTTGCCTTTGCATTGTGTCATGGATGAAGAAGCTTTGTGATTTCTTTAAGGTCTTAGCTTTAACTACTGGGCCATAGCATCAGAGATTGGTTGCTGCTGTTGTGTGCCATTAAGGGATATTGTATATTCAGAGGTCTGAATCATTACTAGGTTTGGCAGTACCCCAAAAAATCTTTTGGTATTTCTTTTCAGTGCAACGTGAAGGAGCTTTCATTTTGCATTTTCAATTGTCACAGAGATCCTGGTATGCTTTGTACAGCTTACCTATGTTGAGAATGTACTTTTAGAAGCTTGTGTAAATTATCTGTTATTCACTAAACTGTAATGGGCTACATACCTATGAGATTATGAATTTATACCACTTCATCATTAATTTAAATTGTTGATAGAAATGCTATTTACTGACAAGCATAGGATGAAATAATTCTGCTAATATCATCTGATTTTTGCAGTAACCAACATTTTCTGATTTTCACATGATAGGGCAAGAACCTGATCCATAGAAATGACATTGTTTGTATTTCTTCCAAGATTATAAGAACTTCTATTACAAAAGGGTTACAGATAACAAACTTACAACCCTGAAGGTATTTTAGCTTGTTAGTCACAGTGTAGTTACCTCATTATTAGCAGCAACAAGAGTTTTCCCATTGTCTACTAAAGTACCTTGCTAGGGATCTAGAATGACCATTCTTAGGTATTTGGGAATGTTCCTGTCTCTAACCAACTTCTGTCCCTGGTATATATGACTTATGTGATTTATGTTAGCAAATATAGTGGTATTTATAATAAAATAAATTTTAAAGTGTATAATTGAGTGAATAGTTAACTTTTTCCATAGCAAGGAAACTTTACTGCAATTAACATTAAAAAATTGTGGTCAAACTGGATCGAAATAAATTTAAATATTACTTTTTCTCAACTTTGTGTATAGTTTATTCAGCAAGTTTTATTAAGCTCACTGGAATGACAAATCAGCTGTGAGCCCTCACACAATTAACTAGGCATGTTTGTTTCTGTTATCTGGGGCAACAGATAATGGAGTAGGAGACCCTGATAACAGAAGAGCTTTCATAAAAAGAATACAGTGCAAGTACAGCATCATGTTGTGGCCTCAAACCCCTTATTTCAACCCAGAAAGACCTTGAGTACTTCCAGACCATGTTCTCCATGAGGACTAGCTCAAAGTTTACAATGGATATTTTGATTTCCCTGAATTTTCAGGGTCCCAAAAGCTCATAACCCAGATTAAACCTCCCATCAGGGAGAATAGCTGCCTGCGGAGGCCCTGTCCCACCCTTCGGAGAACTTGTCCCCTTCCAATCTAATTAATCCCAGGAGCCTGTTCACTAAACCACAACCTGCTCTCAGCCAAACCGAACCTCATTACAGGGTGCTTTATCTAGAAGCTACTTCTAACCTACCCTAGACTTTTCCCTAAATCTGCAGCCTTTCTCAGAGAGTACTCCCAGCTCAACACAGCCAGGAACGATCTAAACACTAATGGCCCAGCTCCTGCTGTGCCTTGTCTTACTGATTGGCTTCAGAGGCCACTCAACTCACACTCCTTTCTCTCCCTCTATAATTAGTGTAGTGGCTGGGTTTGTTTAATGTTTTCTAGAGGAGAGGCTTGGTCTTCAGTTGTTTTTTCAGACTCCATGATCTACTCAATGGCACCTCTAAAGGATGAATCACAGAGGTAAGAGTCTTCCCTGAACGAGTTAAAAAATCAGTATAGGATAGTTCAATGCAAAACCTTGCAATGCGAGGTCTTTTTTAAATTCAGATGGTGGTCAATTATTTTATGTATGAAAGTAACTTGTTACATGAAAGCAACATGTTACATGATTGGCCTCTTTAAAAAGGAGAACTAGAGTAGTATTTATACCTACCTGTTACTGTGCTTCTTGTTAGATCTCAGTATTGTTACACTGATGGTGAAATGTAGGCAAAATGAACAAAACTGTTTTCCAAAAGATTTGTTTGTAAGTATATGACAAGAAGTTGTTCTTTAATGGCTTGTATCCACAAAAGATAGAAAGTGGATTTTAGTACTAGTTACACATGCTTTATAAAGCTGTTCAGAAGTCCCCTGTTGAAGTTAGTTTCAGTTTTACATATAAATGTTCAACTATTTTATTGTAATATTGCTCGTATACATGGAACATATTCTTCCTAAATTTATAGTACTTTTATTTCACATTTTTCTTAATTTTCAACTGAATTAGAAGGTTTTGTTATTAAAAAGTATTTATTTTAAGAATGTAGTCCCTTTTAGTTCTTTTTTTCAAATTACTCTAATTTTGAAGAATCTTCAAAATTCCTTTGTAGTTAAAATCCAAAGTATAAAACTTCAGGAGTTGCATTTAATTTTTTTTTTATGTTGGCAGCTATTTTATCATACTATTTTTCATAAGTAAAAATAGCTTCTTCCGTCATACTGAGTATTGGTCAAACTGTATCAGCCCTAGGAGAAAATTGGTCTCTCTGGGTATCTCTTTTCTGCTCCTACAAGTTTTTCTGTAAATTGTAGTGAAAGTATCACTATATAGTCTACTCTACAAGAAGCACAATTGATATTGTAAGAGCAAGCTATTTGTGTGGGAGCATTAGCAGAGTCTGAAATCCAAAGCAGGGTAAATGTTATAGAATTTCAAACCGTTTTATAAGAATATATTTCACTGGATCTTGGCTTGTAGTTTGGCTGTAACAGGAGTATTGTATGCAATCTGGCAGAGTGTAAATCTTCTGGACTACAATTATGGCATAATTTAATTCTAACTGAGTTGTGTTTTCTAACAATACAGCTACTAAAACTGCATGTGGGTTTTAGTTGAGTGACGAGGTGTGAGGACTTTTACCTACAAATGAATTTTAGGGATGTTTACCAAATTCACTGGAGAGAGTTTAAAGTATATACTGACTTTTAAAAAAGAATTTGATCATTTTTTCTGATATGTAGTAGAAGTTCTGGTCTGCTTATGAGATAATTTCAGAATCCTCACCTTTCAACTTCAATATGTGAATGAATTCTAGAGAATGAAGGTACTTGGAGAGGTTAAAGAAGGCCAGCGTGCTGGACTTGCCTACCTCACATGGTGAAGGATGAAGAGAACTGCATTAAACAGTGTTATAGGTGGGAGAAGTAAAGGGACAGTCTGTGATGTTCTATAAAAGCTCAGTGACAAAACCTTATGCTTTGTCATGAAATTTCCATTTATCTGTTTAGCCATGGAAACCTGCAGTTAATGCTGTTGAGGAGCAAATGAAATTGATGGGAAGGAACCCTTTAAAAGTAAGTTCAGATGAAACAGAAATCCCTTCCATTTGCAACAAGTGAATTGCATAGGGCTTGAAAATGAAAGAGTTATGTAAATATATTTCTCTTAGAGTAATTTTTTTCCTCTTTTAAAAGCTTGAAAATTTCAGTTGTAACCTTCTGTGACAACTGCCCTTAATGTACAAACAGATTTAACTGTGGATTGCATCTGTACTTGCAGTAATATTCTCCCTTATTCAGTTGTAATCTAGAATATCTAATCTAGAATCTGCTGCTGGTAGTGTGCTTTGGGCTAATTCAGACTCTTCTCAACTTCCAGGGAACTTGGATTCAGATGTAGAAGGACTGTGCATCTGCATAGTTGAGGGGACCAAAGGATGTCTTTTTGGGCCTGGTGTCCATGGGCATGCTGAGATGATAAAGTTTATATATTGTCAGAAAAGTTCATGTGAAAATCCTTACCAATCTGGTAGCCAATGCACAGGCAGCATTGTAGCTATGGAAAATATGCATCACTGCTTTCAAGGTCACATCTTCCATGAGAGCATTACAGGGTTTCCAGTGTGCTTCCAGACTTTCAGTGAGGCAATACACGTTTGAATGCAGATGCGCCTTACTTAAATTCAGTAATGAATATATCTTTTGTTTCCCCTCTTTTATAAGGGTGCAAAGTCCAGATGTGGACCCAACTGCCACTAAAATCCTGGAGGGATGAGGGTTTTTTTTCTTAAAATTAAATGGAGAATAGGCAATGTTGTTAGAAATTATTTGGCAGTTCACATATCGAGTTGTCTAAGTAATGATTGCCGTTTAGACTGAAGTTCTGTGAGAAAGATAGCTCTTGGGTTTTAGTTAAAGGAAGATTTGGAGATACATAACTGGAAGTTAAAAGACAATGAAGGATAGCTGAGAATGCTGGATAGCATAATCGTAGTGAAATATAGGACTGGACTAATCTATTTAAAGTGTTTGTATTAATGAAACCCTGGGAAAATCACCTTAATCTTGTAATCCACTGTTGCTCACTCTGCATAGGATTTACTCTTCTTTTAAAGGCTGTGTATATTTCATGTGCTAGTGATAACATAAAAAAGCCACACGGAAATCCTATAAAGATTGGAGGGGAAAAAAAATCCCTCCCATGAGAAGAAAACCAGATGCAAAGCTATTACCTTGCGCCTGGGAGTCTTTCACATGGCAGCTCCGTACATTTCCAACCATCCCGTAAGGACAGAAACAACACAAGCAGCTGATAGTGTGATTGAGAGGAATGTGTTGACCATGGTGATGACAGGGTGATATATTTACCCTCGAGAGCACAAGTGCACCTGTGAAATCTTAGACTGTACTTTTTTTACTACAAGATCAGTTTAGAAATATTTAAGAGTAAGCTACAAGATGGAAGGAGAGGGCAGGTAAAAGAGGCGGGGAAGAGGTAAGTGATAGACATTTGGGAAAAGAGAGTGTGCTTTCAGAACAATTTATCACAGAGCTTTGGAAGCTTATTCCACTCTCATTAAGAACAGATCCTTTGGAAGGAAACGTCTATCAGTGCAGCTAATTAAATACACTAGAATTAGAAAACAAGGAGAGAAAATTCCTAGTTTATGTTAAAAATACAAAACTTAACATGCAATTAGTGATGCATACTTGAGAAAATAAAAAGGATGTTTCAGATGGCTGGGTTGCACTGACTGTATTTCTAATTTATGTTTTAGGTTAACACACCAAATGGTACAGAAAACATTACATGTGTGGAGAGCATCAAAATTGAAATTACTGTTGGTGTGGTATCCTCTGGGTTTCCTGAATTCTTGGAATTTATCTTTAGTACTCACAAATAAAGGATGGTTGTAATTATATTTAAAGAAAATTCTGTTTCCAAATGATCCTTTTTCTATTTTGGAGTTCTCCTGTGGGAGGAAAGAGAAAAGATGTACTTGTGGATTGGTTTCTTGTTTGGGGTTTTCATTTGTTTCTCCTTTTTTGTACTGTTTAATGTAGCCTTATGGAAAACTTAGCAAACCTTAAGCTGGCTTGTAAGGATGATCATGTGGATCATGATCGTGTGGATCATGATGTTTTGAAGGGAAGATTCTTCCCAGATATCTGCTGTTGTGTCTGGGAGATGTGGAAATACATTGGTCACTTTACCTACTTCAAGCTGGATGAAAATGTGTTATCTTATACCAAGGCTGATAAAAAGAATGTAATGCCATCTGTATAAAACAGGGAGTGTGTTTTTTGCAGGCTTGTGAACAGATGCTAGCTGACATGTTTTAGCCAAAAACTGTGGCATTAATGATAAGGTTTCCTGGGAAAAACACTTCTGTGAGTATTCAACGAAAGCGCTTCTGAGCTTAAAATGCCTTTGCAGTCAGTGGGATGAGGACTGCTTTGGCCTGTCACCGAGGAGCAGTAGATTCTTCACTGGCAACACCTGAAAGGAAAGGCAAGTGCTGAATAGAGAGTTTAGTGCTAAAGCAAATAGCTGTCAGGAGCTCAAAGCCAGGTTTCATAGTGTGAAGACAACGATACCAGGAGGCAGAAACAGTAAGACACCTAGATGCAGAATACATTTTTGGAGATGATAGATGAAATTTTCTAACTCTTTCTGTTGGAATCAACTGCAGGAAGAGAAAAATGCAGAGAAAACAAATTAATATTTTGGTGGTCTGTCCAGCGTTACTTTGCTAGTGAAGAGGAGGAAATCAATACTAATACATTTACGAGTACATTATGCTGAATTATGCTGACCTCATTAAATATATCACTAACAAATGGCTACAGTACAATCAGTAGCAGGACAAAATTGGAATCCTAGTCTGCTGAGGCTTCCTTTAATAGCAAAGACATGAAGGAGCTCCTTCAGGACAAGGCTCAGTGAAGTTTGGAGAAAATTCTAAAACTGGTTAGAAGATTAGCTGCTGTCTGCTGAAGAAAGGGAAATAACTAATTGAAATCTCAGTGCATCAGGAGTTTAGTAAATGTCAGGCTTCCCAAGTAGTCCTCAGAAATTTGCTAAAATGGGTCTGGTCACACCCTTCAGAATAATGGAGGGGAAACTTGGTGAAAAGGCTTTCTGAAGCTCATCGGCCTTGTGCTTCAGGGCATGGGATAGTCTGGCTCCACTAATGCCTGGGGACACTGCTGCTTTCCTGAAAGCTGCCTGACTCAGAGGAATACCATGAATATGTTTAAAAGGAGGAAAGCAGGTATAAAGGTATAAGGGAATAGTACAGCTAAGAATTCCAAATGAAATTAAAAAGGATGTTTTGCATACTTGATTCTTGGGTTTATTAATTTAAAACTGTACTAAGTGGATGTGGATGGTCTTCAGAAATGGGATAATATCACTGATACAGGAATGTAATGGTTCCAAACCAAAGGAATCTGGGCTTAGGATAGAAATAAACACTTACTGTTGTGTTCAGATTCTTAAGAGAGGAGATAAGACCAGAAACTCTAGAAAAGGATTTTTACTCTCTTGAAGAACTTATGTTCAACACCTGAGAAGGGTCTGTGAAATCATGTGTCACCATTGCCTAACTTCTACCATTGTTTCTGCAGCAGTGCCCAGCTACAGTGAGTCTGGTTCATTTTGCTTTGGTTAATTAGGCATGTACTGCTTTCATACTAAGTAGCACTTCCACAAAACTTGTAGTTTTCTTTATTATTTAGTGGTTTGGTGGTTTGGTTTTTTTTGGTTGTTGGTGGGGTTTTTTTGTTTGTTTTTTAAGTTTTTTTGAATGGTGTTTGAAGTTGAGGCATCTGAAAAAGTCAGTTTGCCAACCTGGAATAAGATTTCCCCTGGGATGACAACCAAGTGGTAATCTTTGAGGTTTCTGTGAGCTGAGGGGGAAACTGCAAGTATTTGCAGGACAGTCAGTCTGCAGTGTGTTGAGTATTTTTATTGAGGGGAATTAAACTCCTTAGGGTAAGGAATTCAACAGTTAGCTGTCAGACTCATTTGACAAGCTTCCCAGTTTCTCCTCAAGTAAGTACAATTTGAAAAATCTGAAATGCAATATGATGTTACAGTAATCTAACAGCGGAACCTATTTGAAAGGTGTGTATGTGGTAATAAACTAAACAATACAAGCCTTTTTTCTTTAGAAAATGAGAGAAAGAGTGTAATCTCTTGGTGTTCATCCCTCCCCTAACAACTTTTGATGCCATTCATTCATTTCAACAGAAGCTGGCTACAGAGATCAATCTTTAAGCTACTTGATTTCTGTGAGCTTCATGAAAATACATTCCATCTCTCCTTTCCCCCTATCTATCAGTGTTCTCATTAGGAAAGTGAGTGTCAGCTCAACCCTCATCAGTTACCAGATTATCTATAGGTAGCAGCAATGGTATGAAGTGCTCTGATTGCTTCTGTCAGTTCAGTGCTTTTGTAGACATGGCAGAATCCAGTGTGAAAACTAAAGCCCTAGGAAATCAGTCTTTTTGAATTCTGCCGTCCATATTTCAAAGCAGTTTCACTTCAGGCACTACTATGAAGAAACCATAAAGGTGATTAATATTTTGTAATGAAGCTATTGGCACCTAATAAGCTATCCACTGCTGTGGACTCCTTACTAAAAGTATTTAAGAACTTGAAGGTAAATGTGACATTTAGTTTTAAATACAGGCATTTGGATAATAGAGCCTTTGTGTAAATTAATTAATTGGTATTGATTGATCAATTGCCTTCCAAAGAAATAATCAAGGGGTAATCTTGTTGAAGACAAATGGACTACTTAGCCTGACTCAAGTGTCAAAGGGCCAAATCTTGGTTTGAGAGTGGAGAATAATCTTGTGGTTACATTGGGACTGTTAAAATGAGAGAGGTGAGAAGGACTCATTCCAGGAAGTTTTTGCTAGGTCTCTAAGTCAGAGGAGCCTGCAGCTTGGCTTTAATAGACAGTGCAGAAGGGAAACTGTGTAGATGGGGAGGGAGAATCAGGCCCATTTTGGCATCATGCAACAAGGAAAGATAAGGTCACTTGAGCTATAGCTTATAATTGATTCCTGATGTTGTTAGTTTTTAAAAAGAAAATGTTGTAAAATTTTTTTTGCAAATGTGGGAATTAACTATATGGATAATTCGTAATAATGGCCATGAATCAGCTTTGAAAAGGGTATTGCAAACTTTAATGTGTCTGACTATTTCCTGATGGTCAGCTAAAAGTTTATGATATTTAGATGCAAACAGCATTTGGAAAATGTGTTGCTTCACATTATACTAACCCTTTAAAAAAACCTAGATCTGACTACCAGCTATATCTTTACTCCATTTCTCTTCTGGATTATCTTAATTTCCATTTAAAGTACCAGATATAAAAGGTGGTATCTGTATGCACTGGGCTCCAGATCTTCAAAGACTCTTTTTTAATTTCACAATTTGTACTGTTATAAATCGTAATAAACATACTTAATGTCTTGTTTATTGACTTACCTAAACTATTCAGCACTATTGGTTCTCTCTAAAATACTCTTCCACTCTCTGAAGTTACATCGTACCATTTTTTAAAAACTGTTTTGAACAGTGGTCTGAAACTTAGTGGACTTAGTGTATGACCAGCGGCTATGGAGAGTGTGCTCTAGAGTGGGACGCTCCTGGATCCTGGGAGCATTTGACTCTGGCAGTAATAGTGACCTGGAACCTCTGTGAATAAAAAGGACTCCAAAATACCTTTCAGTCCTTCTGATAATGGAGGTGGGGCTTGTCTGTGCATGGCTTCTGCAGCCAGATTTACTCTTTGCTTACAACTCACTGTTTTCTGTTGCTCACTTTATGTTGGGGGTAGAATATTGACAAGGACTACTACATTACGCATCTGCAGCTAAACTGCTGAGTGCCCAGGACTTTATTCTCCACAAACCTTAAAGTACTACTAACTATACTTTTTACAGGGTAAATGCTGTCTTCCATTAATTGAAACTATGAGAGAAATTAAGTGCCCACATGTTCGCGGCCAGTGTAGAGACTTGTCTGTCTCCTCAGTTCTTCCCTATGGAAACACTAAAATTTGTACTGAACTCTTTGTGAGTGTGACAATTGTTATTTCAGGAGAGAGTATCTCATACCTATACGTTGTTAATTCTCCTGCCCCAAATGCTTTCCCAAAGGGAACATGAAGTTGCAGGTGGAAATCCATGATTGGAGGAGAAACACTTTTAAGCATGCTATTTGGAAAAAAAAAAAAAGTAAGAGAGACATGAGAAATCCATAAGACATGGCATTTGCATTGTTTATTGTGGCAACTTTGTTTCCCAAAGTCTTCACAAAACCTTTGATATTATTTAGTCTGTCTGCTAGCACAGACAGGCTTGCAAAATTAAGTGCTTCAAAGTTAAAAAGTGACCAGCTGACCTTAAACGGTCATCAGTGTTTGTGTTCTTTTCACACATTTTGATAAATTATACTTCTGAACTTTGCCCGCAAGTAATCTATGTTTCAAGTATACCACAGAGGAACACTTCCTCCTTGTCAAATCTGGTAGAACAGCTTTATTCCATATCCTGATTTTAGGCTACACACACTTAAAATTGCACGTAAATAAATCTAAGGAAAATCCACCAAGAGTGGGCTTCTTATGCAGCATGGTTGTAGCTGTAATTAAGTAGTAAATCACAGGAAAACCTTTCTGGTATTTGATACAAGAAATGACACCAGACTGACGATTTTCATATATTGGTGTTTGCTAATAATACAAATAATAATCATTATTTGTATTATTAGCAATTTTTGGCTCAAAAAAAGCTGGATAAGAGTCTGTGGTTCTAATTTGAGTTGAGTATTACTTGACTCATCAAAGCTGTTCTAAAACCAAACCAAGCTCCACAAATGGCTTAGTCTTGCTTGTATATGGAGTAGAGAGAGGTGAGAGAAAACCGATTCACCTAATTATGAAGTCACTGTTATTCTCTTGCTCAACTGCACATCAGGATGTGATAATTCATTTGCTAAACTGTCCTTCCAGTTATGGGGAAAAATGAGCTGTATGCAATTCCCCTAAAGCAGGATGGAGCATGAATTATTTACCCAAAGAGTAACTCTGGTTCTACATACTGACAAAACTCGATGTGCTGGGTATGGCTGCAGAGAGTCTTGGTCACGCCCTCTTGGAGACTGGAAAAATGAACCCTGTCCTGACTGGAACGGGACACTTGGACAACTTCTCTGGTTGCCAAAAGTAGTACAGTTTGGTTGAAAAGCAGATACTTTGGCTGTTGTATATTTTTATTTCCATTCTAAAAACGTTTCACTTTTTTTTTTTTTCTAGTTTTACCAACATTAGTAATGAAATAATGACTGTGACTGCTGAAAGTACTTATAAGAGTTGTGCATACATTTTGCGACCCGGATATCTGAGTGTCTCTCATTTTGCCACTTTGCTACCTGACACACGTGGCAGAAGATAGTTTGAAGAGAGGCATCCATGTCATCTTGTGCACTCTATCATAATTGTCATGTGCTCAAATTGCACTGTAGGTTTTTTTCATAAACTTTTATGTTATGATGCATGGACGGTTTTGAGAATGTTTTCCATAGGAGGAATTGTTCATATCCAGTTGTCTTGCAGATGTGGTGAATGCTGCTTGTGTCTTCAAAGCAAAGATAAAGGCTGGAGTAATGAAAGATGAGGAATAAAAGGAATTTAGCTTAACTAAATCAGATGATTAGACCAGCTGCTCAGCTATGTGAGCTAATTGAACTGCCTTTATAAAAGCAGTCCCTCCTCCAGCAGCAGAACAAATAGACCCTGGTTTCTTACAGATTTGCCTGAGTGTCTGAGTGTTTGGGAAGATGTGAGATCAAGCTGATACTTTTTTGCAGACAGGATGTTTTGAACACCTCTGCTATGCAGGCATTTTCAGGTGTCTAGTAAGGCTGGAACAAAAGCTACAGCCTTTCTCTCTGTTGAGGTGTTGAGACTCTCCCTCCTCAGCTTAACCACCTAATATCATGCTTGATGAAAATCAGTCTTCGAGGAAATTAGCCTATTGATTCAGAAATTCTTTGGAAAGCCTTGGTATAAAAAGTTATAAAGTTGTGAAGATGAGTATTGGGATAATTATTTTTAGTACACAAGAATTCTGTTTTTCTTCATTCCTTTATAATGTAGGGAAGTTCAAAATGATTAAGGCTGGTTTGGGCTTGTTTGGGGGGGGGTTGTTGTTTTTCTAGGTCTTGCCTCTGGTCTTTCTTTTTTTATTAATCACCTTTAAAATACACTGCTTTGCATACACTGGAAGCTATAACATACATCAGGATATGCTTGTAGTGTGAAAATTGTGTGCTTCCATTCTTTTCTTAAGGTTCAGATGTATAGGCAAGGCCTCAGTGCAGCTGCTGCTAGATGTTTCAATCAGCACATATTCTTCTGAGAGAGAGAATGCAGGATGGAGACATATATCTCTACATTTACAAAGGTAGAAAATGAAGCATGTAGAAGAGGAAGGAAGAAAACTACAGGAGAAAACGAGGTCCTAAGGTGAAGGAAAATGGCTTTTTCTAAGTGTGACGTAGGCATTTCTCCTCGCCTGTTGCTTTGGAAAGCTTCTTCCCTACCACGCTTGAGCATTTGCCACTTTTTTAGTAAATACTCAAAGAACTGTAACTGAAGTATGCTACTGGATCAGTCCCGAATCACGAAAAGAACTCTCTAACCCAAATCACACCTTCCCTTCCAAATGTTTCCCAAAGCATGTAGGTCTGATTTAAAATTGGTGCAAGGAAACATACAATAGGGAAAGGGAAATCCAGGGAAATAACACCTCTCAATTTGTATAGAGTAAATTAATTATCATAATATGTAAGATGAGGAGGAAAGCCAAGTTCTTCTCTTTGACACTGGAACATAAGGATAGAAACCTCCTAAGGAGGAACTTTGTTTCATTTCATGCTGATAATTAACACTCAGATTTTCCTGTTTGTTAGAAACTTATCTTCTCCAGACTTGCATTAATCTTTCACTGAAATTTTGCTTCAATGTCATTTCTAAGAAGGAGAGAATAGAAAACGCTTTTTTTTTTTTTTTTTTAATAATGTATCTGGAATAGCAACAGTTATGCCATGGAAAACCCAGTCTCAGTAATATGAATAACGCAATGAAGGCATTCTTTAAAATGCTGAAGTTAATTGTCATGTTAGAGTCTAATGTTAGCCAGTTCCAATTTCTCCATCATGCATCTTTGTGTGGAAAGAGCATATAGAAACAACCTGATTTATCTTGCAGTAGGAAGAGCTGACTAGATGTTGATTATGTCAATCAATGCTAATGTTTCCACTTTTGAAGTCTAACTACAAGCAAAAAATGATAGTGCAGAACCTCAATGGAAATCCAGTTTCCCTTTGTTACTCCTTGATTTGTAGGAATGGATGCTGTTCTGTCGGTGTATACTAAGTTTACTTCAGCAGTTGGATGCAGTGATTCACATTAGCTGAACAGGTAATGAGCCCCAGCATATTTCATCCATACATGATTCATAGGATTATATTCATTCTGGCTTCTTGATAACATGTGATGTATAGGGAGCAGTCCTGCGAAATCCTCTTTACAATTGCTGGAGAGTAGCACGTGCTGCTGCTTCCAGCCAGTCCCATGTCCTGGCTGTCAGCTCTTCGTTCCTTTCATCTCTAAACCCAAATTTTCCCAGCTTCTCTTAAGTGGTGAGTGCCTCCAAGAAACAATTTTTCTTGGTGAGAATTGTAGTGATAATTTGTAGTGACTTGTCTTGACCGAAAGGAGTTGAGGGAAATAATACCTTACCATTTTCTTCACTATTTCAAATCTTAGCAAGGGAATTTTAAAGATGTCGTGCACTGGATCACTACTTTATGTAGACCTAAGCCAAGTGCTTTTTGGTTAACATTAATATAATTTAATAAGATATTAACATGTTTCCACCACATAGAACTGGGAGGTTTTGCTCCATTTCCTGGCAGGACAAAAATTCAATAAAAGTGTATGAGAATCAAAACTATAATTATGTATATGAGGACTTTCTTCAGGCCCAGTCAAGTACATGAGAGCCCGTATGTTCCAGGGAGGGTTTGAGGGGATGCCGGGACTGAAACCAAGACACTGCTGAAAGCTCAAAAAAACAATATTTATTACAAAGAGGTGGCCAACAAAACAAGAAAACGGTAACCAGAAAAGAGAAGGGAAAATAAGCCCTCAGTAAACCCCACAAACACCCAGGTGTACCTTACGAGGTTATCTTACCAACTCCGAATGCCAAGGATTCCCTACAGCAGCTGCGTCCTCGGAGGGTCCGGCTCACACACCGTGGGCGTCCCCGCAAAAGGCAACGTGGTCCTTCGTGTGAAGCGGGAGCCCCCCGAGCACGAGCCACCTGCTCTTTTATCCAGTTTGCCGGTGACGTCTACCTGGGCAGGTGTGGCCAGCACGGCCCAGCCAGAGGCCCTCGGTCCCTCCCCCGTCATGTCAGTGGTGCCCCTTCTGCCCACGCGTGTGGACGTTGGAATTCCCCCGCGCCTGCGGGATGCACCTTGGAGGGTCTTCCCTTAAGGGGTCTGGGGGTTTACTTCACCCTCCTCCTCCTCACTTTCTCCTTCAAATGCCCTTGGAAGGCCATCAGCCAATAGTGGGAGACCAATTAATTTTAGTTTATACCAAGTGCTGCCTTCAAGGACGAAGTTTCCCTTTATCAGGCCTTGTTTTCCCATATCTTGGCAGGAAAAGTCCAAGCCACAGGTGGCTGGGCCAGACATAGACCAACAATAGCAGCGTCTAATTAAGCACGGATACACCGTACTAATTCTGTTTCTGCTGTATGTCTGTTCTGTGTCTATACCCTATCTACTCCAGTTTGTTTATTTTCATAAAACTGACTCTGAATTCCTTGGTAGACACATTAGCAAACATGCAAGCCTCTGGAACGGTGCATTATGGATGAGTGCAGATGGCTCTTTAGGTTTCTTTTATCCAATATTTACTTTTTGAAACAAAGTTGATGTCCCTGTCATTACTTACCATCATGAACAGTCCACAAATGATACTGCAAAATACTTTTACATCACAAAACCTAATGTCAGGTTTCATATTTCTTGCTTGGTAACAGAAAGTGTTTCTTATGTTGCCATGTTTTCTACATATTCTGCATGTTGGCATAATCCTATTAATCTCATGATACAGATGTGAGCATCTTAGATCAATATAAACTGTATTTTTTTTTTCATTTTTGTTTTTTGCAAATCAAGCTATCCATGTGAAACAAACAAAAACCGGGAGACTGAAAATAAAAAGAGTGGGGAGTTGCTGACAGACAGATAAAAGAAAGCATTTGTACTTAATCCAGGTTTTACCAAAAGAGGCCAAAACTTGGCATGCAGTGACAAGCAATTATCTGAATTTTTTCCCCACCAAAGAAATGTCCTGTTTAAAAGACTACAGGCTCATGCCTCACAATTAAAAGAAAATAATCTTCTTTCATCTGCATATAATTTTGTCTTGGTTGCTAGTCATGTCTCTAATGTACTTGGGTAGAATCCTCAGACTTGTCACCTTTCAAAACCTTTTAATACCCTATAAAAGCAGCTGATGTTTCTGGCAGTAGGTAACTGAGTATTTGACCTATAGTATCTTCACTATATTGACCTAATTTGACCTATAGTATCTTCACTGTACTCTTTGCATTAAAAAGCTGATTTTCATGTAGTTATTGAGGAATTCCAGATGCAGAGCTTTGAGTGATTAATGTCTTTAAAGGAAGAATTTCTGTAATATCAGGGTTTCGTTCTTCCATCTAACAAAAGTGGGCAAGGCTTTCTTGCAGATCCTCATATAATTGTTTTTTCAGGCATGCATCAACTACTTTCCATGAATAAGAAGAGCTGAGTAAACTCTTCATTGGAATTACTTTTTTTTAAATGGGATGAAAAATGGAGAATTTCTCCAAAGGGTATTCAAAATAGAGGCTTCCATTTAAACAAAACTCTGTTTAAAGTATATAATTATGGGCGGAGGCAAGGAAACCTGGCAAACTCACTCACTCATCTGAAGCTGCGCATTCTGACAGCTGTTTATTCTGAGTGTTGGAATATGTGTAAAGCAAACAAATTACATGGACTGTTGTTCAGTTTGTAGAGTTTGAAGCTGTCACAGGTGTATGCTTGAGTGAGACCTTAAGACGTAGGACAGCAGGGGATCTCCTGCAGACTTTTTATTTCTCCCACAACACCTGCTGTTAACACTATCAAGTACATTTCTGAGTAAATTGTTGCGGACGAGGCAGTCTTTTTTGCAAGCATGTTTTTAGCAGGATTCTGAAAGCTCAGGCTGTCTTGGCAAGAAAATAATCCAGATGTAGGTGAGATGGCTCAGGAATAAGGTGGTTAGATGTCTAGGCACTATGCAGTGTGCTTGGAGGAGCTCGCAGTACAAAATAGGAAGAAAACGAGAGTTGAAATCCTTGTTTAAAAATTATGTGTGATTTTTAAACTAACTTTCAAATGTGTTTTAGTTGAATCTCGTATTTCCCAACAGATGCTGGAATCTCATGATATATATATAGACTTGCAGTTCTGGGTTTGTGTTACCACCAGAGAGGAGGTTGCTGCAAACAGTGTTGGCAGAAAACAGGGATGTAAAAGGGAGAAGGTTCCTTTCCAGCCATTTAACCAAAATGAAGTAAAGCTGAGCAAATCTAATCAAGGAAATTTCTCAGAAGACTTGTAGAATTTTTGGGCGATTTCTTGGGATGGTATTAGCAGGAAAGCTCTCCTAGATCGTTCTAGAGTTTTATGTGGTTTTCTCTGTCTTCTGTGCAACTCAGCATTACTAAAGCTTTGCAAAAAAAATTCCGGGGTTGGGGGGGGGGGATAGATCTCCATTTCGGTTTCTCCCGCACGACGGGGCTCCACGTGGAGACCACCGGTGCCCGACAGCGCCCCCTGCCGGCTGCCGCAGGGGGGGGGGCTTCCACAATTTTTGAATTGTGGAAAACTCCCCTTTTACGTAGCTTTCTTTACCTCTGAGTTGCGCCTTCTGCAGCTTTGTACCCCGATTCCAACGTGTCGAACTGGTGTTTCACTTATAAGGCCCTGAACAATTCCATCCTTTTCTGGTTTACTGCTGGTCTTTTTTTTTTTTTTTTTTTAATTACGTAAGCCTCTTTTTCTGAGAGATGGAAAATAAATCAGCCAGCTACCATGACTGGGCTCATAAAGCCCTTTTTAAAAAGTCTGTTCACTACAGGGTCTGCATTAATCACCTGAATACCTTAATATAGTGTGTTAATTTACAGCTATCAGCTTCTATCGTCTTTTGCACAGGCAAGAGTGGAGTGCCTTGCTTGGCATATACTTAAATCCTGTCCTAGTTTGTTGCTTTTGGGTCCCCGGACTTGTTACAGGCTTTGGTCCCAGCTCTTGTGTCTTTCTGTTCCCTGCACCACTGAGTTGCTTTTGGGAAGGAAGTTCTGCAGTTCTGCTTCATTGTCTTCAGTGCATCGTTTATTTGTATGCACTGGGTTTGGATCACTGATTGCTCTTGAGAACTGGGGCTTTGAATTTGGTGTGCAGTGCTACGAAAGCCAGCATGCCTAGTGGGGGATACACAACTGTGTTTGTCCATATCTGTTCTTTTTTAAGGGCTTTATATTCAGGGACACGGGGCTATTGTTGTCTCAGTCACACCTTCACTCCTCTTGGGTTTACTGTATAAATAATTGTAAGAATGGGGCTTATAGTTGATGCAAAGTCTACTTTTCCAAGTAGTTAATTGTGAAAAAAAATTCAAGATGAGCAGCATTAAATCCACCTCAATTCAGAATGAGAGTACCTACACAAGGATTTAGTGGTTTAATTATTTTGTTAGATTAATTTGGCTTTCTGAGTGTACTTAGGTAATCAAGCTTTCCAATATATGCTATGAAATAATTTCCTGCCAGTAACAGTACTGTGGAGATTCGTAAGTTGAAGATGTTTATACTTTTTGTTTCTTCTGCCTCTTAACAGCACTACCGAGTACATTCTGATACTATTGTTACTTCTCTACTCACATGTGATATCTCTAGGTAGCTGTATTTTAGATGGGCTCAAAAATTTGCCCAATGCTTCAAGTTTCTCTGAACTTACGTTACTTTATCAGAATGCCAGAAGTTTGTCACTTCAGCAGCTCAGTTGTAGCGTAAGTGCTTTGACTGTACCAAAAAGTTACTTCTATAAAATCTGTCTCTCTTCAGATGCTGTTAGATAATGGATAGTACCCTGGGCTGTTGTTGAACAGATATGCTCCCCAATTTGTGGTGGTTGTTTTCAATAGATGTTGACATGGCACAGAGGCTGATGAGACGTGAAGAACAAGATCTTTTTTTTTGTGTGCTTCTCAATGCCAGTGCCTAAAGTAACGATCAGTGGGTTTCTAGGGGTTTAGGCAACTGTTTGGCTGTGATTCAAGGACTTTAGCAATGTGTTTTGGAAACACAGTTATGTAGCACGCACGTGCTAAAAACAATCTGTTTCCCACTGTTGGTGTCGTGAAGGGAAATGAGTGACAGTGACTTACTCTACATGATATATTTACATGTAAATTTTACTATGCTGGTTCATAGATAGGACTATTCACAGAGGTATCGTTTGGCTTCTTTTTAAAAGTCAACATGATTTCCCAAAGAATAGGACTGTTTTGTTTATTTGTGCTCCAAACTGCTTGTATATGCTTATGAAAGGATATTGAGGTGCTGGAGCAGGTGCAGAGAAGAGCAACGAGGCTGGTGAAGGGACTGGAGCACAAGTCCTATGAGGAGAGGCTGAGGGAGCTGGGGGTGTTCAGCCTGGAGAAGAGAAGGCTCAGGGGAGACCTCATCGCTCTCTACAACTCCCTGAGAGGAGGTTGTAGCCAGGTGGGGGTTGGTCTCTTCTCCCAGGCAACCAGCAGGAAGACAAGAGGGCACAGCCTTGAGCTGTGCCAGGGGAGGTTTAGGTTGGATATTAGAAAGAAATTCTTTCCAGAGAGGGTAATCAGCCATTGGAATGGGCTGCCCAGGGAAGTGGTGGATTCTCCATCCCTGGAGGTTTTCAAGACGAGGCTGGATGTGGCACTTGGTTTCATAGTCTAGTAACTGCGGTGGTGTTGGATCAAGGGTTGGACTTGATGATCTCAGAGGTCCTTTCCAACCCGTCTGATTCTATGATTCAATGAAAGACCAATGTACACACTGTATTTCCTGACAGCCAAGGCAAGTTCTCCCCAAAGAGACAAGCAGCTGAGCTAAAGACAGTAGCTGATACAGGAGAGTTGCTGATGTGACAGTACTGTGGCTGTTAATGACAGGTTTACTGCTGGTTTTGCTGCCCTAAGGGATTTTTTGCTGAAGGTAGGAATATAGTGCAGGCACTGAGAATTAAGAGGGCTGCTGGTTCAAACTGCTGGCTTTGCTTGTAATACTGCTTGGCATAGCTTATAAGGAGATCTTTTGTACAGCCTGAAGTTTGTCACTGTCAGCTCAGCTGCCGGCAATTTCCTTGTCTCTGACTGCAGGTCTTTATTTGGTATATGAATGTTATGACCCACCCCAGAAGGGGAGGGTAACCCAGGTTCTTGATAATAAATCCCTTGAGGTGGATTAGAGTGAAACGGCACTGAGTAATTGGTATTTGTAAATATATATATATATATATGTAGGGTTTATTTTAGAACAGTTTTCTTTCAAAGGTAAGCAGGTATGTTGCCATTTTGGGTGTTATCATCTATAGTAGTTAAGCAATATTAAAGAAATGTATAAGAAAAGGAACAGAAAGAAAGGATAAAAGGGGAAAGATATATATATAGTCACCACCCACTAGATCCAGCGATGAAACTTGGTAGTTGCAGCTTTCATGTCTGTTGATTGAAGCGATGGTCATGATCCGTTGGGGCTGGGGGACGCCCCCCCAAAACTCAAAGATTTCACGAGTTATTATACCCTTCAAACTCAGGTGGGAACGTACTTCCTCCGGGGCAGGGAGTTTTATGATGGATGATGTCACATGTCACTGGTCTTCCGTGCTCTCCAGAGGGGTCTTCACAGCAGAGCCATGATATAAGGGAGAATACTGGCACGATAAAGAAGGATGAACCCACTTTGTAGGTATCTGGCAGTCTAGTTTGTAGCTTCATGTATGCATCCCCTTCAGCACCTGGGATAGTTGGACAATGGTACCCACTTATCCGAAGGTCCTTTCACAGTAGGCATGTTCAGGGAGGGTGGGCTTTGCTGGTTGTGCAGACGTTTCTCTGCAGTTTTACAAAAGTCTTCTTTGTGATCTTAGCAATGTTTAAGCCATTAACTGTTTCAGTCTGACAATGAAGAGCAGAGAGAGATTTGGGGGTGAGGGAGGGATGTAGGGCCTGAGGCAGGTGGAGAGAACTTCACTGTGCCAGCAACAAGGAATTATTATCCAGGCTTAATAATCTGAAACATCAGATAAACCCATCACTACATCATGTTGTTCTCTAGAAAGAAAAAAGGGTTGACTGAGACATTTTTGAGTCACCAGAGGTATATGTGAAGTGCCTTTAAAATGTTGACTCCGATGTTCATCTTCTCCAGACTCTGAAATGTAGGGGGTGTGAGGGGGTGCTGCTTTGACTCACAGAAGTAAATGTTTATCTGTAAGCAGGGCTTTTTTGGTGAGCTGTAATTTTCAAAAAATATTCCTTGAGGGACTACCAGCGGTGAATTTGTTCAAAAACCTGGAGCAAGAGCTTAAATGAATTGCAAAAAGAAGGAAGCCTTGTGATGCTGAAAGAAGTTCATCAACATGCTCTCAGTGTGTCAGAATGTGTTTCCTCCCCTCACCCTCCCTGCTGTTGAATGTCCTGTTGCTTGATCTTGTAAAATAAAGCTGGGCTGTGCCTAGGACTGGGAATAAACCTGGTTCTTCCTCAACCTTTCCTTTACATCTTGGGAAAAAAAAATTGTTTTTGTAAAAAGGTATATTCACATAAGAACAAAGAAGAAAACCTAAACAAAATCCTACGATAGCAGTTTTTGTGAAAGAAAAGTGATTACAGGACTAACCAAGAATAAGCTCATTTTATTGAACCTAGTGAGAGGAGCCAAAAGGAAGCTGGAGGTGCTCAGTGTTGAGCAGGTGAAGGGAGGAATGTGAACAAAACTTCTGTTGTATTTCTGTCAAGTTAAACCACTTACAACACTGAATGCAACTTGTCAATTTGAGTGTTGTAACAACAATATTCCACATGGGCTTTGCAAATACAACCACTTAAGCTCACAAGCTTCATATACAGAATTATTCAAGTGTGTCACTATGGACTGTAAGTTCAGAAGGAAGCAGTAAGTCCTTTTTCATAGTCTTTTTTAACCTTTTCTTGTGGTCTTGTCAGCTGATAAAGCCTCTAGTCCTGCAGTGGCCTCCTCTTCTGATAGGCTTTGCCCATGGCATGGTACCGATGCTTCCATTAATCTGAGCCAGACCCTTTGATCTCCTGGACCTGGGAACCAGGTCCTGCTGCTTTTAGTGGAGACAGTCCCTGCTCATGGGGACCAGCCCATTAGTCTTTGGGCTTCTCTGAACTCTGGCATCTAGGTTTGTCACATACTTGTGTTTATTCCCTAGTTCTTTTTCCTTGTACCACTGCAGGTTACTTTTGTGTGGAAGGAGCTTGCCTAGACACACAAGTACATGTTCTGCTATGCACATAAGTACTATTTTGTTAGTGTAGATCACTCCCTTAGCCCTATTTCTCATTCCCTGCAGCCTCTCAAAATGGCCAGGAGCCACGCATTCAGGGACTGAAAAACTATTGTTACCAGAATATGAATATCTATTTATAAAAGAATTAAAGGGAGTCAGATGCCCAAAACATTTGAATTTCAATTGGAAATATTCAGTCTTGTTAATTGAATGCATTATTTTGCCAGCTTTCTTTTAAATGACATAATAATAAAAGAACTCAACCTGTTTTCAAATGGCTGCATGTTAATAGCTTTGAGCAGGTGCTATGGAAATCAAGGGAGTCTATGAAATTTCAGAATGCCCCCTCCCCTATAGAAAGCTTATTTCTAAAAAGTGCCACGTGTTTTCAGTCTGGTGTAGCAAATGTGTGAGACTATGATCTGTTTGTACTTCTGCTGTTCGAGATTGGTATTTTTGTAAGGAATTCAACTTGCATCTGTCTCAAGTGGAAATTCTACACAAGCTTAGTCAAAGCATCTCTAAAACATATCATTTTAGGGTCCCAGAAGTGCAAAACGAGTTAGCATAAAGCTTCCAGGAAAAGAAACCCACCAAACAATGGGAAAAAAAAGCCCTAAACTCTCTGAAATGTCTTTTGTCACCTGACCTGCAATTGCTCCAAAAAACTGGCACAGAAAACTACAAAACTGCAGTTCATCTGCAGTTACAGACTGATAAATAATCTTCATAGTCGACAGTAGTCACTGAGGCGTAATCTTTTTGTTCCTTTAGCTGTTTAGCACAGTAAGTAAATTTAGGTCAACCTCTCAATCATTTGATCACATGCCTAGAGATGTAATACATTTTGTCTAACAGCCAGGGGAAACAATCCTTTAACCAAGTAACTGTTTCACTTCTTTAAGTGACTGATTTTATAGACACGGCACAGTTCACAGGAAAACAATGGATCCTACAAGGGGATGTTCTTAGACTGGCCGTTCTGCCCAACTGGATACCAGTGGGGCCTGTTAACATGGAGATGTTTGCCAGCTTGAGGGGAGTGTAGCCACGTCATACATAAAATACAGTATAAGTTATATCCTGCAGTGTGTTGCATCATGTGTCTACTGCAAATAATTCCCGCCACAAGGTTTGTGAGGTAGGTTACGAAAGAAGAGCGTTTAGTTAAAAGAAAAGCAAAGGGTTTGCTTTGCCTTTTAGTTTCAGAATAGCAGGGGCTTGTGTACTTTCCACCCTTGATTCTGAAGACTCAATTCAGTATTTTATTGCACAGCTAAAACAGCAGGTGGATTTAAAACGAAGGGAGAGCCGTATGGAAGAGCTGCTGTATAAGCAGATTATAAAATGTGCAGTTTGTAGAGGTGCAACTTACCTACCCTCAGTGAGGAACTCTTTGCTGGTTGTTATTTGGTAAGTTCAGACATCATCTCTTGAAGATAAAGGATTCTAGCTCTGACTAATTCCACATCGGCCTCTTATCATGACTTTGACTCTTTGGAAAGGTTTAGTTTATAATGGAAATATCTTTTGCTGGTCTACTTTAATCATTATAAACCCCCTACACTTGCAGTTTAGCGCTGTCAATGGAGCATTTGTAATTATTCAGACCATCATGTTTCTCTCCAATGATACGATTCCTTTCTGTTTGGTGATGACCCAGGAGAGAGAATCTGCATTTATATCTAAACAGAAAACCACTAGAGGAACTAGTGTTAAATTGGATACTATTAATTTAATTTAACTTAAATATTAACTATTGTTAAATTGGATACTTTTATTGTCAGATTTAACTGAAAAAGGAATTTCTACTGCAATTTTTAATTTAAATGTGGAAAATAAGGCTGTACAGCTCACTTTGCAAATTGTTGTAGCCATTTTTTCAGGCTGTCTTTGCTGTTGTACTACCATACCTTTTCTCCCAGGCTCTCATTGATGTATCTCCTTGAAGGAAGGTCTTTATTGTACCTTCATCTGGGCTGAAAGTTTGCGGCAATTACCTCTCATTCTCTTCTTTCTCTAGAGCATAATATGTGCAGGATTTTGTCAACTACATACCAGCTAATAAACACATTTAAAAGAATGAGTCCCAAGGACTGTGGGAAAAAAAATAATGTATACAGTTTAGCTTGTGAAGATCTTAATTTTCAAATTCAAAATTTATTTCACTGTTCATCATATTACTTTCTTTCACTGCACTTTCACTTCACACAAGTTCTTAATGCTGTTGCTTTTAAAATTTTATTTTACGCCTTTTTTTTTTTTAGTTCACGAAGGTGTCATGATTTTATGTGTTAATGATTTGATGTGTTAATTTGGCAGTGGTTCCTAGATGTGCATTAGACTGCCTGCCACGATGCCTCTGGTAGCTTCTCCCTTCCAGTGGCAACTGCTGAAGTTCCTCTGCTCCGTGTGTCCATACCTGGTTTTCCTGTGCTCCTTCAGCAATGGTACTGTGTTACTAATTCTTTCCATTCCACTTCTGTTTCTCACCAAAAATTACTGGGGTCCTGCCCACTTACATTTAGAATGTTAGAAAGAATTCTTACTGATTGGATGCATCAATTCTCACGTTCAGATAGAGAAATGTTTTTAACTAGAACATCTTCCTTCATCTTCCTGCCTCCTCCTCTTACAGTAACTTTCATCCATGTTCAGTTCACAGTGGAGAAGGGATCTCTAACTCAACTGAAATAATGAAACCAAGTGGTGTTGCCACATTTAAAACCTCATGTGGCTGAAGGAACATACCTACCAGTTGTGAGAGACTAGAGCACTGGAAAATGTTCTGTAGGCAAATGCAAACCTACAGTTCTCTTAAATTGAGCACATGTACTAAGTTAGTATAAGGGTTGGTATAGTTTTATCTTCCTGCCTGGTCAAATCCAAGAAGTCGAGCAAATGTGATGTTCTGTACAAGTGACAGCAGGGCAAGTGTGATTTGTGTATGATTTGTGCATCTCTGAAAATAAAGGAACTTATTTAGGCAACAGCATGGATTTCTTTCTTTCTAACTCAGTGTTTGGAAATTAAGTGTCTGACTTTGTTTCTGACACACTTTGGGAATAGTTCTATACACGGGCTTCTCTAGAGACTCTTCTCCGTCAGCTTTCATAATATTAATATAGAAAACATTGCTGTGAAGTGAAAATGGAGTCAATTTTATGGTCTCTCGCCAGAGTCCTCGCAATCTTCTCACAGCTAGGGAGAACAAATGGGCCTTTTAGTGTGCCCTAAAAGTCAATCAACTAGGACTAGTTTGTAACTTCCCAAACTGGGGGTGACAGCAGAGAGGGCACATCTGCCTTTTAGTGGTATTCCTGCCCTGGTGCTCAGCTGCTTGTGGTCTGGTACAAAGAAGTTGTTGTTTGGTTTGGTTTTTACAGATGCATGCTTTTTCAATTATTTTAAGGCAAATTTCCCAAATACTTTAATAATTTAATCAGCAAAAATAAGTTCCTTAAATGCCATGGCCAGAAGAGGTAAAAAAACGATCAAAAATGCATTTGAAAAGAAATGGGGTGCTGAGGCTACCTGGCTTTGTAAATGGCTTTTGAATTGTCCACAGTAGTTTGTTTGGAAGGGGAAGCTGTAGCTGAGAACTGCAAGATATGACCTCTGGTAATCTAATAGCAGAGAAAAACACTTATTAGTCTCTAGCTGTTAACATCTTTCAGGTTTGGGGCAAAAATCCATTGGCTCTTTCTTTCTATCTTGTAGATGCAAGTTTAAAATTCAATACATATCACAGTTTTTTCAATTTTGTAATTTATTAAGTTTCTATGTAAAAACTCACGATGATTAAAGAGAAAAGGAAATAAATTTGAAAAAAAATACTATATGGCTGTTCCTGGATGAAAAGGGAAAAAGGAATTGTTCTGATTTTTAGTGTGAAAACAAAGCAATATTCATATATCCTCAGAGAAGTAGGAGAGAGAAAGAGGCAGCAGTAGCTTAACTATAAAGACCATGTCTAAAGCCACTGTGTTTACCCTTTAACAGTTGAGATGGATTAGGCAAGAGTAAGTTACTTTTTTGCTTTCAAGCAACTGATGGTAAGAACATACATCTGCTTCAAAATGGCATGATTTCTTTTCTAGTATGAGACAGATTTCCTCTGGGCTCTGGGAGTTATCGTATTGGGCTTTGAGGATACTGCGGGCCGCGGGTTACACTGCTGTGAGCACCACAACAGGTGAGCATGTCGGGGCAGGACAGGCTTGTCTCAGGCAAAAAAGTGTCAACTCAGTACAGTGAGGCTGCTCCATTTTGTGTCTGGCTAATGGTAACGCAAGGGTTCTGTCTCAGTCCTGGGGTTTTGTTTCTTTGGTGAATAGTTTTGAGGTAACGTGCGTGTCTTTTGCGTTCCTTTTGAAAGAGAATTTTTTTTCATGATTCATTCCTAGTAATGTCAGAAGGGGTCAGCTTAAAAGCACTTGTGCTTAAGGACTCTCATTTACTGTAAATTTGAGTAACAGAGTTGTTACACCCATGCCACATACACAAAAGGTATTTGCGTTGCATTATATTAACATAAAGTTTTAGATGCCTCTTGAGAGCTAAGACAAAAGGCCTTGGTTGCATCACCCGTTTTTTATGCTGAAGTACATCTGCATTAGCGTATCCTTTTCCTTCTACATAGGGTCTATATTTCCTCCAGAAAATTCATTAGAAATGACAAGTTCTCAAGTACTGGGTTTTGCCTTTTTAGTAAAAAAGGTTTTTTTTTTTTTCTTAGAGAAAAACCCAGTTCTACCAGCAGCAGTAATGTGGTTTCAGGCTTTGCCTACTTGTGACAGATGAGCCACCTACTGTGGAATCCCAAGGGAGGCAAGGCTGTTGCTGAGGGGCATTTAAGGACAAGGGTTCACTTCACTCATTGGCTCATGGCTGACTATCTGGTTTGTTTGGTGATAAGACTAAAGGCTCTCTATAGACTAGAAACTGTTTCTACTAATGAATTGAAAAAAAAGAAAAGAAACCAGTTTCTGGCAGTCAGGACAACAGTTATGTGCCTGATGGCTCGCAGTATTTGAAAGAGCTCTAATATTAAATAGATACAGTGTTTCAAAAGCTACAAGTGCCTTGTAGGGGTTTTTTTCCCCCTTATCTCTTCTTTTATTAAAATTTTTAATTTCAAGAGTATTTGACAAAGCCTATTGTTGAAAAAAAATAATTGCAAAAAATGTGGCACTTTTGACACCCAAAGTTCAGGAGGCTGCAGAGTAAGTCAGACCTTACCTTGAAGTAGTGCTCTTGTGGTAATCTCATCACAAGAAAAAATGCCAAGTTCTGATATTTGTAAATGATACAGGCTTGTCTTAGTGTTTATGTATGGTCCCATACCTTTTCCTATGTGGTGTCCTAAATATTTTTATAGAAGGAGCTTAACAGAAGTGCAGCATCTAGAGAAAAAACCTGCATTCTGCCAGACAGAGTCTTCCTAAGTAGCAATTGCAGATCTGAACTTTCCCTTTAAAGGAGTTCTTCAACAAGAAAGACAAACAGTTTAGGAACATGAAGCAGATGAATGGGCAAGCATAATAATAGTAGTAAAGTCCGAAGCAGTGTTGGAAGCAGTGTATTTGCTAAGAGATGTATAGATCCCAAATTAGGAGTGGGTAGCCAGATTGAGAGTGCAGGAGGGCCAAAACGTTAATTTGATTGATTCTTTAATTTTCCTTCAAGATTTTGGGACTCACTTAAATCAATGTAGAAGATGTATTATTTAAAGTGTACTACTGGGAAAAGTACTACTGTCAGTCTCTCCTTGGCTTTCAACAAAACCTTGAAAATACTAGTTTGAATCTAATTGTAGCTAGACTAGATTCAATCAAAAATTAACTTACCAAATTTAAGTGAACATGTGTCTAATTCTGGACAAAATAATTAGGCAAGATTCACTTGCATATTTTGGCCTGTACTGTGCTGGTTATGTAGTTATAGTAGATCCCAGTATGATGATGAGACAGGCCACAGCTACTTTTATTTGATTGCATGAATACCATTACTTATTGACATAAAAAGTAGAAATGACTACAGCTTACTGAACAGTAGTTAAAGACATTCCCTGTGGGACCAGCATCAGTTGGAACTGACCTTTGATGTAGTTACAGTATCTCAAGGACACTGAAATTATGTGAGCTTTTCAGCTCTATTAAGAGAATTATTTTTTGTGTGTTCTTACCAGCTGCTGAATTGCAACTCGCTCTTTTCATTTTCCGGAGGCTCCCAAATCCACAAGATCAGTAGTTTTGCAATTAAAGGTTTTCTCAGGTGTACCGTGCACAAGAGCTATAACCAGTAATGTGGTTTTGGGAAGATTTGTACTTGGCAGGTAAATTCTTTGGGGATGGCACTTCTTTCCTCTTTTTCCAGAGCCCTGTGCCCTTGGATGCAGATGTGGTGTGACTATGTAGATCAGATATTCCATGTGACCCTTCCTACCACAAAACTGAGGATGTTGGTTAGACTTCACAGTCCTCAGTATTTACAGTGATTGATTTTTATTTTTTGAAATGAAACTTGAAGATGCCTTTTTTCCCCACAAAGGCAAAATTACTGTCTAAAATACGTATAACACAGACAATGACTTTACAAGTTTATTTACACCGCCTAATACATCTCTTCAACCCTGACTCTTAAGAGCAAAGTGAAAAACTAACATGCTCCATCCACCTCTCCCAAACAATTCAAGCGTTGTGATCCAAAATCCTGCATTTTTTGTTATTCTGAAAGCATGGGAACTCGATGGACTGGATGCCATATTTATCCAGTGACAAGTGCAAAGGGAGTGTAATCCTTTAGTCTTTAGCTGCTTTTCAATAGAAACCATATTTTTCACATAAGATTCTGTGTCTATTTAATCCTAGAACTATGAAATAAAATGACTTTTTAAAGACCTGTTGTGCTGGACAGGCAATGGGTGCAGTTCATTTAGTGGTGAGTAAGAACATTTGTAAATATCAGATACTGGGTTCTCCGGATATAAGTACAAGAAAATAATTACCTGTTTGTAAATAAAAACAGAAGAGAGAAAATACTTGGCCAAGGTTTAGAACAGTAATGGGGAGACTAAAGCTGTGTCTATATTAGCAGCTGGATTTTAAATATGAGTATGGATTTGAAGTGAAGCCCTTGATTATCGCAATTTACTGCATATGGATTCAGTTCTCAAAGGGATCCAGGAACAACTAGATTCCTCTAGGAAGTATCTGGCCTGGAATTCCAGCCCGAATACACTCTGATTTTGGAGTTTGTTAGGCTCTATCCTTCAGTTTGGGTTTTGCCACATGAGGTTATCTTGGAAGACCCGAGGGTCAAGATGAGGCTCTCAAATGCTGATGGCTCTCAGTGTGCCCTGAGGAATCCTTTCTCATTCATTTGTACCTTTTTGGAGTTAAAATCCTCTTCCTCCTGTAACTGTCCATCTTTCTCTTTCTGTCTTTCCATGCTGAATTCCTATTTCTCTTCGTTCCCACTTTCTATAATGCCTTTTCTACTTTGTTTACCACCTGCTGCCAGGTTTATAGTTACCTGGTTTACTTCATAAAGTTCAGAAATCCTCAGCTTTGGGGCCTCAAGGATCTGATTTGATCTGTGCAAGGATTGGGATTTTAGTGTCATCAAATAATCCTGCTGTCTTCCTGGAAGTCATTAATCTCATGATGACTGTTGATAGAGGAGACTGGCAAGCAATGAGGAATTCAACCAGCTAAAAAAGTGAAGGTAGAGCCCTTGAAGGTCAGGAACAACATTCGTGCTTGGGAACACCAGAGCAGATGTGCACTCTTTCTGTGGAGCTTGAACGGATCTTTGCTTGGGAGCGTTCCAGCCATCTGGTGTCATAGCTGAACTCCCACATCCCTAGGACAGAGGCACCATGTAGGAGAATCCAGAGAAGAGTGGATGTTCTGGTGTTTGCTCCAGGATCCCAGTTCCCTTAGAAGGGACAGGCCAAGAAATACCTCCTTCCATATTTCCAGCCATCCCTGGAGTCAGCGAGACCTTGTGCCAGTGCCCTGGATCCCAGCCCCACAAAACGTGCTGCTTTTTCTGTATGTTGCTCCAGGAGGGGGGGGAGTCGGTGCCTGACCTTTCTGGTAGGCTCAGAGCCACAGGGACACTGTGCCCTGCTGGTCTGATACTTTTAAAACACCTCCTTCAGAGCCATCAGCTGTGGAAAAATTCCTCACTGGAACAGCTATCTCAGGAATTTTCTCTCCAGTCCCAGCTCTGGGGCGAGTACCTAAGCTGAGCCCCGGTGTTGGGGAGCTGTTCTTTAATGCATGCTGCAAAAGCACGGCTCTCCTTGGCCTCTGTGCTGAGTGCCTACAATGCAGCTCCTTTCTCACACCTACTGCCAGGGATTAGCTCGCTCACAGGGCAGTAACTTTGTGGAGCCTGTCCCTGACCCACAAACACGAGAGTAGGTCACTTGTAAATAAGTCATTTTTCTGACTTACAAAGCAGTTATTGGCTGAGGGGCTGGTGGATGGCAGCAATCCCTCTCTCCCCTCCGTGTCTCAACAAGCAGGAGTTGCTGTGCCGCCCATCAGCCCTTCCACAGGACCCGCAAGGATGTGACTGTCTGTCGTGGGGACTCCTTCTGCAGAAATACTGTGCAGCACAGGGTCATCCCCCTTGTTGCAGGAGCTGTGTTGGTTCCTAGTTTCAGCAGAGAGCTCACAGACAGGGTCAGTTATGTGTCTCTTCGGATGGGAAAGAGAGAAAGGGCTGTTGTTGACTATTGTGTGCTGCCAGGCCATTACTCCAAACAGGATGGTGCGTTCGTGTAGTACCACAGTTTTACCAGTTTGGGATGGATATGTAGGCAGACTTGTGCATCAGCAGCAATGCCAGAGAGGCCAGCCCACAGCATTCTTCAGAGTTCCCTTGCATGGGAGTCTGCCAGGAATCAAGCAGATTCCCAGCAAATGCTGGTAAGAGGCTGCTGCTGGGCTGTGATTACCTATACATTATTCTTGGGAAACGGGAGATTTTCTACCTCCTTCCTCTATGGCAAAGGCTACACAAAGTGTGTGTAGGGGGTGCTGAATGGGACAGAAGTTCATGTCTCAATAAAAGGGAGAAAGAGAAGGTTTTTTTGCTGAGAGAGTATTATCCCTCCCACCCAAGCTGACTGCCATATGATTCCCTGTTATTAATTTTCCCTCTGCTGTGCTAAGGCTGCTGCTTTACCAGCTCTTATCAAGTTTTCCTTCACCTGTGCTTTCTTGTCCTTTCTCACCTCTCCAAGCTTGGAGTTTAGGTTGTGAAGCCCTGGAGAACAGCTACCCTTCAGAAAATTTTGAAGTTTTGTGAAGATGCTTTGGCCTTATGCCAGGGTCTGATCCAGTGTAACCTAAACCAAATATGATGGAGATATGAGGCATTTCAGCACCAATCTCATAGATCTGCTGTAAACAGCTCTCTTTAGGCTAAGATATTTCCTCATGAGAAATAACTTAAAACCAAGGTGCTGGCCCTCAGTCCTTTGAGCCATTTAATGTTTTTCCTCTAACTCATTTTGTTTGCAAAGTGCATCACCCTGTTTCTGTAGCTATATACTCACAAAGGGATCTGGCATGATTTCTGAAAACTACACCAGTTTTTATTGAAAACCTCCATCCCATGTGGTGACTATTTTCTTAATGAAGCAGGTGCACAGCTGTTGGGATCCCATTTATTTTGGTATACATTATTGAAGGGTTAGGACCACTCCTAGTTTTCATTCTCAGTATTGGTGTGGGAGGTGTTGCTATAGTGATATATAGATATATATATATAAAATGTAGATACATCCATCCTGAATTCCCTGATTCAGAATTGGCCATCAGCCATGCTCCTCAAGGCTGTGATCCTGTTAATGTTTTTAAGGTAACGGTATTTAGGCAGAGTCACTATTTGCATGGGGAATGCCCTTGGAAAAACCAAAAGTGCTGAAGGAAGGTGGTCTGAATTGCTAGACAGTGGTTTTCCTTGCTACTCAGTACTACATTAGTGTTGTAGTTGGGAGGCAATTTCTAAGTTGGTATCTTTTAAATGTCAGACCTTTTTAAACTAGTTGTGGTCATGCGATACCGTGGTGACATTTACCATCAGCAAGAAGTATTAGTCTGGGCATCCTAGCCTTCTCCAGCAGGCAAGAGGTGAACTTTGAAAACTTGCCTCTTTGGGAGGTGCCAGTGACACCACACCACACCACATCACACCCTATGGTCCGTATTGGGACAACAAAAGCAAGCAGTAGCTTTTGTAGCTATCGGGTTTTCTGTAGTCACAGAAGCAAAATCCAGAGTTGACAAAATATTTAAAACCCAAAGCAATGCCAGTAAATCCAACTGCTGTTCCATTTGGCACTGCAGCTTCTTAGGCAGCTCTGTGGGAGTGTGTCTGTCTTGCCCTGCTGGATTTGGAGGTGTGTGGGACTGAGAAATGATGTTTGATAGCTGGCTGTGTTGTCAGCCTTCATAAATAAAATCGTGGGGATAGCAGAGGGTCCAGTACTGTGCAGAGAAATCTAAACAGAACTAATAACTCTCCAAAACCTGAAAGAAGGAAGTACGTCTCCAGGGGCTGAAACTGAGCTACCTGGAGGGATGCTTAAGGCATATTTACCTGTTTTAAAGGTTTCTTTTTCCAAGAAAACCAAATTAATTTGAGCAATATGCAAGTACTCAGAATTCCTGGAAATAATAAAATAGCAAGACTGTTACATATTTGTTCTCCGTCTAAATATCAAGAATCAGTTATTAACAAATCACCCCTACATCTGTGAGTGTGTGATTTTTGCACGCACCCAGTGACCCTTGAGTGTGGATTTTCCATACCTAATATGCTTTTTCTTCAATATTTTGCTCCAGGAGGCACAACAGAAGAGAACAAGCTCCATGCCAAATAATATCGCTTATAACCTACACACCAAAACTTGATGTGGCTCTTTGGCCAGTATGTAAACATCCATATGAATTGATGCCTCTTAATATGCCCAGTTATTTAAATTGATTGATAATGATAGGTATAAAAGTAAATTGGTATCAGAATTCATAGGTATTTATGCCTATCAATTGGTATTGATGTCTTACTGATGACTCCTATAACAGTAAGTCTCTCTGTCTATCAAAAGGTACCAATACTGATAGGTATTGATATGTATCAATGCTTATCTAAATCAGTCTACCAATACCTACCTCTCAGTAGGTATTAAAAAAATATAGATATTATGGAGTAGTGCTATTGAAAGTATCAATATCAATAGCTATATGCCTACTGATATCGAAATAAGAATCAAAGTCGATGGGTAAAATAAGTATCAAAAATCAATAAATCACTATTGAAATCAGTAGCTCTTGAAATTGAGAGAATTTCATGCCTGTCAATGTCTATTTGATGCCTATTGATTTCAAAATCAATATAGAAATGGATAGGTATCAATTCCCACCTTTTGATATCAGTAAGTATCAATGCCTAATGATATAAAAATAGATATTGAAATTGATAGCTATGGATACCTACCAATATTGAGATTAGCTTTGACAGACATTGATATTAAAAGGTATTGATTCCTTTAAATAGGTCCCATACTCTTTACATGCCTATTGGTATCAAAATTCATATTGAAATAGGTTTTGATGTTACTAATATGTAAATTTGGTTTCAAAATCAAGAGGTATTGATAACTGTACTTACCAGTAGGTATCAATGCCTTTAGATAGATATGGAAATCAGCATTAAAAATACAGATATTGGTGCCTATTGATACCGAAAGTTAATGATGTGTATAGGTCTCAATGCCTGTCAATACCCAAGTTTTGAAATCAACAGTCGTCAATGGGTAGTGATGCCAATGGATATTGAAATCAATAATTAGCAGTGCTTATTGGTATCAAAATAGTATTGATATCTTTACTATGCCTAGGTCCATGGGCCTGGGTTCAATTTACACAGATGAGATGGCAGTGGCTCAGTATGTCAGAATTCCTGTTTAATTACATTGATTTGTAATATCCCTTCAGTTAAGTGGGGATCAATGTTGAATGGTCGGACTTAGCAGGAAGAGTTCCTGGCACAAAAATTGGTCCAAAAAGGGAGTGCTTTTGCTTAACTAACTGTGCTGCATTTAGTACCCAGGGGACCACTAGTGTGATGCTTTTGAGTGGTCAACGGAGTCCAAGTGTCGTGACAGCTGCTGGGAGGAACAGCTGCCAGGAATGGAAACAACATAAAGAATATCCATGAGGAACAGGAGGAGAGGAAATAAGAAACATTAAAATGAAGGAAAAGGCTCAAGACAGGTTCTCCTCAACGAATAGAAGAATTTTGATGAGGAAACTTTATGTTGACTGAAGCAGAGTAACGTTTAAGGGAACATACAGTTTGTGTTCTGGCAGACAAATCTAGCCTGTGATTTCTGGTGAAAAGTGTTATCTACTTCAACCATATAGATTATAAATATATTGGTTAAATGCTGTTGTGCTTTAATTACCTATTCTTCGGAAGGGATGCCTCACCAGATTTTGGGTTTAAGCTAGTGCATTTTCCAGGAAAACTTTATAGCCAGCTCATGCTTTGAAGTAAGAAACCAAACTACGGGTTGTTTTCTTAGATGGTTGGAGTTTGGTATATATAACGAGAATTTTCTCCTGAAAATGCTATTGCTATGGTCCGTATCAGTGGAATTCTTCAGTTCATTTACTTTCTTAGCTGTTTATCAGAGGACTTTTTGTTCATTCAAGAAAGATTTAGCATAATGATGGCATAGATTTGGACATTAAAGTAAAACCACTATAAAGGTCTGGAGAACATGGAGTGAAAGAGTTCAAATATTCTGGTTTTCTTTTAGTTGTGTCAGATTTAAGTTGTTTGATTCATTTGACCTTTAATTCAAAGTACAAAGGCTGGTATCAATAAAATAGAAGAAGGGCTTTTACCTTGTATCATGGGGCACATTCAGTATTTCACAGAGTATTCCAAGAAGATTCTAAAAATTACGTCGCAAAATTGGGGTTAAAAAAGATGGGGAGACACATTTTATGTTTTTTTCCTTTCAGAACTGCTACTTTATACTAGAACAGAAGAATTAGTCATTCCATGGTCTGGCACCTAGACCAGCAAAGAATAAAGTTGCCTCTCCCTATGAAATGTAGCAGTCAGCAGTTCTTCCATAGATTAAAAAAAAAAAAAAAAAAAGGAAAAAAAGTGTTAGGAAATGAGGACGTTCCAAAATCTGGATCATACATCCTGCACATCCACTAAGGGACACTTAGTGGTTTAGCATTTACCACAAAATAGCTGTGGAGTTGTCCTTCATGTACGTTCCCTTTGGCTTGGGTAGGTTGGTTGGTTGGTTTTTGTTTGGTAGTTTTTTTGGTTTGGTTGGTTGGTTGGTTTTCTTGTGTGTGAAGACAGATGACGTGTCCTGTGCTCCTCAAATGTCCTGTGCTCTTGTAGTACGAGAAAAAGGAATGCCAAAATTATATTTTTCAAAATCTAAATAGACCTCCAGAATAATCAGAAATTATTTTCATAAGATGATTTTGGATTATCATGAAAAATCAGTATTTTTTAAAATTAAGAAAAGTGGGTATACATTTTAAATAAACTGACTGTGGTGATATTTCACTCAATAGGTTGTGTTCTCCGTTTGACACAAAACATGTATGGGCACACAACAGGGATAACATGGTTCAGGGACTGAACATGTGTTAAGGAAGTTGTTCACTCCTGCACATGTTTATAAAGTTCTTCTCTTGGGGTTATTTCACTAATTTCAATGCAATAGAAGTTTCTTTTGATTTCTGCTGTACTAGTGAGATCACAGCTTTCATCCTTTTATGATCCTCTTTGCCACTAAAAGAAAACTGGGGGGGCTTCTGAATGGAAAAGCAGCAAATTGCTGGTAACATAGCTGTTGGTTGCCCTGGGAGTACTCACTGCATCCTTCAGTTTAATTTGCTTAATATATGTAGTTAATTAAGCAACTGCAAAGTGATCGAATGTATTTGTGGATTCAGTCTCTGTAAATTAGTGATAATAATTTGATACTGCAAATTCTTGGTTCTTTCTCTGTGGGACTAATGATCTCTAATGTCTCAGGAGTAGTTCGTGGAGCTCATCATGCTTACCTATTAAAATGAAGTCACTACATTTTGCTGTAGAAATCTTAGAATGCTTTTGGTACTACCTGCTGTGAATTTGGCTGTGAATTTCTGATCATGAATAGGACCTGAATCCACGTGGACAGGACCCTGGACACTAACATAAGTATTTTCAACAAAGGCAAAAAGTGGTCTCCGAAAGGGTGGAGATCATTTAAAATGCTTGGACTGAATAGCTGGAACCTGTCTGCTTGTCTGCAGAGAGCTTTAGTGCAGCAGGTGCTGTGCCCACATTGTGTACAGTCTCGGCAGCTACACATGCAGCTCCTGAGTCTGCCTGCACAAATGATGAATTTTTTTGTATATGAAAATGTGTAGAACAAAATTTGGAAGCGAAACTGAAAACATTTTCAAAATTAGGCTCAAGACCAATCCTTCCTACTTCCTTATACAGAATTCTTGTTGTTTTTCCTCCCCCCAAGTATTTAAAGAAAACTGATAATTTATCTGGAGTCCAGGCACACGGTTATTAGTGTCATCTGTACCCAAGAGATAAGTGACGTACCCTTAGTGCAAAGCAAAAAAAAAGGCAACTTCACTTGTTTTTTGCAAAAGTGGTTTTTTTTTGCCTTGAGGAAACTCGTGTGGTTTGTTGTCACTGTCAAGCAGCTTAACAAATTTAGGAACTTAACCACAGAGTCATTAGGGTTGGAAAAGGCTTTTAAGATGAAGTCCAGTCAAGATGGCAGTTAGGCTGGACTTCAGTGGATGTGCCATTTGGAGGGGGTCTTGACTGTCTCTGTAGTTGTCCCGTGTTTTAACTTGTTCCACCTGCCAAATCTCCTAGAAAGTGTATTATTTGTTGATTTTTGAAGCTGCAGCCAAATATGGAGGAGATTTTCCTGTATGTGAAACAAAATGATTTCTCAACAGGGAACTGTAAGATGAACACAGTGGTATTATTAATAGAGCTTGAAGTCCAAAAAAGTTAAGATATTTTAACTAGTGGCCTACGTCGGTAGTCTATCTAGCAAGTCTTATGCAATTCTCAAACCTAAAATATGTATTGTTTTAAAACAGGAGTCAAGCATTAAGAGTTTTTTCCTGCTGTTTCTAAAAAGTTGTATAGTCAGAACAAAGCACAAAAATACAATGATGTAGCCCAAAACTCGGGCTGAAATGTGCGTTCTCCATACCTTTTGTCAAAGCTGAGACACTGTGCACGTGAGCACGTGAGTCAGGAAGGGGGATGAGAACAAGCAGTCCCTTTGGCTCTGCAGCACAGTGTTGTGAAATTCAGCTCGGAGAAAGTGGAAGCATCTAACCCATAGGTAGTCTTTGACCATCACGTCTTTGCTGGGCTCACACTGAAGCCGTGACCTCATTATGCAAACTAAGGCAGTTTAGATCACGCCAAGAAAATCAGAGCTGTAGATCTTCAAGGAATGTAATAACCATGCAGGAGGAACTAAGTAAGTTTAGACTATGCCAGAACCAGACAAATGTGCAAGAATTTGCTGAACTACATTTTTAGCCTTCGGCATCAAAGCCCTTTGAACCTGGTGTTGGTAACCTAGCACATTTTCCGCTTGTGCCTAATGTTCTCAGACCTGGCCTAAGTTTTCACAGTGTTGAATGTGCCCATTTCTCTGCTGTGAAGTGTGAATGGGGTTGGGATAAGCAAACACCTTGTTAAGTAGGATTTCATTTGGTACATATGCTGGAAATGACGTGCAGCTTTTAAACCTGTTGGATATTCAGGTTGAGATGGTGGTTTTCAATCGGGGTATGATGTGTTGTGTCTGATACATCAGTTTATTAAGAAATATCATACAGATAGGATGACAATGGCTACATAGAATTCTTTGTAAATATAAAACGTATGCTTGGGAAAAATCCTAGCTCCACAAAAGGTAGTGGCATAAACACTCATTCCCAGGGAAAAGAGACTTTCAACTCATGCTTTTGGTTTCAATGGTTGCTTACAAAGTGTAAGTACATGGAAGCAATTTGTAAAGTAAGACAAGTATTGGTGCCTTTGTTCCTTAGCTGGGCTTTGGGGACCTCCAGACTTTGAGATACATGTGAAAACACCGCATGCAGGTGTGTATGGAGTAGCAAAGGATTTTGTGTGTATGTTGTAGCTTCATTTTCCGGACTTCTATTTTTTTCATGGGAAAAAATAGAGAACTTAGCATATTAATGTATCTTTGGCAACTTTTAAAAGGATTAAAACATTTAACCAGGTGATGTTAATTGCATTCTGAAGGATAAGCATCTTAGTTGGTCAATGGGACTCCCTCACTGGAGATAGTATTTTCAATACTTATTCATTTCCTTCACATGAACTGACAGGGCTCATACAATCAGTGATCTTGGTCTCTCATTACCTTGCCCAAGGTTTGGGACCTTTTTGCTGTCCCTGATGATTTCCTTCACTGAGATCAGACTCCTGCAAACAAGCTAACTACGATCTCGGAGCCGCGTGTCAGGCATTGCTGAGTGCACCATACCCACAACATTTTATTAAGGTAGTCATGAAGGATTTTTAATTTTATTAAAAGAGATTGCCCCCAAAGAATCCACAGGAGCAGCTCTTGGAAAAGATAAACTTGTAAGGGTATAGCTAAATCGTGGCTCTAGGCTCCAACATCAACATGTTGGGAGACGAAAAATTCCTTTGCTCCCTCTGAGAGCCTGTCCAGCCAGTCAGTCAGTATGTGCTTTATTGCACATATTATTGATCCAAAGCACCACACCAGAGTGCCAGGACACGATGTACTCTGGCACAGCACTGGCTGCACTGGGTCTGGCGCTCTGTTCAGGCTTTCCTGAGCTTATCTTCTGTAAACTTTTTTCCCATCTGCACTGTGGCTGGAGATTCTGCCTGGCTCCCTTCAGTAGTAGGGCCCTTTCCCAGAAAAGATCTGAGGCATTGTGGGCTCACCTTTAGCTTTGGCTGAGGGCAAAAATGCTGCTGTGGCTGCCTGAATATTTGAGAAGCTGAGTAGACTGGAACTGCAGGTTTGGCACTTATATAAGGATTTGTGTGTTCACTTCAGGATGTGCCTGTTTCTCCCTTAAAGACACTGAATTACACTCAGTTGGCACATTTACTTTGCCCCAGTACTTGCTCTTCCACACGAAGAAAGTAACCTGCCTCAGATTGTCAAAGAAACATAAATGTGTGATGATTTAAAAGCATGTCCTGATGAAAGAGAGAGAGAATCTTTTCTGACTTGTGCAATTTGAGGAGCAAACATGGGTGTTTACCCTGTGCCAAAATCTGCCCACGTAAGCAGATCAGACTTTTT
>VXAY01006252.1:1136717-1183504 GCA_013399855.1 Oxyruncus cristatus
TACCAAGTTTGATTTGCAGCCGGGGCCGAGCGGATTGGTGCGGCCGAAGGCGGGGAGGAGCGGGAACGGGAACCGGGAGGGAGGAGGAGGAGAAGGCGAGCCCGGCCGTTTCGTATGGAAGCCGAGGCCGGGCCGCTGGCCGGGAGGGTGCCACCCCCATGGGGGAGGTGTAGCCCGGCGGCACCCGGGCCAGGAGGCGGTTCCGTCTCATCTGCCGGACGCCGGCCGTGCCCCGGCGGCGCTGCTGCGAACCCTCGGCGGGCGCGGTGCGGACAATCAGCGGACAATCACTGCGCGCCGGGTGGCAGCTGAGATGGGATCGCTGCGGGAGGAGGAGGAGGAGGGGGAGGAGAACTGCCCTGAGGGGCAACCGGCCGGCCCAGGGCCGCCGAGCGGGGTGAGCATGAGGCGCCGCTTTTGAACTGATTCCCGAAACCTCGTCTCCCACCCCCTGGAGAGCCGTCCGCGAGCCCGCAGCCACTGAGGCGGCTCCGCGCACCTGTGAGCGGTGCCTGCTGCCGGCCAACTTCTCCCTCTGTGTCTTTCCTCAGCTCTTCGGCTGACTGCTTTATTCTGAGAAAGTTTATTAGATTCACCCACAGGTGAGATCCGGGGGATCCTAAGACCTGTCAGTCGCCCAGTAAGAGCGGCCGGGTGTGATCTGGTCTGAGTGGCTGTACGCAGGGATTAGAAATAGATTGTCTCTCCTTGGGTAGCTGTGTGGGAGTATAAGAAATTACGGTAGCATTTAGCAACACGTTTTAGTGGACATTTTAATGTAAAAGGCTAAAGATGCTTTTATGCTAGTCCCATTTTTTAGAGGAAGATTTAGCTGTCACTTGGAATAATTTCCTTTTTAAGCAGGCCCTGTCTTTTAACTAAGTCAAGAGCTGCCCACACTTGCAAACCTAAAACCTTCATAAAAGTTATGCCAAAATATGCTTGTTCCGATTCTCTCTCTAGAGGTTTCTCGCACCCAGTGGGATATTTTTGAAACGGCAAGGATTGTACGTTTTAGCGTCAGGATTTTCTCTCTGGCTTCAGATACCATTTGCTCCCTTTGAGCTATGTTTGATACATAAATCATAACAATAAACTCCCCTTTCCCCTCACAGCTGCGGATTTCCCTTCCAGCTTCTCTGCTTTCATTCCTGATTCACAGACTGTAGTAAAAAAGCCCTTCAGTCTTTCCCCAGATATTTTCTCCATGTGGTTAGTACTGCCGCTTCACACTCCTGTTTTCAGCTGAAGCTGACCAAGTTGAACCCTTTTGCTAGATGGAAGATATGAGCTGCAGTGCGTGTATAGGTTGGGTTGGGTTAATTCATGGAGCCCAGGTGGTCTTTGAACAACATTTTGAGTGGTCATTTTCACCACCACGGTTTGGGAATAATTTGCTGCCACTGCTGCAGTAGTGAGGTAACATTATGACCTGGCTTGCAGAGGTGCATAAATCAGCATGAGGATTCCACTGAAGTGTTGCGCTCCTGTGTCCAGTTTGCGCTTCTCCCTTTCCTTGTGAAATTTTGAATGTGTGTGCTGAAGTCAGTAGAAATATTCCTTGTGGAGAACACTCTTGTCCTTGGACCATACTTTTTTTGTGCTCCATAATACTGTAGTACTTAATTTAAGAACTCTTCATGTATCTTTATGACTGTAAAGTGTTGCTGTCAAAGCTTCTTGGATGGTAAAGAGGAATTTTAAAGTTTTAAGTGGATTTTAGTAGTATAACTTATTTCTGATGCAGTTCCTTTTTTTTTGTTTCAGGTCTGGGATAGAAGCAAAAAAGCTTTTTGTGATGTCAGGTGCCAGTGAAGATTGGGTTGGTGTCATAAATAAACTATTTAAAAGGAGCACAGTAATAGAGGCCAAATGTCTTAATCTACTGTCCATTTTGTTCAACTGTGTCACACTTTACTTTCGTTTGTACAGTAAGTGTTTTAAAGTGATTTCTTGTCTACTAGAGATAATTTGGTCTTCATTTCCCTGCAGTTACTGGGTTACTTTCAGGAAAAGACAGTTTTGAGTTTGTCTTTAGGGTGTACATCTGTCATAATTCTGCTTTCTTCCCATTCTGTCCCTGCAGCTGTTCAGTGCAGTTTGTTCTTGTGGCACCCGTTAACAATTAATTGTCTGTCAGAGTTTGAATTATACACTCTTTTTACCTAGAGGTTTATACAACCCTTGAAAATACTGTAGTGAGAATTGCGCTATGTAGAACCTTTGACCTGAGGGTGTAGATTTTTTCATGTGTAACTATTTTTTACAATCTCGTTCTGCTTAGCTATTTGCATAACAAAGACTGACACGCTTTACATCCTTCTCTTTGATCAAACTGAGTGAAAAACTATGTGGTCTTCCTAACTGTGTGGTGTGTGCATAGTTCCTAACTATGTGGTGTGTGGCATGAGAATCTACGTCTGCGCGTTCTGACGTGCCAATTTTATGGGGTAGTGTCTGGATTTCTACTCTGAGGAAGCTAGGAAAAAGGGCTTGGATGTTTTTCACTCTTATCTGTACAACTCCTGGGACTTCGGTGCGGAGAAAAAAGGAAAGGTCTTGGTGTTGTTGTCTGGTGGGGCCTTTTTTGTTGAAAGTCCTGTCTCTTGCAGAGTTAAGAACGGAGTAGCAGGGTAATGCATACTGCTAAAAATAATGAATTTGCTGTACTGTGTCATGTAGCCTAACCCATTGCACTGCATCTGCCATCAAGTATTGGGAAGTGGGCAGAAAAGTCTGTGTTCCTACCTGTATCTGATAAATTGTGTAGACTTAGATGCTTGTTGCTCACCTCCACATGGATGTGTAAATTCAACTGCTGTTTTGTGGCCTTTGATTATCATCCAGTCATTTCATTTACATAGCATTTTACAAGTATTTTGAAAAAGGCCTACTGCCGTCTTCAAAATACAGTAACCAGTTTCAGGCGGTGTAACCTTGCCTTTAAAAACAGTCTGAGCAATTGTGTCATTGAAGTCCAGAGTTGCATTCGTATGTTTAAAGTTTGTACCTAATCAATGAGTAAAACCCAGAGCAAAGCTTCCAGAGCGAGCATGATGCAGAAGGACAAAAAGCCATTGGTGATGTGTCTCTGTAAAACAGTCACAATCTCTGTCCCATCTATGCCATTTATTGCGGTGGTGTGATTGCATGAAGTGCTTTTAGATGCTTTCTTTGCCGTTGGAATTGGAGTAACATTGCCAGCAGAGTCATGGCTGTTTCTCGAAGGCTGTGTTTGGTTAAGGCTGGCATCACTCTGAGTCTACTTTGGCTTTCCGTGCCCCCTCTCCCCCAAGTAAATGGGTAAATGTTATGGTAGAGTCCTCAGGAGAAAACACTCTCAGCATGCTATGTGTTGATCTGTTTGGGTTCTGGAAGGATGGTTTTAACACAAAGAAACAACTGTCTTTCCAGGAAATGAAGTTGAAAGTTTACCTACAAAAGTTACTGAGTTATTAAGACTTCACGGGTTTCACTGAAAATTCATAGAATGTTTGGCTTGTTAATGCAGCTTTTGTCACCTTAGGCTTGCTGGACTCTGCGGTAGCTTTCCTAGTGTCGGGCTTCCTCTTCAGCTGAACAGTGTGTGGGCAAAGCCTCTTTTGGAAGTGGTGTAAGAATTTGGGAAGAAGAGTTGTAGAAACATTTGATAGAAGATCCAGGGTTCAAGGGCACCGCTTGATTGTCTGCTTCCTTGCTTCAGGGAAGTGTTTCTTTTGCAAAGCGGGTCGGGAAGTTACTCGGTGGCATGTTTGGGTGCAGTGAATGTTTTGTGGAAACTTCTGGGCTAGATAGCAATTACGTGGTTGCATGCAGTTGGGAATTGGGCTCAGTAACCTGCATGGTTTCTTCCCGTCCTGCAAGTGTTGCAGGGTGGGTATGTAGTTTTTACTTACTCTTGGTATGAATCTTAAAGCTGGGCTCAAATGTTTTTACCCTGTTTATGCTTACGTGTGAACTCTCTTTGCTTATAGGCATTGTGATCACAGTGTATGTCTCTACTTAAACAGGAAAAGCCTGCACCCTCTGTCTGCACCTCACCGTCACTGTCCATAATCCGTGTATATTTTTAATGTGATCCTTGTGTGGCTTTGACTCACCAACAACCTGATAGAAACCAATAGTCTTTGGGGCACAGACAGTGTGATACCCTTAAAAGCAGCAGCGTTTGAATCCGTGTAGTTCTATTAGCTGTTCCGGTGCTGTCTCTAGAACCTGTGTTCTGAACTGTGGATATGAACATCTGATGAGAGCAGTTTAAAATTACTTTAGAAGTTGAAAAAAAGCTGTTTTATTACTTCTAATGACAAAAATTCTAAGTGGCTAATCTTACGAGGTTTCAGTCTTGCTCTAAGAAGCCAAATGATGCTTTTTCATCTGTGGTTTAGCTCCCTGTAAACTCAGGTGAGGTTCAAAGATGGGAAAATGAGATCTCTGGGTTTTAATTTTTTTTTGATGGTCCAGACTGATCTGTGTGTATTTTCACTGGCAGCATTTCCATCTGCCATACACACAAAGTTTTGGCCTGCTTCAAAGCAGTCCTTTTGAGAGAATTCCTCTTACCACTGTAAGAGGCTGTCATTTATGATTCTTTATTCCCTGGCATCAGACATTGTATGTCAACTTTTACTCTATGAATTGGTATTAAATCCCACTCTGAAAAGCCACTCTGTGGGAAGGAGACTTCCCCTTAACTTCATTTGCAGGTATAATATGAAGAACTAGGCAATCCTGCAATGCTTGGGCTCTTAGAACTATATCGAATTCACTTGAAGTGTAAAGTAGAATCTCAGGTTCAGCTGCTTGTGATTTGCTAAAATGAATTCCCTCAAAAATGCTCATTTTTTTATATTAATAGCAGATCTTTTTGTGCTCTTTTGGAAGTAGTGTCAGACTTTGGTTAGGCTTTTTTGGGTTTCCTTATTTTGGGGATTAGTCTTACAAAAGTCTGTAAAATAGTCTTATAAAAGTATTACTGAGTTTCCTACAATGAGCCATATTCTCAGTGAACAAAGTTTAAGCAGTTAACTCTGATACTGAAGGGTCGATGAGAAGAGTTTTGTTGAGAGGTTTTGAGGAAATCCGAACGCGTGTGAAAATAAGAAGGTTAGATTTTCTACACCTGCCTAGAGGCAAATATTTTGGCATCCGATCTCCAAATCTGTACCCCAGAGGTATAGCAGAATGCCTAGATCTTGTTGGTATCTTGATTGATATGTGGTAAGCAAAGACTTAGAGGTTTTGATGTGCATGTAGAGTCCTTGTCAGTTTAACTTACAGTGGATATGCCTTTCTGCACTTGTATTGTCATGTTTTTTTCTACTCTTCTTTTCTACTCTTTTTCTACTCTTCTTCTTCTTACAGTTTTTAATAGCTTTTTACATGTAAATACTGACTAGCTATTTACAGCTTCCTTGATTTTTCTGGATTTGGTTTTCTTCCAGAGAGAATACACGCGAAAGAACCAGCACCCAGAGAATAGCAGTTAAAAAGATTGGGAATTTTTCCCCTGTACATCACTGGCTCGTGTGCAGTTGAACTCAATATGGGTAGAAATCTGGTGGTTTGGAGGAACTTCTGAATAATCGATTGGTGATCTTACTCACAGAGAACAGTTGGTGTTAGGAATGATGCTAGAAATGTGCCTGGAGGAGGAAGTAACTCTCTTACCTTAGAGGGTGGTGCTTTCCAGGGCATAGATGATGCATGTTTAGTTAATCTGGGAAATCTGGGCTTGCCACTGCTGATGTTTCATTTTTTATGTATAAGTGGATGACTTTAATCTCAGATTTTATAAATCTGGCACTTTAAACAGGGGTAAGTGGTTCTAAAAACATATTAGCCAAAGTAACTATTTACTCAGGCAGTAAAAATGTTATTGTGTAGCAAATCTAATGTCAGGATGGGCAGAGGAAGTTTAGCACGTTGACTGTAGATATTCAGTGATTGTAAGACTTCTCAGGACAAAATAAGCTTTTGTTGTGCGGTGAAAGCATTGGTGGGGTTGTCACTCCTACTCTCCAGTGTTGTTCACCTGCTCATATGATGACTGCCTAATTAAGCGTCCTTGAGGTTCACTGTTCATATTTCAGCTGCTGCGTAAAGTTGTTTGTTTTCCTCTGTGTGCTGTAAATCCTCACATTCCATCAGAAACACAACTTGATGACTGTGTGTTATTACCTTGGGTTAAGTGCTGTCTCATTGCATCATAGGCTCCCTGCTGTTTTCCAAGAAGATCATGAAACGACATCGGCTTCCCAGCAGCAGCGAGGACTCTGATGACGATGGCAGTAAGTGCTCCTTTGTTGTACAGTGCAGGAGGTTATGAGTTTGAAAACATGTTTTAATGCAGAATTTTATGCACCAGAGGCATTTTGCATATTTGTTGGGCTGGTAGAAATGTCTGTTGTAAGGAACTAGTTTTGAACTCAGTTATTCTGAGCGCAGATGGACAGTAGATTCAGGATCCTCCCATTGAATTAACTATATAGTTTTTGTTGATAAGAGGAAAAGTCAGTGGTCATCTTTAAAGTCTTTGCAAGCAGCATAATTTATCATTACAAGGACAGAACAAGCATGGAAACATCTGCTGACATTGTCCTTAGAAATTTGCATAAGGATTTTAAATTTGCTTCAGTGTTCTCATATTCTCTTATACAGTGGAAAGGTATAGTGCTTCAAGCTTAAGCAGAAAAGATTGATGGAGCATAAAAGTTGTTCCTTACTTCATTTGAAGATTATCTTTGAGGAATAACTTTTAAGATTTTGAATTTAGTAAATCAGTAATTTGGATACAGATATAAATAAGACTGAGCTCTGTGTGGTTGTAGTGGGTTGACCCTGGCTGGATGCCAGGTATCCACTAAAACCACTCTCACTCCCCTCTGCAGCTGGACAGAGGAGACAAGACATAATGAAGCGTTCATGAGTTGAAATAAGGACTGGGAGAGATCACTTACCAATCACGATCACGGGCAAAACAGACTCAAAGTAGGGATATTAATTAAATGTATTACTAACAGGATCAGAGCAGGAGAGTGAGATGTAAAATAAATCTCAGAAACGCCTTTCCCCACCCCTCCCTTCTTCTGAGTTCTGCCTCCTCCCCCCTAGTGGCACAGGGAGACAGGGAACTAGGGTTGTGGTCACTTGTTTCTCCTGCTGCTCAGAGAGAGGAGTCCTTTCCCTGCTTCCTGTGGGGTCCTTCACGAACCTCTCTGGCATGAGTCCGTCCCACAGGCAACAATTTTGCACAAACTTCTGCAAAGTGGGTCGTTTTTCCCCGGGGTGCAGTCCTTCAGGCACAGCCTGCTCCAGTGTGCATCCTCCCACAGGGCCGTAAGTCCTGCCAGGAAAACCTGCTCCAGCATGGGCTCCTCTCCACAGGTCAGCAGGTTCCTGCCAGGAGCCTGCTTCAGCATGGACCTCCCACAGGGCCACAGCCTCCTTCAGATACCCAGCTGCTCTGGTGTGGGTCTCTCCCATGGGCTGCAGGTGGATCTCTGCACCCTGATGGTCCTCCATGGAGGTCCTCAGCTGCCTCACCATGGCCTTTGCCACGGGCTGCAGGGGAACCTCAGCTTCTGCGCCTGGAGCACCTCCTGCCCCTTCTGCACTGACCTTGGTGTCTGCAAAGCTGTTCACATGTCCTCACTCCACTCTTCTCTGGCTGCAGTTTTCATCTGCGCAACAACTTTTTTTCTCCTTCTTAAATATGTTATCACAGAGGTGTTACTGTCATTCTGGATTGGCTCGGCCTTGGCCAGTGGCAGGAAGCCCATCCTGGAGCCAGCTGGCAGTGCCTCTGCTGGACACGGGGGAAGCTTCCAGCAGCTTCTCACAGAAGCCACCCTTGTAGCCCTTGGCTACCAAAACCTGGCCACAGAAACCCAACACAGTGGTACATCTTTCTCTTCTGTTTGGATTCCAATGATTGATAATCTTTCATTTAGGCAGAAAAGAGGAGGGGGGGAGGCAAAATGGCGGTTTGGGAAATGTGCTAAGGTGTTTTATTTGCCCAAGTAAGATTGTACTTGACAATAGTGCAGCTTAGCCTGTTGTCAGAGATTTTCCTGGTGTGTGTATGATTTATCTGGGTGCATCTTCGACTCTGAAGTCTTTTGTAAAACTTCAGTCTGAAACGTAACAGAAAATGGTTGGGGTGGTTTTCCAGGTGCTTTTGAAAGCTTTACTCTTAGAACTTAGCCCTGTGCTGCCCTGTGGCTCTGTACAGGTGACTGCTTCACCCACATGGATTTCTAGGGGTGTCTTTGCTGCATGGGAGTCTGCTCAGGTATGGCCAGATCTTCCTCTTAAAACGACCTTAGGCAAACTGTTGCTGAAACGAAGCAGTAAATGATTAGAGAAGGTCAGAACTAGCAAGCTGATTAGGAATTAGTCCGAATGAGGATTGAGTAACATCTATTAGAGGTGAGGGTTTTTTCCTTGTTTTTGGAGAACTACCTGCAGTTGGGGAAATTTGGAATAAGAAAAACCCAAACAAAATAGACCTGTTTTTCTTTGTTAGAAGTTTACTTGGGGTTGTAAAAATTGAAATTGGTGCATTTCCTCAAAGGTGATGTGTACTTTCCAAAGTGTGTTTTTACTTGTAAAATAGGCAAGTAGCAGCAAACATGATGTCTTCCATTAGAATTTTGCTTCACCCTTTTTTGATTCCCTAGTAGCTTTACAAAGTGTTTCGTATTGATAATAGTCTTTATTTCCCCTCCCTTAGCTGCTTTTTTTTAAATTCTTTGATCCTTTCATGTACCTCGTGTTACAGGCTTTACCAAATAAAGTCTGAAGCAGCTAATTTTGGAATCGAAGTCCTGAAATACATACAATTGACTGACCTGTTGCTGATTATAGCGCTTGTTTCTAATGTCATTTGATATGTAACTGTATCTGTTCCATAGATCAAGATCTAAGAAAATGAGTTCGGAAAAGAAAAGCAAAACCCCATGTCCTTCTAGGATCTCTCTATTTTTAAACCTGCTTATTACAAATAACTTTGTTGAATAAATGGCATGGCAAAGACAGTGAAATTTAAAATATTTTCAAGTATTATTTGAAATATATACCACTTCCCTTTCATTACACTTTTTTCCCCTTGATTATGATTTTTGTCCTCTTTTGAAGTTACTTGGCAAATTCAGATACAGGTTGCTGCATATTCATTCTATTACTTTATACGTGTTCAAATAGATCAAGGGTTATTAATCAGAAGCCCAGATAACTTTGAATGTTGGGTCACCACCTCCAGGGCTTTTTGTCATTCACGCTTCCCTGGGAAGAACAACTGATGCTCATACCCTTTCTCTCCACTTTTCCTGTTACAGAAGATACCGGTTGTTCCTTACAACTCTGTTTAAATGTCAGGGGTCTCCTCTTACAGGTTTCACCTTCACAGGCTCCACCTTCACAGGCTCTTTTCTTGCCTTTAGTAGAATTACTGATTACTCTAACTCTTTGTTTCTGTATTCTTACTCTGGCAGTAGTATCTCCAGTCCACTCTACTTGCAGTAGTGTTAGAAGGGTAAGCAAGATTTTTTTCTCTAAAAAAAGGGAAAAAAAAAATTCTGTGAGTTTCTGCACTCACTATTGAAGGCTTTAAGTTCACTAGCTATTTTTTCTTCTTGGAGTGTCCAGAGGCAGAAAACAATTAAATTGACTATTCTCGGAGGTTCAGACAGATGTCTTCTAATTGAAAAGTTGAAATTTTAATCAACACTTAGTTGGAATCCTGTTGCCAGACATCTGCTTCCCTTCAGTCAGCAGCACCTCTTGACCCTCCAGTGGGCTTTTTGCATTCCCATCATTCTGAACTCAAAAGTCTTTGAGTTTAGGGCTCAGCACTGCTTTCTCTTACCTCTCAAGGTGAGGATTGGGCCTCCAGCTGCTGTACTCTTGCAGTTCTGAAGCTGAGTTTTCATACTGTGCCTTACTGGACTGATCAGGCATCTCAGATTCATCATGAGTGTCACTGGATAAATGTGGTTGGAGTAACCAGAATGATAGCACTTTTACGGAGTAAACTCCAGCGTGTAGAGTAGTGCCACCAGGAAGATATTTTGGTATGAAAAAATCTATGTTTTATTCTGTTAAATTCAGGAACCTCAATATTTGTAATACAGTAATAATGATGCTACTAATAATAGAATTTATCTTAAAAAAAAGGTGTTGTTTTCCATTGGATCACTGAACTGAATCAGTTTCCTTGGTAGTCACAAGGTGATAGAAGACCAAAGCTCATACCCCAAGCACTAAAAATACATTATACTGAAAATATAGTAGTTCTTCAGAGGAAGAAAAAGGTGCTCTCATTTTGTGAGATGAGAGAAGGGAGAATGGTTTTCACTTAGGGGTGAAATACAGAAGAGAAGAAAGCTTAAAAACGTGACTGCAGTCTTAGAGTATATACATGAATTTACTGACTTACGTTAGTTATTTTACTCTGGGTGGTTATATGTTATTTGCAGTATTCTAAAGCTTTGCAGCTTAAAGTCAGCACCCTTACTTTCCTCGTCACTTCTTTGCCCTCAAACTCAATTCTTTCCCAAAAGCTAAGCACAGGCTTTAAGCTCCCAGAAGTATTTATTTTATGTCCTTCAGCCTAACTACTGAAAACTGTTAGGCTGTGTCCCCTTAAAATCAGAATTCCAAATCCTCATTTCAACATGAGGCCAAAATAGCGTATTTGAAGCACTGGGCAAGAGGTGTCAGTGCCAGTTGTGCCCAGCAGTTCTGCACTTAGTCCCTGGATATCTAGGTGTTTTCTCAGGGATTTTATTTTCTGAAATTAGAGGTCAGTTTTGAACATTTTATCTGTGAAATATGATTGAATGAAAAATGGCTGCAGGCATCACTCTGGATCTTGAACTTTTGGCTTAATACAGAGGAATGATATTGTGAGGGGCTTGGGGAAGTGTTTAAGAGTGTTGGCTCCTGAAAGCCTTCCTTTTTCTGTCACCTTGCAGCTTTTTAGTTTCTGTCCCTTTGCAGATAATGCAGTACAGCAACTATAATAGACATTAATATTAGCCAGACCCATCATAAAAGCCTTGTGATGTACATGGTAACTTCTTCAAAGCCTGTATTAAAGAAATTAGTAATTAGTTCATCTCAAGGCAATTATGCCTATGTTTTCCAGTGGATGGATAGGGTTTTGATAGTTTTTAAGCAATTTTTGTTACACTGTATTTCAGCTTGCTCCTCCGTTGCTAAACCTTCTCTTTATGGTTCCAGGTCTCACTGCAATTAAATACTGGAGCCATGTAAGCTTTCCTGATCAGTGTTTTGCCTTGTTGGTCTGTAAATCTGCAAAGGTGGTTTGTGCTGAATATTCCATATGCTTTGTGTCCTGGTGAGATCAAGTTGTGCAGTGGATTAGTTCTTATTTATAGCTTCAAAGTGTTCCTTTTTTGCACAAATTGGTTGGACATGTGGACAGATTGTGTTTGAGAAAAGTCTGAAGCTCATGGACAGTCGTACTGTAGTGAGATAGGGTGAAATTTGGGTACTCCTTGATGTCAAAGAAAGTTTGTTTGCCATTTTCCATGAGCAAGGAATTCAGAGCATGATTTTCTTCACACTTTACTTGCTTCCACAATGCTGCTTCATTTTTCTTGGAGAGGTTATCAATTTATCATACTCCTACATGAAGAGTGTCTGAGAGAAGAACCGAAGACACTTGCAGATGAAAAATACTTGTAAGATGTACAGAGGTTCAGAGTTCTGCGAAATGAAAGGTTTCATACTTATGGATTAGGGAATAGAGCTCTGTAATTTAGGCAGACCCTTATTCTATCATTGCTAAACAAATGTTATTTTAAAGTTAAACGAATTTTGCCAATATCCATTGCTCTGACTGAATGATGGGGATCTTAGATTTAGAAAGGGCTTTGAATCCCAGTGGATTCCTGTAGTGTTTGAGATGGACCCCAGAGTGCCTTCACAAAGGTTACTGAGTACATAACCTTAGGTGTGTGTGTCATTTACTGTGGAATTGCAGCCGCTGCTGGCCTGAAATGTGGCGATTACATGCTGAAATGCTGTGCAGTGTTTTATGAAAAAGAAGTGAAGAACATTTTTTGCTTTTCAGTTAAACTGGCTGGTACGTGAGGGATGGTGATTAAATAAAAAAGTGTAATGCAATTACAGTAAGAATTTGGGCAAAGCAGCAAGTTCAGCAGTCTCTACTGTGCTTTTGAAAAAGGCATTTAGAGCGATGACAAATCTTATCTGAAGGTTAATCTCACTGGGGCAGGGTGGCTTTTGGTGAAGTTGTTTGAGCACTCTGGAAGAATGATTTGAAAGGCTTATCTGGACTGATAGGGTATCACATCTGAGGAAGGGACTTCACATAATCATCACCGTCATTTGACAAGAAAAAAAGTTGACAGGAGGAAAAGTGCCAGTAAAACTTCAGCTCTGGACATGAGGAGGGCAGGCTTTAGGCTGCTCAAGTAACTAGTAGGTAAAGAGCTCCAGGAGAATGTTTTTGCAGGTGTTGGGGTCCATCAGTGCTGGTCACTTTTTAGCATCACCTCCTAAGGGGGCACTGAAACAGCAATTCCAGAATGTCTGAAGTCAAGCAGGCGAGGCAGAAGGCTGGCTTGACTGAGCAGGAGTCTTCTCTTGGATAGGAGGTGAAAAAGGAAAGTGTATACCAGGTGGAAGCAAGGTCAAGTGACATGGGAAGAGCACAGAGATGCTGCTTGCCACTGTAGGGAGAAAATTCATGTGGCCAAAGCTCAACTGGATTTGCAGCTGCCAAAATGTGGGGGACAATAAGAAGAGTTTTTTCAAATATATTAATAGCAATAGGCCTGTTATAGGATGAGGGTGGTCATCTCCCAAACAGGGACAGAGACAAGGCAGAGGTGTTTAACACTTTCTTTTCCTCTGTCTTCAACATGAATGATGGACCAAGGGAGTCTCAGTGCCCTAAGTTGGAGGGCCATGACTTTGAGAAGGATCCACTCCCAACTGACCCTGAAATTGTGCAGGATCTGCTGCCCCAGCTGGATCCTTACAAATCTGTACAATCCATCGCAGAATCCTCAAAGAGCTGCTGATGTCATCACCAAACCTCTCTCATTGATTTTTGAGTGGTCTTGGGAATCCAGAGTGGTCTCAATTGATTGGAAGCTGGCAAACATCCCAATTTTCAAGGAGGGCAAGAAGGAGGACTCCAGAAACTGCAGGCCTATCAGTCTCTCTTCAGTGCTAGGTAAAATCATGGAAAAGATTATTTTGGGAGGTATTGAAAACACCTGGAGGACAACACAATCATTGGTCACAGCCAGCATGGCTTCATGAGGGGTCAGTCCTGCTTGTTGAACCTGATTTCTGGGTGATCCACCTACTTGATCTAGGAAAGTCAGTAGACGTAATCTTTTTGGACTTCAGCAAAGCTTCTGATACTGTCTCTCACAGCATCCTTCTGGACAAAATGTCCAACATACAGTTGGATAACCACGTTACAAGGTGGGTGAGCAATTGGCTCATGGGTTGGGCACAGAGAGTTACAGTGAATGGGGTAACATTGGGCTGGCGACTGATGTGGGATCTACAGGGCTCCATCTTAGGCCCCATTCTCTTCAGTGTCTTCACTGATGACTTGGACGCAGGACTTGAAGGAATACTAAGTAAGTTCGCCAATGACACTAAATTGGGAGGAGCTGTGGACTCCCTCGAGGACGGAGAGGCCCTGCAGAGAGACCTCGACAAGTCAGAGGACAATCACCAACCGTGTGAAGTTTAACAAGAGAAGGTGCTGGATTCTGCACCTGGGGTGGGGCAACCCTGGCTGTGTGTATAGACTGGGGAATGAGGTGCTGGAAAGCAGTGCTGTGGAAGGGCACCTGGGGGTCCTCGTCCACGGCAAGCTGAATGTGAGTCAGCAGTACCCCGGCAGCCAGGAGGGCCAACCCTGTCCGGGGGGGCATCAGGCAGAGCATCACTGGCCAGTGGAGCGAGGTGATTGTCCTGCTCTGCTCTGCAGTGGGGCAGCCTTACCTTGAGTCCTGTGTGCGTTTTTTGGGCACCACAACGTAAGAAAAGATACTAAGCTGTTAGACAGCTCCTCCAAAGGAGGGCCATGAGGATGATGAAGGGTCTGGAGGAGAAGCCTTGCGAGGAGCAGCTGAGGTCACTTGGTCTGTTCAGCCTGGAGAAGAGGAGATTGAGGGGAGATCTCGTTGTGGTCTTCAATTTCCTCATGAGGGGAAATGGGTTAGGATTAGGGTGCTGATCTTTTCACTGTTGTGACCAGTGACCAGACTCGAGGGAATGGCATGAGGCTGACTAAGGGGAGTTTTAGGTTGGGTATCAGGAAAAGGTTCTTCACCCAGAGGAAGATTGGGCACTGGAAGAGGCTCCCCAGGGAAGCGGTCACAGCACCAAACCTGACAGATTCAAGAAGCATTTGGACCGTACTGTTGGGCACGTGGTGTGATTCTTGGGATGTCAGTGCACGGCCAGGAGTTGGACTTGGTGGTCCTGATGTGGGTCCCTTCCAACTCAGCATATTCTATGATTTGGTTTTGCAGAGGCAGATTTTTCTTTACAAGACCACTAGTACTGAGTACCCTTAGCTCCATTGCACTTTTAAGGCCTGACATTGTGATATCAATCTAAAAATGCTTGCATGGGAGGTCTCAAATTGATAACCTGTAGTAACTTGAGTTAAAACTGTACTGTTGTGGTAAAACATGGCTACCATGGCAATTGAGCTGGGCAGCTAGAGTGGCACTCGAGTCTTGTGCTGAAAAATAAGATGGGGTGTAGGAATTCCTGACTGATAGAAGAGTGACACATGCCTATTCCTGGTTTTGTGTGTGTTCTTTGAGATGGTAAAAATCAAATGTGTGCTACTGAGGAAAGGGATGACAGGAGGGAGCTTGTATTAAACTATTGTGGCAGGGAGCTGCAAGGACGGTTCATTATGTGTGTTGGAGACTGAGAAATTGTGCTGTGTTGTTGTAAAGCACTGAAGAAAGCGTATGGATCCATGCATTGTTCAGCAGCTGCAATTGGGGAGTTGTGAAATGACACTAAATTTTAAGTAGCATGGCTATTGACAAGAGATAAAAAGTCTTTGCTTCTTCTGTTTTGATCTTGAATGAGATTATTGTATAATAATACGCTATAAATATAGGAAAGATAGGTGGGCAAATCCTCTAACAACGGAAAAGTGAGAAGGGAAGTTTCACTCTGTGAAATGATGGTCATAGGTTGTGTTCACTTGCATGCTACTTTCTCTGTGATAAGGTCTGAAGACTACTTCTGCCCAACCAGCTCTTTCTGTACCTGACATAATGGAAATTGCCTGTAGAATAGTGTGCTCCTTTTTGCTTTGTACTGGAGTTTGGGTCTAGACATGGAGACATGTCTGAGTGACCGTAAGAGCCCCTGCTGTAAGGAGTTGTGGGCCAGGCACTACATGGGGAGACTGAGCATCTCTGTTTTCTCCTCAGATCTTTCTGGCAAAGTGTTGGCAGCAGCACCTCATTGGTCTTGGAGCGAGCTACAGAGCAACAAAGGCATCTGGAAATGACAGTGTTAGGCAGAAGTGACAGCGAGACCTGGATCCATGTCAGGGCTGTTTTGCTTTCTTGTTCTCGGTAGCGGGAGTGTATTTACAGTTGGAGAAGTGCTTACAGTGATCTGAGGCTTTGAAGTGTTCAGAGGCTGTGGCAGCAGGTAGTTCTCTAGGGACACAGCTGGGTGCCTACAGGTATCTTTACAACAGCCTTGTGCATGATCCTCAATAGCTGAGCATTTTCTGCTCATAGAATCATAGAATCAGCCAGGTTGGAAAAGAGCTCTGAGATCATCAAACCTAACCTTTGATCCACTACCACTGTGGTTACTAGACCATGGCACTGAGTGCCACATCCAGTCTCATCCTAAAAACCTCCAGTGGTGGAGAATCCACCACTTCCCTGGGCAGCCCATTCCAATGGCTGATTACCCTCTCTGTAAAAAATTTCTTCCTGATATTCAACCTAAGCCTTCCTCTTGTCTTACTGCTGGTTGCCTGGGAGAAGAGACCAACCCCCACCTGGCTACAACCTCCTCTCAGGGAGTTGCAGAGAGCGATGAGGTCTGCCCTGAGCCTCCTCTTCTCCAGGCTAAACAAGCCCAGCTCCCTCAGCCTCTCCTCACAGGACTTGTGCTCAAGTCCCTTCACCAGCCTGGTTGCTCTTCTCTGCACCTGCTCCAGCACCTCAATGTCTTTCCTGAACTGAGGGGCCCAGAACTGGACACAGCACTCCAGGTGAGGCCTCACCAGCGCCGAGTACAGGGGCAGAATCACTTCCCTGTTCCTGCTGCCACCCTGTTCCTGAGCCAGGCCAGGATGCCATTGGCCTTCTTGGCCACCTGGGCACACTCTGGCTCATGTTCAGCTTCCTGTCCATCCAAACTCCCAGGTCCCTTTCTGCCTGGCTGCTCTCCAGCATGACTTTTGGTAGTATGGGCTCTCTTAACAACTCATTGTTTTTCCATCTGCTGTGGAACTCATTCTTCCCATGGAGGTATATAATGTTGTCTTACAGAACTTTTATATCTTCCAAATCGCAGTGATTCAGACTTCCCGTATGATCTTCTTTTTTTTAAATTTAAATTTTATTTTACTAAACCTGAGTTTAACTCGTCTTGATCTTTACTTGCTTTTGTAGTCTTGTGGTCCTAATCTAGTTTGTAATGAAGGCTAGTATTCAGAAAACTGTTGATGAATATAGTGATTTTGGATACTTAATGCAAGAGGAGAGTTTTGTTGAAGAATGTCCGGAATCTTTCTAAAATAACTCAGTTAAGTTCATGTGCTTTCATACTACAGAAGAGATGTTTTAAATCCTGTGTTTGTTTTGACCACAGTAGATTGTTCCTTCTGTATAATCCGGGAATGGTTCAGGCAGCCCACATGCACAGGTAAAAATCAAATCATTAATCACTGAAGTAGCTTTAATTGCCTGTGAACTTTAGTTTTCAGTGAGGTCTCTTGCCTGGATTAGGTATGAAAATAGGGAAAGGATGCTTAAAAGACAGTTTCTTACATTTTGTGTCTGAGTAGTGGTGGTGGTTTGAATCTATGAATTCAAGGCTTACACTTGGGCTTTGTTTATTTGGAGTAAATATTTTCCCTGTTGAAGTGAAGCCCTTGCCAAAGGTCATCTGTTGGCTGCAGTGTGCAGTAAAATCTCTGTCCTGTGAGAAATTCTTCCACTGTTTTCTCCTAATATTATGTACAGTTGGTTTACATTGCTCAGAAAAATACAACAGTCTCTTCAGTAACTTACTGAAAACAGTGTTGTTTTCGCTCTGCGTTCACCAATTTTATGTGCAAGGAAGCGGCTGTTAAAGAACTATGTAAGAAACAATTTGTTCCTTTATTCAGTGTAGGAAGTTAGTTGGCATGGAAAAAATACTCATTATAATAAATCATGAGGAAGGCTGGCTGCATTTGAGTTGTCCCTTACCCATAGAAATTTCACACTTTCTTTAAAAAAGATTCTTTAAGTGACTTTTAGAAAGTCACTTAAAATGAAGATCCTGTAGTTTCAGTGATAAGAGTTGACCTTTCATGTTACATGGAACAGTTAATTAATTCAGTGCCCAAACTGTTGTGTTCATGGATATAGAAGTAAGACACTTGTTCTGATGTGTAAGATGACACGGTAAAGAAATGGAGGTGGCAGATACGGCAAGGGTTGTTTTGCTCCTCGTCTTTGTATCTTCTTTGTGGCACAAGAGAGACCATCTGTTAATATCCATATTAAAAAAAAAAAAAAAGGCAGCCCATATGCTTTTTAAATTCAATTTAAGAAAAGTTGTAATCAGAACTGAATTAAAGGACTCTGGTAAAGACCCAGAAGTATATCATACTGCCACTGTATCTAGTTTTGCCAGATACTTGCCTTACTTGGGAACAACTGCATTAAAGCCTCCAGATTCACCAGCTCTTCTCCTTGACAGTACTGCTTGTTCTTAATTCATTACCTTGTATGCAGGATCCCTCTCCCAGGTCAGATAGTGTACAAAACCATTCAGATCCATAAATGAATTGGAAATTTCCAAGTACGTGACTTGCTGGTGCAGTGGTTTAACTCACTGAACACCTCAGTGGCAGGTATTAATGTCTTGCCAGTGGAAAATATCAGAACCCATGAGAACTGAATCTGTGTGGATATGTATGTGGTCTGTGTCTTCTGGTGAGACTGTTCATTGAAGAAATCATGTCTGTCTGCATGTTAAAATGTTAATATTTACATTGCAGGAAAAAACGGTGGGTGTTTTGTCATGCATTTTAGCTGTATATCTTTTTGAGGGATTTCACATATTCCCCTCTCACTTTCGGTTGAGTTTGGGTATGGGCAGATAGGATCCTCACAAGGAGTTCATACTCCTGCTCGTGTTTTTTCTTTAGTTTTCAAGTGAACATTTAAATAGAGTGCTAGTTAAGTAATCTTGCGAGTCTGGCTTTCCTCACAGGTCAGAAAATAGCAGTCAGTCACGTTTTTCCTTTTTTGTTCCCTTCTTAGAAACAGCAAATGGTAATTGTAAAATAGAGGGGCTTAGGAAGAGTGCTAATAACTTCACCACCTTTTACATTAAAACACTAACATTTGCTTAAAATAATCTTTCCTGTATTCTTACCTCAGAAGATAAGATTTTTAACTGTTTGCTGTGAGCCTTGCTTACATTTTGACCGTTATGCATGTTCTGTGTGATGTCTGTTATTCATTGCTGTGTTCCTGAGAGTTTTTACTGGAGCAGATTCCTTAGTGTATTACCAACTGAAAAGAGAAGGCAAGTGGGTCACTAAAACATTACGAATTCTTCCAATGACTTATTAGTCAGTCATATCTTTCCATTGAAAGTCTCGGACAGTTACTTCACTTTTAAAATTATTTTTTGTTTTTAGTAGAGAACTTATCCCATCCTGTGCTTTTTGAACAGTGCTTTCTGATCCCTGAGAGGTTTTTGCTGGCTGTGTGCTGCCCTTAGAGGCTGTAGCCTTACTCTTTTTTACTCCTGCTGTGTGTGTGTGCACAGGCAGTGAAGGAATGAGCAGTGTGGGAAGGCCTTTGCATCAGTTTGGTTCGATTTTTTTCTACAGTTAATGCCCAGATTTGCAAAATCTATGTGGATCCTTCAGAGCTCGACATATAGGTCTTATATTCCCTATCGGATAAACCTGTTACAAATCCTTCATCTCTCCAATCCAGAAGGATTCGTTGGCTCTCTTTTCATTACTGCTGTGTAGTTGGCAGTGGAAAATACCCACCGTACCTGTAAATCTTACTGTGTTGAAATTATTTGATTTGCACAGATACAATATATTCAGGTGTCAAAGCACTACTTTGTCATAGGAGTGCAGATTCTCTCTCTTTTCCCTTTTCTCCTGTTACAGTATTTCTGAAAGCTGGCAGAGACTCTATCAAAAGGTTTCAAGACAAAAGGTATAACTTGTTTGGAGTGTAGTGAATAATTATACAGACAAAAATCATACAACCACACTGTGAGACTTGCTCAGGAGAGCACGTCTTGTCTGGTTCATTTGAAAGACTTTCCTGGAGGTTTGTCACAGAACCTGTAAATGGTTATTTCTGTATTCTAGGTCTGTCTGCCTGGTCCCAGCATTCCAGATCTCAACATCATAGGACTTCGTGCTCCAGAGATGAAGATCGGAAACCTTCTGAGGTATTTCTGGAATTTGATTTGCATTTTGTTACATCTGTCAAAGTATGTGTACACACAATGTATACATACATGTTCTAGTAATGGATCCATTTCTTCCCATTTTTGTTTTCTTTTCTTTTTACTACATTTTGGCTGGCACATGCCCCTCCCTCCCCAAAGATTAGAGAGTTCAGCTGTTGGCACAGCTATTGCCAGCACCGGTTTCTATCTGTGAATCTTGTTGTAGTCTGACACCCATTCAGCATAGCTGCAGAGTCTTTATTGTGCTATTTTAGGCATTGGGGTTTATTTGTAGCTTGATTTGTGAATAGTGGAAATTCACAGTAGGTGCATTTATTTCATAAATTGGTGTTGGGTCTTGGTGTGTGATTTTTGTTAAAGTGCTTGTCAAGCTAGAATCTGCTTCCTGACAGTTCTGTCTCGCTTAATGCTTTGAAGAAATCCTATCAAGGGAGATACAAATCTTTAAACTTTCCAGGATGGATCAGCTGTTAGTAACACACAAATGTGACCCAGTTCTTTGGAAACGTTCTTGCTGAATCTCCCTGTCTTCAGGCAAATACTACACTGCAGACTTTGTAGAAGCTTAGCTCTGGGAGATGGAATTTCTCATTTAGCTTACTTGCCCAGTACATCTATTTCTTATGCATTAGCGAGTGATGTTGAGGAAGACATGCTTTGTTAATGACAGTATACCTAAGTCTCAGAGAAGAGTTTTCACGAGGAGAATCCCACTCATTGTTCAGTGTGAACTACACTTAGTCCTGGTGGTTTCCAACTTCTTTTTTGATTATAAGCCAGTAAAGACTTTTTTTTTTTTGTGAATGGGAGATCCCTGGTGAATTTATTCTTGCTAGAGACAGCCTTGTTTCCCTTAGTTATCTTTTGTGCATCCCTTAGAAGTAACCCCTTATACCTGGTTTTGAGAACTACCTCATGAAAGGTATCAAGAAATAATCTGAGATAATTATGAGTCTTGCTGTTGTTTTTTATGTGCTTCTGTTTTCTTCTCTCCCCTACCTTACTTCTGTTGTCAGAATCTTTGCAGTTTTGTGCTGTTCTCTCATGTTTCTTCAGTCTGGATGAAATTCTTTTGTGCTTCCCTTCGACTCTGTTCCACAACCTTTTCCCCTCTCTCTCCCTCCCTCCCTGTACACTGTCCCTGCTCACCACAGCACACTATTGTGATGAGAAGCACACTGGCAGAAAAGTGACACTTGTTAAACTCCCTGGGTGAGATCCTGGGCTCATGGAAATTGGTGGCAAAATTCTCATTGACTTCAGTGTGGCCAGGATTTCACCCTTTAGCTTTGAAGTGTTCAGTGTTTCTGAGAACCAGCCCTTCCGTAAGCTCAGCTTTGCTCCAGGCACCCGCATCAGGAGTTGGAGCAGAAAGAATGGTGTCTCAGGGCAACTGGCCTGGGAAGGAATTTCTTGGCTGTCAGGTGCTGCATTAGCTTTGCTTCTGAGGGAGTTTTGTGACAAATTTATCTGAGAGCCGGAGTTATTTTGGCTCTGAGATAAAGCGAGGTTTGCATCCCATTTTATATTTTTAGTCTTCTTTTGATTTGACTTTTGATTGCTTTAATTCAAATCACTCAAAAGTACAGAATCCCCTGGCCAGCTGTGCTTGTTTGTCTTGTGAGCCCGTTTACTTTGTGGCTTACTTTTCATTTCTTAATTGAAGCTTCACAGAACTTGTAATTGGATTGCTTAAAACATTTCATTATATTTCATTACCTACATTCACCCTGTTCTTCATATGGTAATTCACTTTTCAATGCTTGCAGTTTTTCTGAACATGTCAAGACAAATGTTAAGAAAAGTGTCGTGATTTTGTGCTGTTTTTATGACAAAACCAGAGTGGAAACAGAAACATACGGAGACAGAAGTGGGATAGTTATGTCTGTGTTGGGAGGGAGGAAAGGTTTCAAGATGGTGCAGTGTTGTAAGGCAAATCACACTTGAAAATTTTCTCAGAAGTATAATTATCCATCAGATACACTGTTTGCTTAAAATCCTTCCCCAGAATACTGGGGTTTTCAGGTGTGTGAATAGTGTGTGACAGAAAAAGGCTGTCTTGAGGAGGCCTACCTAGTTAGCTCTCTGTATCCATCAGGTTCTTCCTCAGCCTCATGAAACAGCAGGCTGCAGCTGAGCTAACCAGTGTGAGCATTGGTTTGGGGATGGGAGGGTGGGTCACTCTGCCCCCTTAGCAGCTTTATTAATAAAGGAATCTAGGAGCATTGCACTGATAAACCATCTTTTCCCTGTAACTGCAGCATGGGGCTGAGTGGATGTTGACTCTGACTACCACAAACTGAGAAGTCTGCAGGAAGCTCTTAAGATGTTACCCATCTTCTTGTTCTCATAGAGTTTATTTTCTGTCACCTGGTTGCTTTTTGACCCTTTCCTTTGAACATGGCATTGCGTAGTTACAAATTAGTGACTGTGGAGGTGAGGAGTGCGGTGCTGGAGCCCTGTAGCAACCTTCCCTTTTGGGGGACCAGGCTGGGGAGGGCTGGGGCTGGTGTCAGCAAGTGCAGGCTTGTAGTTGGGATGCCCGTGATAGCAGCACCCTTTGCTTTCTGCAGTGCTGACAGGCCGTGGCCAGTCAGGCTGAAGCTGCCCCAGCAATGCCACAACGTGCCTGGTGCAGTAGTGAAGCCCTTTTTATTTCATTCTGTGGCTTGTTGGAAGACAGCATGGCTGCTTATTCACGGCTGCTGGCCCAAAAGTTGCTAAACAATCCTGCTTGCTTTCGAGCTGGATGCCTTTGCCAAGGCAGAGTAAAATTACAGCTATGACTGAGGTGTCTGTAGCTGATGGAATAACAAACACCTGTGCTGAACAGGGGAGCTGCCACCAGAATTCCAGTTTGGGTCTTACTTCATGTTTTGGGTTATTTTTTTAAATACTTACACAAAGAGTCATCTCCTTAGAATTTCCTCTTGCAACTGGTCATGGTGGAATCACGCCTCGATTTCTGCTGTAGGGAATTTCTAGAATGTTTTAGGGTTAGTCAGAGCTCCAATAATTAAAACAAAACCAAAGAACTACGGAACAAAAATGGATCTTCCTTATGCTGCTGGTTTACAACTCAGAGGTCCTGCAGCTTTTATTGCAGCCAAAGTGGAGGTGAAAGGAAGGTAACACCTTTTAGCGTTATGTCTCCAATGCAGGGGGAGTGCCAGGACTTGTAGTGGAGTTAGCTGGAAGTTATCCTGTCAGGATTTGTGCCTTCAGCCACCCCCTTCCCTGCCATGAAGCCATGTCCTGCAGAGGGCTGGGTTAGTGCACTGTTGGTCCAGTGACCTTGTTACACGCTGTGCTCCGTGGTTACCCTGAAGCTGTGAATCGTAGAGTGTAAATATCAAATGTCAGTGTCTCTGTTTTTCTCTCTTGGTCACTCTCTTTGCAGGTGTTCAGAACGGACCTGATCACTGCCATGAAGTTACATGACTCCTTCCAGCTGAACCCTGATGAATACTATGTGCTGGCAGATCCCTGGAGGCAGGAGTGGGAAAAGGGAGTTCAGGTGCCAGTTAGCCCAGGGACCATCCCAGAACCAGTAGCCAGGTATAGTTTGGAGGAATGTGAACAAATACATATACGTTTATACTAGCAGCCTATTTTCTACATTGTCTTGACTTCCTGAGTGCCTAGCTAGGAAGGTCTTGGTTCTTGGAGACAAAGAGCAACCTGCCTCAGCTTTTTGAATGGTCAGAGAAGTCAAAAGTCAGGCCTGTTCTGCCTGTGTGTAATGTCAGAGAACCGCTTTTTGGCATTTCGTTAGCATGGAGTGTGATAACAGAACCTTAAAAATATCTTCTATTTTTAAGCCCAGACTTCAGCTCACTCATTGTTACTGGAAGAGCCCTTGTGTGGTGCTCTCTGTTCTTAGTTCCAAGCCATAGGTTGCTTTCACAGAACATACGGACAAGCCAAGCTTAAGGGCTAGAGAAAATACAGCATTTACTTTGTCTTCCTGTTTTTAGGTTTGGTGGGGTTTTTTTGTGTGTGTGTGGTTTTTTGTTTGGTTGGTTGGGTTTGGTTTTTTTTGTGTGTGTGTGTTTTTTGTTTTGTTTTGTCTGGTTTTTTTTTTTTTTTATTTAATTTTCTAACCTAGAAAGAACCATCCACATGTGCATGTAACTAAATAATGTGAAATACTGTAGCTCTTACCCTAGAAACCCTTATTTTCCTTATCTTGCTTGTTACACTTAGATACTGTTTCCTGTTTCAAATTAAACAGTACACTTGTAAGGGCGGAGTGTGCTGCATCCTATTTTATGCTTAATTGGCATGGAGTTGGAGAATGCAAGAACACAGATTTTTGCCATTTAATCGTAATAGATCTCTTTGAGGAAGTCCAGGCTGGCCCATAAGGCATTACTGAATAACCCACCACTGCTGGTGGGACCAGAACAGCCTGATATATAGCAAAAAATTTGTGATAATGCTACACTGGTTCTGTTAGGTTTGCATCTGTCAGCTTGGATTTAGAGGGGCTATGGGGATGTTGGTTAGTGTTCTTTGTTTAATGTGCAGCAACCTGCAGACCTCTACACAGCCCCACTGGGTCTGTACAATGAAGAACTTGCCTGTACATCAGGTAAACCCTGTCCTTCCTTATTCTGAAGGATTGGACCTGGAGCTCCAAGGAGAACATGGCATTTTCCCCTCTGCTCTGCAGTTTAGAAAATGGGAACATACCAGCTCCCTGTTCCACGTTGGCCTCACCCAGTCCCTGCAGAGGTGCACTCATGTTACATGTACTCACATTGCCTGTTCCTCACTGATTTCTCTTTCAAGCATCTCCCAAGGCTCTGTGGAGGGATGGGAGACCATGGACTTGAACAGAGAGAAACCTCCCAGGGGATTCCTGCCATGTATCTTGTCAGAGAGGTGGTTTAGTGACTATATCAGATCCAGGTACTTGCTTGGGAGAGAGCTTTGCTCTGCCAAAGGCCAACAGATACATTGCTCCAAATTTAAGATATTAAAGGATAGGGAGAGGAGGCACCGGCAGTTTGAGGTATCAACACAGCAGGCACCAATGCTTTTTTAGCTGCTGAACTATTTGCTGTACTCCTGCTGCTGAGCACCTGCTGGTCAGAGTGGCCTGATTATTGTCCTCTTTGCTCCCGCTCAGAAGATTTAGAGAGCCCTGCCAAGGTGGTGCTGGAGGGCAGGAGCTGTTCTGTGCCTAACTTTGGGAGGGAAAGGGGTGTTCCGTACATTGAATAAGCAACAGAGAGATCATATCTGGTGTAGGACAGAAGCCAAGACTGTATGGGTAAGTGATGCTGCTGAGATACATAACAGCAAATAAAAGGTTTGGCCTTGCAGTGACTGGTAAGTGCAGAGAAGGGGAAAGGAGTGGGGCCGTTTGGAGATTCACTGTAAGCATGTGGTCAGGTGGATAATTCAGTTGAATGGTTTTCAGTATGTAGTAAGGGTGGTTTTTTTTTTTTTTTTACTTCTTTCTATCACAGAAATAACGCCAGGAAAGGGGTTTGTTTTGAGATCAGAGTAGCTGCGCTTGTTTCTTCTGTGACACTACCATGATATTTAGGCATAGTGTACAGGGTGCTGCCCAGAGGTTATGATTTCCACATGGAGAGGTACTCAGGAAGGAATTCATGATATAGAAGATTTGGAGAGCAGTGCCCAGTTGAAAGTAAATTCTCTGTGAAGATGCAGTACTCTGTGACATTTTAATACTGTGCAGTGTGACCAGAAACAGTTTGGGGAGTGCAGTTAGGCTGACAAGGTCATTCATATTTGTATTTTTTTCACAGCACCTCAAAAGCCCCAAATTCATCATTTGGCTCTTGCTTCCCATTTCTGTTCATTGTCTGAAATAAGCTAGAGAAATTTTAGTGCTGTGCAGGAGGCTGAAATAGGTAGAGGATTTACTGAGATCTCTTTGTGCAAATACAGTAGTGGCAGATAAGGGTCTTCTGCTAGGAGGAGGAGTTAACACGCTGGACCTCAGGTGGGGGAGATGTCCTGCTTATTGTAGAGCTTGGATTGTTTCCAGCGTACAATTGCAGCCACACAGTGGTACAATCTCGTCCCTTGTAGCCCTAGCACAACAAAAAATCACCTCCACTGGTATTGCAGGAGGCAGACATTTGGCAGCGTGGCCTGTCGCTCCTGGAGGTACCAGGGTTATGTCATGAAGGGGGTTTCATCCAAACTGAATTTCAGTGCATGCTGTTAAATAAGAGAAGGTACAATGTCTTTGTTGTGTTTTGGACCTGGCTCCCAGCCAAGTGCCCAAGACCACAGCGAAAGCCCCTTCCCCCCTACATGAACACAAGGGAAAGGAGGGAAAGGAAAAGCTACCGAGAAACACCGAAATGACAGAACCAAAGCTATATCTATATCTATATCTATATATATATATATATATTTACATCTATATACAGTTACAAAAAAATTATATACATATAAACAAGAGAATCCCAACCCCCAACAAAAACAGAGAGAACAGGAAACGAAAACCGGTAAGTGAGATTGGCCGCAGGGAACCTGCTGTCTCCAAGTCCAACAGAAGAGAAGAGAGAAGGACCCTCCTTTCTCCTTATTATTTATACTCATGCTTACATAAAAAACAGGATGGAATACTGGGATATGGTACTTCCTTAGTTACGACCTGGTATCCAGGAAAAGGCCTTACCAAAACCACTACATTCTTCTATTGAGACAGTTGGAAATACTACTCTTTTTCTTGAATCTCACTGTTCTCAGTATTGCAGTTAAACAGATTGATTTAAAAAAAGACTTAAACCAGAGTTTAACATCTGTGTATGGCAGCCATGACTATGCAAATGCAGTATTCCTACTTCAGCTTCGAACAAGTGTGAATTTCAGATAAGAGTAAGCACAGCTCTGTCCTCTAATGCTTAATTTTATTTAGAATGCTGGTAATGAATTGGATTTCTAGACAACTCCAGTTCTTATAATACCACCAATCTGTTATGGAAGCACCTGGTACTGTGTTCTGATCTCAGTGGTGCCAGGTGATTTGCTGGGATGGTTAGATAGCTGCTCTGATGGTTGTTAGTCACTTAGACGGAGGCATTTTGAATTCTCTAGAAACGAGCCTCTCAGCAACCCAGCACACCCTCACGTCTGCTTGTCTGTCCATTTCAGGATTGTTTCTGAGACAAGGGCTGTCACATTTACCCGTCCCAGGAAGTACATTGTGTCCTCGGGTTCGGAGCCTCCAGAGCTGGGCTATGTTGACATTCGAACCTTGGCGGACAGCACGTGTCGCTACGATCTCAATGATGTGGATGTAGCGTGGTTGCAACTTGCTAATGAAGAATTCAAAGAAATGGGTGAGCAACGGATGTTCTGTGTCCTTCTTTTTGCTTTTTCTTTTTAAAGCTGGCCATCTTAAGAATAATTTTGTGGAGGGCAGCAGTAGGAAGAGTTGGTAGAGGTACGACAAAATAGTAATCGTATGAGTTGGGGTAGCCACGGGAAACCAGACCTGATGTGAGCAAGCCCTAAGATAGATGCCTTCGTAACTGCTGCGTTGTATCTGCTTAGACCTGGTCTTAATCTGGCCCCATGTGGGGGGCCCTACAGTGGGAAGCAGGATCTCCATATTCTTTACGTCACTTGACCTGCTTCCACTGAGCATACACCTTCCTTTTTCGCCTTCTGTCCAAGAGAAGACTCCTGCTCAGTCAAGCCAGCCTTCTGCCTCTCCTGCTTGGCTTCCAGTGTTTGGGAATTGCTGTTCCAGTGCCCTTAGGAGGTGATGTTTAAATGTGACCAGCACAGATGGACCCCAGCACATGTAAAATCATTTTCCCAGGGGACCTTCTTTACTGATTCCATGAGCAGCCTGAAGTCTGCTCTCCTCATGTACAGAGCTGAGGTTTTGGTAGCACTTTTCCTCCTGTCAGCACCGATTTTAAACTCAATTGCCCATGGTTGTTGTGGCCAAGACAGCCACCAATATCCGCTTTGCTCACAGGATCTGCTCTGTTGACAAGCAGCAGATCAAGGAGAGTGTCTTTCTGAGTCGGCTCCCTTAGGACCTGTTCCATAAAATTGTCATCCAGGTTTTTTTGGAATCCTCTGTCCCAGGTTGTACCAGCTGTGTGATGCTCCCAGTTAACTTCTGGTAAGTTGAAGTCCCCCATAAGAACAAGGGCAGTTGACTTGGAAGTGTCCCTTCATTCCTCAGAGAATCATTCGTTGGTGTCATCGTTCCTGGCTGAGAGGTCTGTACCAGACTGCCACAATGACATCTGCATTATGTTTGCCCCTTGATTCTTACCCAGAGGCTCTCAGCAGTGCCATTGCCAACTGTGGGCTCCATGCATTCTAACCCTTCTACATTCTAACACTTGTATTACATACAGTGCCGAGGCCCTGCTTCTTCTGCCCTGCCTGTTCCTCCTAAAGAGCCTGCGACTGCAGTCACAGGATTCATCCCACCAGGTTTCAGTCATGCCAGTGATGTCAAATCTCTGGGAGTGGGCCTAAGCTTCGAGCTCCTCTTGTTTGTTCCTCATGCTGCGTGCATTAGTGTAGAAACATTTCACGTGTGGTACATTGTTGCCTACACCTGCTGAGGCAGATTGAGGGATCCTTGTAATGCTCCTTAAGTTTCAGCACACCATCCCATTGCTCATCACTGGCTAGCCTGGTTTTGTTCCTTTCCCCCTTCCAAGCTAGTTTAAAGATCTGTCAACAAGCCGTGCTAGCTCCTGTGCTAGAATTCTTTTTGCCTCTGAGATAGATGCATCCTGTCCACGTGTCAGTAGACCTCGTGTTGAATAGATCATCCCGTGGTCAAAAGCTCAAAGTTTTTCCCGTTACACCAATCTCAGAGCCACTCATTGACCTGATGGATCTGCCTATTCCTATCAATATTACTCCTTGTTACCAGCAGAATTGAGGAAATCCCTACCTGTGCTCCTTATTCCTCTACCAGTCGTCCCAGTGCCCTGAAGTCTCTTTTGATCACCCTGAAACATTTTTGTTTGTTACCTTGTCGCTGCCATGTTGAACAACCCATAGCGGATAGTAATCAGAGGGCCTTATAAGACTGGAGAGTTTTCCAGTAATGTCCCTTACCTGAGCCCCTGGGCGACAGCAGACTTCCCTCTGAGTTGGCTCCAGTCTGCATGTTGGGCCCTTCGTTTACCTCAGAAGGGAGTCTCCTACAACTACCCTTCTTTCCCTGTTAACAGAGGAGGCCTTGATGCAGGGTACAGGTGGTGTTGCTTTAGGAGGCCCACTACCCCAAAAAGGACCTTTGCCCCCTTCATCAGTTGTCTGGCCTTCTACTTCCAGGGCCTCATATGTGTTGTAGAAGATTCCAGTCCTACTTGTCGAATTCTGAGAAGGAAGAGNTCTTAACAGAAGGGCCTTGAATGCAGGGTACAGGTGGTGTTGCTTTAGGAGGCCCACTACCCCAAAAGGACCTTTGCCCCCTTCATCAGTTGTCTGGCCTTCTACTTCCAGGGCCTCATATGTGTTGTAGAAGATTCCAGTCCTACTTGTCGAATTCTGAGAAGGAAGAGGAACTTGCTTCCTGTTCCTGCAGTGACCAGCTTCCAGCCTTCATCTTTAACAGATGACTAACAGTCTGTTGACTGATTACCCTGCAGGGTTCTGAGTCTGCCTGCTTCTCCACTACAACAGAGGTTCAAGACTCCTGTTGTGATCTGGTTATTAAATGTCTCTGCCTGAATCACCATTCCACGGAACCCTGCGGCATCCCGTCAGTCCAGTCCTTCTGGTCTTCTTGGTGGTGAAGTTCCCCCAAAACACAGAGTTCAGTGGATTAGTGTATGTTCAGGAGATGCCAGGCACCTCTCCTGGGGGTGAGGGGAAGCTTTGCAGTCTCTTGCAACAGGCTCTGGATTTGTTGCCTCACTTGAATCACATGTAGTCCTTTGGTAGTAGAAGGCTTCAGGAATGAGTTGGGGGGACATTTTGGGGGTCTTTGATGGTTTATGATCCCTTCTCAGCTGCCTCTCATATGAATGCCCTGTGTGTACATGGCCTTCCCAGAGGCTGAGGAGGGGGTTACCCCTTTGGTTTGGTGTAGAGAGACTTCACCATCACACCCCAAAAACCCTTCACCTTGACCACCCCCTGGGCCTTTTTTACTTCTCCTCAGAGCTGAGATGATTAGATGATTAGTCTTATCTCAAGTCCCCCTTCACAGTCCAAATTCCAGTCAGGCTTCGGTGGTCCTGGACAGGCAGTTGCTTCCTTGTAGTTCTTTCTGTTATTTGATAACGTTTAAGACAGTAATAACATTTCAGTCCATCACAGCTCCCAAGAGTCTTGAGACTGTAGCATCTCTGAAAATAACCACCTCATCTGTTTCTCGTTTGCTTGAATGCTACATCACCTGTTCACTTCCTTCTGTATCTCCTTCCCCTGGCAACACAGCTCTTCAACCATGGCACACCTTCTGCAAACTAACTTGTTTGTCAGCCCCAGTCTCACAAAGAGAGGCTCTCCTCTGCCAGGCACTCCTGGCAGTCTGTGTCCTGGAGAGCCGCATCTGCTGGAGGCCTTCTCTGGCTGCAGGCCTCTGAAAATGGCTGGTTCAGTGACTCCTGCGCCTACAGGAGATTGAGCTTTATGGCCTTTCAATACCATAACGGAGGAAGCTTAAACTGGTGTGCTAACAAGGTTGGATCTGAAAGGATGTCTTTACTCTTCCTTACTAGCTACTGAGTCTGCTTGCCTTTAAATCTCCCTCGGATGTTCTCAGTACTGCCTGCTCCTCTCCAGGTTGGCTGCTGAGGGCTTCTGGGTCCTGACAGGGATTGGGGCTGCTGTTCAGGTGTCCCTGAGCTCAGGAACTCGCCCGTACACCTGGATCTCACCCCCAGTCTTATCTCAGTGGCTGCCAAAAGCTTAAAAAGCCATAGCATTTATGAGGCTAGAGTTCAGTTGCAAACTGGTATAAAATGTGCCATCATCTGCTTTTGCTAGTGCTGTAGTTCTGGCCTGCAGGGCAAAATTCACTCTTTTTTATCAGCAGGATTTTCAATGTTCCCTCTTGCTGCCTTTCAGCTGCTTAGTTTGGGTAGTATGGGATGCACTGATCTTTGCCACAAGGATTTACCTGTCAGTAAGGAAAGCTGGAAGTACTTTTGTGGAGTGTTTGTCTTCTGATTAGCGGGAGCTAGAGAGGTTTTTAGTAAAAAACCCTTTGTTCTGTGGAATTTGTGGCTCAGTTATTCACAGGGAAAGCCAGAAGGAGGGTTTGTTAAACACCCATTGTGAGGTTGCCATCTCCTGTATGTCTGTCCTGGTTTAAGCTAGGATAGAGTTAATTTCTGCTGCAGTTTGGATTTGGAGTGAGGATGGTGTTGATAACACACTGACATTTTGGTTGTTGCTAGATCACATTTATACTAAGTCAAGGATTTTTTTTCTTGTCTCATGCTCTGCCAGTAAGGAGGTTTGCAAAAGAAATGTGAGGGACTAACTCTGAGACAGGTGACCCAAACTGACCAAAGGGATATTCCACACCACAGAACATCATGCCCAGTATATAAACTGGGGGGAGTTACCCAGATGGGGGCTGATTTGAGTTCGGGAAGCGGGGTCTGGCATCAGTCAGTGGGTGGTGAGCAATTGTATTGTGCATCACTTGTTTTTTCCCTTTTTATTATAATTATTAGCATTTGCCATTATTACTGTATTTTACTTTATTGTCAATTATTAAACTGTTCTTATCTCAACCTGCAAGTTTTACTTTGATTCTCCTTCCCATTGCACTGGGGTGGGAGGGAAGAGAGCGGGGTTGAGTGAGTGGCTCTGTGGTGCTTCATTTCCAGCTGGGCTTAAACCACAACAGTGTCACAGTAAACATTCCGTGGGAGTTCGACCAAAGGCAGGATATCCTAAGCCTACGTTTCACTGTAGTGATTTAAGTCTATGGAAATTCTTCTGCTAAACCAACTTTGCAAAAGGAAGGTGATTCTTTGCAGTAGCAGAACTTGCTGGGTTTCACAGGTGTTTGTGTGGCATGATTTTGTGGGAAGGGTTCGTGTAGTACCAGTTTGGAAGCATTACAGCCAGCTCCTTGTCACAGCAAGTGAGAGGTGGAAGCCAGAAGCACTGTGCTCTTTTTTGATACTTTTTTTGCAATTTCTGTGATAGATATTTTTTCCAGTAGTCATTTAATATAATGAATGATAGACTACCATAACACAGTCAGCTCTGTGTCGTGATTAATTTTCTGATGGATTCTGTTGGAAAAGAGCAAATCCAAGATGTGATGTTGCATTTATTCCAGCTGTGGTTTTCACTTTCTACAACAAGTTAATTTACTGTAGCAGGGTCTGATGCAGACCTCAGTTGGGGTTGCACCCTGTTGGGTTGGAACTTGTGATAAACCAACAACTGATGTTAGAAACTGCAAGTTTGCACGAAGTATCATAGCAGATTTTGGTATTGTTTTCCTCTTCCTGCCCCATCACTTTTGGTGCTGTCCTAGAAGGAAAAATGAGAACAAAACCAGGAAGCCAAAATCAGCTTATGGAAGGTTTTGTCAGAATTTTGAAATATTTGGATACTCCGCTTCTGTTACTTTAATGCAGTTAAAAAACAACTTTGACCATTTTTTATAGTTTCCCTGGTTTATGCTGGAACAGGCATGATTTTCTAGGAATAAAAAGTCCCCATGTGGGGGTTGGCTGTGTATCTACTCAGCTGCTGAAAAAGAAGGTGGAGTTGAGTGTGGCGATGGTTATGACTCTTTCCTTTAATAAACAACTCTTGTCTTCCAGGGATGCCTGAGCTGGATGAGTACACGATGGAAAGGGTCATGGAGGAGTTTGAACAACGCTGTTATGACAACATGAATCATGCTATCGAGACGGAAGAAGGACTCGGGATTGAATATGATGAAGATGTTGTCTGTGACGTCTGTCAGTCTCCAGATGGAGAAGATGGCAATGAGATGGTGTTCTGTGACAAATGCAATATTTGTGTGCATCAGGTACGGCAGCCCAAGCACAGCAGCGGGATGGAGGGTGGTGACAGAAACTTTTCCAAACCATAGAAGATAACAGGTTGGATTTTTTTTCCAGTGACAGACATCAATCTGTTAAGTTATTGCAGGGTTCACCACTGAGCAATGGGACAAATTCAGAAACTGTAATTAAGAAGGAGTAATTCTAGAAATGTCATGCTAAGGAGGTTAAAAGTGGTATTGTGCATGTGTGGAGGAAGCTGTAAGGTGAGGAATTGCCCTCCCCAAAACATACATTGTGCATTGTTGTACTTTCTCACCTGGTCACATCTTTTCCTGTATTTCCTCTCCTTGTGCAGTTCTGGGGCTAACACACCTTTAGGATCAGCAGCTTAGGCTCAGCAGGGAGGGAAAAAAAGGCAGTCAGTAGGGACACAGGTAGGATTTATTACAGATAATTTAATAGAGAACCTACCGAGCCAACCTAAGGAAGCACCACTACGTGACGCCTTTTTGTGGCAGTTTTCATATGTGAAAGAAGAGATACAGTTTATAGCATAACTGTTTCCACGGATGCTTCTTACTGTGGCAGATGCCTTCCTATGAGCCTGTCCTTCCTTCCCAGCTTTAACAAATTTGTGTTGTTATTCTGTGTTCGGAAAACTGTTGTCTGGTGAGCAGGAAACACATTTTCTCGCATGTTCGTTACTTAAATCCATTTGTACCAATGATAAAGGATCAAGCCTACAAGACCCGTAAGGTAAAAGTATCTACCCTATGAGATACGCAGAGGAAAGTGGATGTTTTTAGACCTGTAATGGTTTTCTGATCACATCAAACCTGAAACTTAAGTGCACTAAAACTGGCAGTAATTTGGACAGCGGTCTCCATGAAGATGCCATCTTCCGGAAAGTGTGCTCTCAGTCGCTATTCTGCACTTTTCCCTCTGAATAAAATAGTTCTGAGAGTCACGAGAGGCTGTGTTTTAAACAGCTAAGAAGTACCAGAAATGAATATTTTTTTCCTTTGCTCTTTTTTCCCTTTGCTGTACGTGGGAATGCAGGCATGTTACGGGATCCTGAAGGTGCCAGAAGGCAGCTGGCTCTGCAGGACCTGCGCACTGGGCGTTCAGCCCAAGTGCCTCCTGTGTCCCAAGAAGGGCGGTGCCATGAAGCCAACCCGGAGCGGCACCAAGTGGGTGCATGTCAGCTGTGCTCTGTGGGTTCCAGAGGTATGTGCCGATCCTCTGGGGGTTTAGGGCTGCATATTCTGGGAGCTGCTTCAATATGTGTAGTCTAGGTTTAGTGGGACTTAGGAAAGCAATCTAAAAGAATTTTGGTTAAATACAGGGTCTGGCGGGCGGGACGATGCTTCATCAGTAAAGAAAGTAATTACATTTCCTTTGTCAGCCAAAGTTAGGCTTTGGAAAATGAAGCCTTTTCTGCTGGCAAAGCTCATTTAACGAGGACACGAGGTATGGTTTCGTTTCGTAAATGGAACTGTAAAAGTTGAATCGGGAAGGTTTGGATGTGACAGTGAAAATTCCTGCAGGTTCTCATAATCAAAGTATTCATCTTGTATGACAATCTTAAATATGTGGGCTTCACCTTGAAACTGGTTTGTTCAGGAAGTGAGAAGCTGATTTTTTTAAAAGAAAAGAATTTTAGTTCTGAGGAATTTTGAACACACTAAGTTTGCATATGCACACAGTAAATTTGATTTCTTTGATAAAATAGTTTCTCTTTCCGGTTAACAGTGTCATAGTCACTGTTTTTTAACCTTTTTTCTCTTAGGTGAGCATTGGAAGCCCAGAAAAAATGGAGCCCATCACAAAAGTTTCACACATTCCCAGCAGTAGATGGGCACTGGTGTGCAGCCTTTGTAATGAAAAAGTTGGAGCTTCTATACAGGTAATTTAATCATACAAATATCCTGTAGGGTTTTTCTAAGTTTTTAGTAGATAACGAAATGTGTTCCTGCTTGTTACTGTGGACTTAAGTGCACACAAAGGGCTTTGAGTGTTAGTGTGCTTTTACTTTCTAGTAAAATATTAGTAATAGTAGCCAGGTCATCCCATAAGAGTTCCTGATTTGTTGAGAGGCTAATACTTTTATTACTACACTGAAATAAAACTTAAATGTTGTTCAGGAAAAAAAATATATTTCCGTGATGTACCACATGGGAAAATGAAGCTTGAATACTAAAAACCTATCTTCTAATCCCTATTTAGTGACTTCTAAACTGTTTAATACCAACAACTCACATTCGTGGGCCAGTGCCTGTTTGTTTTATGGCCTACCTTTTAAATTCTCTCTGCAGTTTCAGTTGGATTTGGGTTCAGCTTTTCTTACAAAGCCTGTGAATTGTCACTGTTAAATAACTGAACTGATCTGCACCAGAGCGTTTCAGGCTGGGCAGTGTCATTTCATGTGCATAGTTGCATTGGGTTGTTGCCATTAAAGCACCTGCAGATCCTTTACAGTGGAAGATCACTCAGAAATGGTAAACACTCCTTTTGAAAAATTTTAAAATCCAGAAAGATTGAGAAAACGTATTTCCAAGTCTCGGATTTTTGAAAGAGTGGATATTTGGTTTCCTGAGACACCGGACAAAATTTTGATCTCCTTTACTTGAGAACAAGTGATGAGGGAGTGTAAGAACAGGTGACCCTTTGGCACAGTGTTGTGATTTTGTAAAAGAAGATGGTAAGTTGCAGCTTAGTTGTTGTGGTGATGCTTTTCACCCTCAAAGCACCTCCAGTACTTCAGCAAAATGATCCTTAGGAAGCTCCCTGAGACAGAGAGGTTGACACTACAGTCTCATAAGGAGGCTGAAGTAGAACCCTTTCTTTTTGGGGTCTAGCCTGATGTTACAGGATCCATGGTGGTCAGACCAGCATGAAGGCACACAAATTGCTCAAATCCCACACTACTTTGAAATTAGTTTATATCCATTTCCCTTTCCCCCCCTGCTCCAAGTAATTTGATGAGGTTGCCAGAAAGAGCTGTAGACCAGCAATGCAGCAGTAGTTCCAGTGAAACCTGTGAATCTGCTTCCATGTAAGCAATGTCAGAAATAGGAAATGTTAACTAGAGAAAATAAATCTGTCCACAGCATATAAATTTGCAGTCTTAGTACCTCCTTGCAGAGCCGTCCCCTTCCTGTTGGCCACTGTTACATAGTTGAAACTGTTTTGTTCTGTTCTCCAGACCAGGTTCTGAGATGTGCACAACAATTAGGAAAGCTGAGAAAGTGTGTGTCAGGCTGGGTAGGTAGCTGCTGCAATAAGCTGGGAAAAAACAAGACTGCATATTCTTCCAGGTTCAGCAGATTTCTTGCTGATGAGACAGGTTTTTCCCTCCTCTCCCAATTAAAACCTCGGCTCCAATAAGAGCTAATTATGGCTGAAGAACTCCTCTGTACTGCTCGGTGTTCCATTTGGGATCTTTCTGCCCTGTTTAGTTAGTAGGAGAGTAAAGGGCAAAAGGTGCTTTGGTATTTTTTAATTCCTTTTATATGTTGATTTTATTAAAGACTGTTCATTTGAAACTTGTGCAGTTTAAACCCTGCTGTACCTTTATAAGCCTGCTGAATCAACGTGAGCAGGAAAACCCAGAGGAGAGAGAGATTTGGCTTCTTTACAAAGTGCTGTATAAACATCCTAGTGCGGTGTGTTGCTCTTACAGGGTCAATGGCTTGGGTCAAGCATAGTGTTGTTTCCTAGTTAGGAGCACTAATAATCATTTTGACTGTAAATCCTCTTCACTGGAGGCAGAGGTGTGAGTAGATAAAACATCTACGTGTGTGTATACATATATATTTAAACCTTTCAGTTGGTGGCTGGCAATAGCTATGACAACATTTTGCAAAAGGAAGTTAGATGTGATAGAAATGAAGTGCCACATCAGCTGAACTAGTGCCCATTACTCCGTGATGGCTGGGTTCACTGGGAGGCAAGAAAAATGGCAAAAAATTGAATTTCCTGTTCTCCTCCTCATAACAGCAGGAAAAAAATGCCTCTCGATTGAGGCCTTTTGTGTAGCAATAGGTGCTAGGAAGGACTTTTAATTAAAAGTCTCAGACTGGCCTGGAGCCACCGAGATGTTTTCCCACCCCTCATACTGGCACAGTCTAAGGGGGAACACTTCCCTTTGGGTAATGCTGCCATACACGAGTGGCTCCGGTGTCAGTAGGAACGCTCCTTTTGTGGCTTTGCTGGATATGGAATAGCATGATGGAGCTGTGAGAAGTTAACCCCTCCCGTCCCTCTGGGCCACTTGATCCATTCCTGACCCGAAAGCACTAAATCATAAACCTAATTAAGAAGGAACAAGGATGTGTGCACAGCTTGGAAGCAGAACACGGTAACAGCATTCTTCTTCCAAAGCAGCCCTGGCTGCTTGAATAGTTTTAGGCAGTGTGGCTTCTTAACTTTAACTTTATTTGTTGAACTTTAATCTAATTTCTGCAGTGTTCAGTGAAGAACTGCAGAACAGCCTTTCACGTCACCTGCGCATTTGACCGTGGCTTGGAGATGAAGACCATATTGGCAGAGAACGACGAAGTGAAGTTCAAGTCATACTGTCCCAAGCACAGCTCCACCAAGAAAGCTGATGATGAGATTTCAAATAAACGCCCGGGTCAGGAGAAGGGGATTCAGGACAGCTCTCTTCCTGCCTGCATTGACACTTTCCACAGCATGGATCAAAACCAGGAGGAGGCCCACAGAGTCAGCCTACGCAAGCAAAAGCTCCAGCAGCTGGAGGATGAGTTCTATACGTTTGTTGAGTCTTTGGAAGTGGCTAAAGTGCTGCAGCTGCCTGAGGAGAGGGTGGAATTCCTTTACCAGTACTGGAAGCTGAAGAGAAAAGCCAACTTCAATAAGCCTTTGATTACCCCAAAGAAGGATGAAGAGGACAATCTGGCTAAACGGGAACAGGACGTTCTGTTTCGAAGGCTGCAGCTCTTCACACACCTCCGTCAGGACCTGGAGCGGGTAAGATACAACATCACCTGTGCCAACTAGAGTTGGCCAAGATGCCAGATTACTCTCCTGGTGATGGCCCGTGTGTGCAGGCACCTCACACTGCATCTTAACTCAGAGCTGCCTTGTCAGAAAATACCATTAACACTGAATTTCTCCACAGCACAGCAGTTACCCTTTGCACACCACGGGTCAGGGGCCAGCAGGTCTTGGCTTGTAGTATTCAATCTCCTACAGGTAGACTGTTGTATTTTTGGTTTTTAGTGATTTGTTACTGATTTTTTTAGTGCTTTTTTACTGATTAACACTGGTGGCTGTGGACTGTACTGCAGCCCTCAGCTGGAGCCTTCTTTGCCTTCAAGGGCTTTCCACGTTCCTTTCAGCTGGTGCACAAGAAGGAAAAGTTTACTGATTTGCAGCAGATCTGATTTCTATTGGCACAGAAGAGTAGGATGATGTTTCCCTGGACAATCTGTGTAGGAGGTTTGGGAGGCAAATGATATTCGAGTCATTTAGATTTTGAATGTTTAAAGAACAGTTCAGTTTGGTGTTTTAAGTACGTCTGGTCCTGTAATGACCCAAATTCCTTCCTTTTCTGGTTAACTAGTAGAATTTAAGAGATGTTAGAGGAGGCAGAAAAAGTACTGAAATTGGTTTTTCACAGCCCTACAGCATGAGTTGTACTCAGTAACCTGTAGGTGAACGAGAGCCTTTCTTCCAGAATACTGTCTAATCTTTAAATCAAGACAGCAGGCGCTTATGAATCTATCGCATCCTTTGTAAAGGATCCTGATGACTTACTCTTGTAATTGCTGCAGTTCTTCTGCTGAGTATTTTCTAGTTTCAACTCCAGCCTATGGCCCTTCTCTAGCTCGCTAAGATCTTAGCTGTTACCTGGGATCTTTTGTTCCTGCTCCATGTGCACAAGATTTCTTTTCATCCTCTCTTTGATCGGCTGAATAATTAGAGTTTGTAACTATGTTCTCTGGATCTTAAATTATTCTGTATGTATCCTTTCCATTTCTGCATGTGATATCAAAACAAGATACATGAGTTTTCTGATATTTTTAGTATTTTACTCCTCTGTGTTTGCACTGAGTGTACGTCCAAGATAGTTTGGATTTTTTAAAAAAGGGACTTTTGCAAAAACAGTTACACTGCAAGGTTCACAGAGCACCACGATGCATGCGGCTGAACTGAGTGAGAAGCCTTGCCATCATCCACATGTACTATTCAGTGATTCCTTCATCTGGGAAGTATTTAATATTTGTGTACATTTAAGGATTTCCAGCATTCGTTGAAGTGTCATGTGTGTGTGATTTAGGTGTTCATAGAAGTTACTTCCGTGCTGCAGCACTCCAAATCTGATAGAATATTCTGTCAGTTAAATGGTATTTAAGACTCTTTTCTAAGAAATGTATTGAAGGTGGTTAAATTTATATACATTACTAACTTCTTTAAATGGTGTATAGGACTTCAACTGAATTAATTCAAAGCACAGACATTATAGAAACACAATTCCTGTGTAACTCATTGACTTGCTGTCCTCCAGGTGCGTAACCTCACTTACATGGTGACACGGAGGGAAAAAATCAAGAGATCTGTTTGCAAAGTTCAAGAACAGATATTTAATAGCTACGCCAAGCAGTTGGAACAAGAAAGAGTTTCAGGTATGCCTCAGTGTTCTCTTCCTCATGTAAGAGCCCGGCACAAGGTTTGGTGACAGGCTGATGTCTGATTGTGAAGGACAAACAGGACCTCATTTGTTTGCATTAAAATGTGGGGGAGTTCCCCGTGCATCAGGAGAATGGGAACGTGTGTAGCTGGAATGGTGGGCGTGTTGTTGCAGGAACTGCTGTGTCTGTCCCTATCCATGGGGCAGTGCCTGGCTTGCTGCTTCCCCTCCTTTGCTGGTGTGATGCTTTAATGCCTCCTTATGACAGGGAGACCATGATTCACATTCAGGGGCATATGGCAACCTTACAAGGCTGTGGTTTGTTAGTGCAGCTGCATTAGCATTTAGCATGTGCTGCTCTGCAGCATCTCTGGCAGTTTAAAGACTTGAAAAGATAGCACTCTGTTTTTCTAAAGCCATAGGGTTTTTTATGCCTAATCTCATTGACAGTCTTTTCTCAGAAAGATTAATACCTTCAAAATTAACTGCGGTGTCTAGTATTCAGTAACTAAGAAACAATATTTTAGGTGGAGTCAGTGAGATCCACTTGCTGATTGCTTATTGTCTCCCTCTCTGAGAAGTATCTTTGTCTTAGTCGATAGAGTAACACTAGGACTTGTATTTGCTACAAGTGTAATAAGGATGGCTACAGGAAAAGCTACACCAGCAGGATGTGGTGAAACCACAACATACCTATGGAGTTGTGGTGTAAAGGTGCAGGACAGGCAACTAAATAGCTATTTCTGATATGGACATCAGGCATGAGGAACTGCTACTCAGAACTGCTATTTACACAGATATGTATGGAATTGCATGACTTGAAATTAATTTGTTTGCATTCAGGTGTGCCTGCCTCGTTCTCTTCGGTGGAAAACACAGTGTTGTTCAACAGTCCCTCTTTGGGCCCCAATGCCCCTAAGATCGAGGATCTGAAGTGGCATTCCGCGTTCTTCAGGAAGCAGATGGGCGCATCTCTAACCCGCTCCTTGAAAAAATCGCACAAGAGAGACAGGTCTGGGAATGACAGCAAACCCCTCCTGAGGCAGCCCAGCCCGAGGGAAGGCGGCGCTGCTTCAGGTAGCTTTTTAAATTTTGACAAGGCCTTTGCAGAAACACGGATCGTGTCAGCACAGCAGAAAAATGATACAGTTGTACCAGACCACAGGAAGAGGAGAGACAGTCGCTCACAGTGTGAGGTGGCCAAGGCAGAACTAAAAGAAAAGACTTCTAAACACAACCACAAACCACTGCGACCCACGGAACTCTCTCAGAGGCAATCAGAAAACAGAAGGGCTGTGAACCACTCCAGTGGTAGGTCAGCACCTGGCACTCGGAGGGATATAGTGCCTAAATGCAACGGGGGTCTCATCAAAGTAAACTCTAATCAGAGAGTAGTTAAAGTGCCTACGACGCCCACGAGCCCAGTGAAAAACTGGGGTGGATTCCGAATTCCAAAGAAGGGAGGGAGGCAACAGCAGGGCGAGAACCTGGAGGAGTCCTGCTGCCAGAACTCCAGCTACCCCTACATGGGCATGGGCAGAGTTCCGCCGAAGGACAGGACAAAAGGCAAGTTAAAGCCTGACAGTGAGAATGATGGATATGTCCCTGATGCTGAAATGAGTGACTCGGAAACCGAAGGGGTTGAGAAGAAGTACAGGCAGCAGAGGCTCAGTCCAAACAGCGCTATCAGCAGGAGGACGGACATTATCCGGAGAAGCATCCTGGCATCCTGACTGGACACAGAGACACAGTGTCAGCAGAGTCACTGCCTACAAGCCAACTCCATGTTTATTCATTGGTGCGAGAGAGACACGGCTACGGACTGACAATAACCCATTCTTTCTGAGTTGTTTAAATATGTTTACATGCACTTAAAGCTGTTTTAAGCTTTTTGGTTTTTGCTCTGCTCCATTCCCCCAGTCCCTCACCTCCATTTCTCTCACAGAAATGAAGTCTGAGTCTCCTTTATTTGCAACTTCCCTGAGTAAGCGAGAAATGTCATCACTACTAAGATAGGATTTGGGATGAACAGTAAAATAACTCACAAAAATCTTTTAGAAGGGGCTAGGGTGGGTAAAGTGCTAAAAGGCACTGAAAATTTTACTTCCTTCCCCTGCCTTCTGGAAAAGCACAAGTTCTGAATTTAACTCCTGCAGTGAATGGAAGAGGGTTGTTAGACCATACTGCACTGCACTCCTGAACCCCATTACAAATGGTCACTGTCCTTGGATGGTGGCAGCTCTTTCTCCTCTCTTTGCAGAACTCAGTTTGAGCACCAGTCAGCTTGGTTCTGAGCCAGGGGCAGGTTTGTGGCTTCCAGCACCCCTTGGAATAATCCTTCACTGGTAGTCAGTCACCATCCTCCAGGCTTGTGATGACAATTCAAGAGAGGAGTTTTCTAAAGCACTAGTCAGTAGGATTTCCCAAAGGCCACCACAGATGCACTAATGGTATGTACTGGGAAAATCAGGCTTATGACACTGAAAAGATTGCTTTAAATGGACATGAATATATATATTTTTAAATAGAATAAAATGCAAAGGCAATAAATTGTGATTAGCTCTTTACAGTCAAATGAAGAAAAATTATTTCGTTCTATTCTGGACTAGATTTGATGGAAGAGGGAACTCATATTCTGATTGTATACTTTTTTAATAATTGCAAAAGGCAATAATTATTAAGCTGTCAGCAATAATATTAATGGGTTGTGAGGACACCGTTTTGTACCAAGTAGAGCGCACACAGCACACTGGACTGTTAGGAGCCTGTAGATTTTGGAATTCTGCATAGATGTAAGACAGGTATGTACTGGTGAAAAAGTTTTAGCAGCAATCAAAGGCATAAAGAACCTCCTTCTCCCCTTTCCTACCCCAAGCCTGCTGTTACAGTGTCTACTCACTTCTTAATGTGAGACCCTTGCCTCCCGTGCAGGGAACACTTGACAACACAGAATTCCTCTGCCATAACTGAGTCTTCCAGAGGGTTCAGAAAATAAAAAAGGCTTATTAACACCCTTTCTATGCAAGTTATCACTATCAAGTAAATATTTCAGCAGGATGCATCCCTATTACTGTTTAAAACTCAGAAGTCTTAACCTGTTGCTGGTCCCAAGTTGTCAGACTAATTACATGACTTACAAAGGTGAAAGTCAGGCAGGACACTGGTGCCTGAGGTTACATAATCTCTCTTAGGGTGTGTTCCAAGTACAAACAGACAAGAGGTAAAAGCAGGTAAGTTCTAATCAACATCCAGCAAAGTTCTCTCGACAGGCACTGATATTTTCTGTAAGAAAGCAGCTCATAATCACATGAGAATTGTCAAGCCATAGACGGAGTAACCTAAATTTGGATTCTGAGTAAACCTTTAACCTCATGCCAATTGGACAGAGGTACCTTGTTAATTTGCACTATTATGAATGCTAATGTTGTGCAGAGTTAATGCCTTACCTGTTTTGTCCCCTGACATTTAGGGTAAAAAGCTTTGTAATGTTTCCAGTCGAGCTGAACCAAAACCGTAAAGGCTGTGAGCCAGCTGTGGTGTGACCATCTCCGTAGGTTCGTTTTGCCTCCAAACTTAGCTCTCAGCAGAAGGTGTTGTAAGTACAGCAGTGACAGTACAAACCCACCCCTGTGTTTTATTGGGATTTGCTGGATTTCTCTTTTTAAGCGTTCCCTTTCCTTGTGCAGACTGACCAAGAGATCTTTGATATGATCAGTGTGTTCTGTCAAGCTGTAGGCTAGTAGAATGTTTGTAAAGTTGCCTGGAATGCCATTTGTTAAGTTATAAACTCAGACAAATGTAAATGAAGGGTTCTGCGTGTTGTGTATAAATCCTAATTTCAGAAATCGAAGAAAATGGTCACTACATTTGAAAAACTTGTACAGAAGATTTTTCACTATGTGCCTAGCTTGGGTGTCCATTCAGCTGAAATTAATTTAAAAAAAGGTGCATGAAGAGAAACAGAAATAAAAAGTATATGTAGAGATGACTATTTTATATGACATGGCCCGATCCTGTATTTATTTTGTCCCTTTTTTGAAGTATTTCTAAAGACCTAGTTGAAGACAGCTGTATTTTTTGTTAAAATATTTGGTAGAATTGTGCCTTTTGTCTGTATGTGAATAAATGCTGTACATTTTTGCAATATCCTCGCCAGCAGTGTTTTAGACTTCACAGCATTTTTGTTTGGGTTCTGACAGAAACATTTCACTTCAGCGATGTGAACAACTTTCATGGTTAAGCACTTAATTTGGATTAGTACAGATGTCACATTGCAGTTGTAAGATCTTTTAATTACTTTTTTTTTTTTAGGACTACTTCTTACTAACAGCTGTGCCTATCCCATCAACAGAACACTGTGTTTTTCCCCTCTAGATCCTTCAAGAGATGTTGCTTACCTAAAAATGTTTACATTTGTTGATCTGTGATGTCCTTCCAAAGTCCATAATCTTCATTAATGTTCCACTGGAAGAGCCACACCAGGTTTCGTACCTGTGGATTTTCAGGATAATTAGGCTGACTGCTCATTCCACATTCTGAACTGCCTGGAGTCAGGCACAGCTGAGAGAATATTTGCTTCTATAGCAGGATTTCTAGAAGATGAGGATTCGTCTAAACTCAAGATACAGACCTGCAGAATGGACTTGGAGCAGAGCAAGAAAAGGACAAGGCTGTGAAGGCTCACATCTAGCAATGCATCTTGAAAAACACCAGTGATAGATCTTTCACTGACTGGCCTGTTTCACAAGGGGTAGGGCTCTTGGGCAGACCCAGAATGAAATCTCACCTGTTGAATGCAAAAAGCTGATCACCTAGAAATGTTTCCTAAACAGACAGTCAAGAACATTTTTAGTCAATGGGAGGCAGTACTGTCACACTCAGGAATCTTTAAACTACTCACAACCTGGTGGCGGGGGTGGAGAAAGGAATTTTGCAGAAACCAACTTTCCAATGGAAGAGGGAAAAGAAATACACAGCTAGAAACAAATGTAAAACAACCAGGACAGCTAAATGAAAAGCTCCAGGCCATGAAGTGTCACAAGGCAAAGAGCAAAACTTACCTAACTAGCAAGCCTCAAGTCTAAATTGCCTTAGCAATTGTCTTTCCTCTGAAAGTCCAACTTGGGAACAACATGCGAGCAGAGCCTTCTCTAGACACCGAAGGAAAATGACAGGAGTTGGTGGCAGTATGATGAGCTCCATGTGACCACATTTCTGCTCGTGGATCAGCCAAATGCATTTGGTCTGGTTTTAGCTGCTCAGAGGCAGGCAGGAGGGAAATCTTTTCCTTTCCTGTGTCATGTGCTGGAATTGCTCTCCCGTTAGGTGCTTGTGCCATCACTGCAATTTCTATTCTGGCAAAGAGCCATCACACAAGAGCTAGACCCCAAAGTAAAATGAATGTACCCATAATTAATGAGGAACCACACAGGTGCCCTTCTGTGCCCTGGGGAACAAATACACGAATACTTAGACTTGCCTGCCACTTGCAGCCAGCCTTCACTTCACAGCCAGAGCCTGTCTGTGAGGAGTGAGGGGGATTAATAGCTCACACAAAATCCTCCAGGTGGTCAGTCATCCTCTCAGCTGTTCATTATGGAAATGAAAACAAGGTGCTTGGTACTTGCCTGCCTGTGTATCATACACATGGCTGACTGATGCAACTCTGACCCCAGTAGAATTCTGGATCTTTTGGACAGTGTATCCATGTTGCTTTGAAGATTCTTCAACATCTTTTTAGCAAAATTAGATTGCAACAGATACAGGTGTATATCAAATGGAGAAAGCACTAGTAAAGACACATGTACCGCTGTAGGAACTAGTGACTTCCCCCTGCAGTAAGAAGGAACTGTTCCTGAAGTTGCATCCATCTTGCAGGCTCTACCTGAGCAGCCAGGGTTTCAGGAGGTGGCACAAAGTCCTGAGGTGTTCAACCCAGATCTGCCTTTTAAAACTCAAATATGGTGAAGATCCACTGGCATGGTCATACAGGTTTGTTAGTCCAAACCAGCAGTTTTGGGTAAGCACTACCCATCAACTGAATTAGAAGTTAGAAAGCAAAATTATCCTCTTGACATTTAAGAGGAAGGACAAGATATTATGTCACTTAAGGCTAAGATGGGAGTGCTTCAAAATCAGTTAACACCTATCAAGTGTTTCTAATATATGCTGAAAGAGAAAATGCAGTTCGGCTCTGATTTTAGAATGATAGGTATGAAGTTTGTCAACTATCAAAGAAAACCACGTAGACGAGGAATCCACATACTGGCATCTATTTCAAAAGGCATAAAAGATGGATGATGTCACCTTTGGGCAAACTGAAGTCAGAGAATGGAAGTTCCCAGACACGTACAAACCAAGGGAGCAGATCAACAGAAAAGCAAGGAATTGTAAAGTAATTGCAAAATAGTAATTAGGAAGAAAAAGTAAAACTGCAGAAATATTACAGTACTATGAGCTGTCTGAGGAGCCAGAGCAGCATTTTAGGTACTGCCTGTATGCCAGGGCACCAGACCAAACTGAACAAAATTCTTAAAGCTGGAGGGCAGTGGAGGCATCTTGCAGCTCAAACACTGACCACAAAACCAGAACTATTTGGCATTCATTATGTAATTAGTCTTGCTACGGCTCATAAAGGATCTTTAAATTGTTCCCAAGTTACTGCACTATAAAGAAAAATTAAAGACAGTGACTGTACATAACCAAAGCCAAGATGAATTTCAGTACAGGTGTTACCTGCTCTCTGTGCACAATCTTGTCATAGTTGGAGCTGATAGGTTTTAGACCAAAAAAACCCAAATATGCCACAGCATTGTGTCAGATTTTTTCATCTCCTGCATTAAAGGACTTTACCAACAACATTCTGCATTCTTCTTCCAATCTTTATTGTGCATACAGAGACAGGACCTTCATCCACTCCCTTTCTTACCTCAGTAAAACAAAAAATGTTTAAGTTTTACAAGCCTTGCTGTGCATTTTACTTTAGTGCTCCAATATGAAGTTCCTCCAGCAATCTTCTTAACTCCAGTGTGGTGAATGAGCAATACATATATTTAAATATTTTCCAGATCCTGCAGGGAAGCAGTTTTTTTATTCTGTGTAGTTATCAGGCTGAGCTGTAATGAAACACGAGCAAACAGTTTCTTAATAATTCTCTGTAGAATCTAAGTAACAGTAGAACTTCTATATTTACACTTTAAAGAACACCTACAGAGCAGACATGTTTTAAACCTGTGCAGCCATTATCCGGTACTTTTTATGTTTCTTGTTGAATTACTATTATTTCAGAATAAGCTAAAATTTAGAGTAACTGAACTGTCCACAATAACAGTGTAATTTCTAGGCTCCCTACTAGTCCACCTCTATTCTATATTTGATTTAATTTTATAAGTTAAGCCGGATAATATAATGAGAACACACAATTAAGTCAGAAAGCAGCC